>OX388343.1:109106422-109668422 GCA_947579665.1 Sympetrum striolatum | reverse complement strand
TAGAGATCATAAATAACTTTCAGAAACATTTTTTAGATTTCCAAGATCGTCCTTGGTTCGAATCCAGAGAGCCATTTAAATTCGTGAAAATGAGAACGTCTTTTGAGTTAGTTGTAGCCCATATTTCTGCTTGAATTTTCACACATAGTTAGAGATGGCGATGTTCTATTGTGCTGCATAGTATGTTCAACAGTAAAGACCCGGGTTCGATGCCAGACGATGGAATTTCAGCGAATTTTAAGAAAAATTTCAATCCACTTTTTTCTTTTAATGGCCGTCCCGATATGATGCCGACATGAAAATAGTGTTGTCGATCTGCTTGCAGTAAGCAAGCAACATTTTACTCTGATGCACTTATCGAAATGATAGGGAGTTCGTGCTTGGCTGGAAGATGTATGGTTAAAACCTGTTTAAGAAATCAGTTTTCAGAAGACCGAACTATTCCTGGGTTCGATGCCAGAGCACATAAACATTTCTCTAATAAGAAATATAAGGGAAAAGTAGGACGTCGTTTGAGGCAGTTGCAGATAATATTTCCGCTTGAATTTTTACAGATAGTTAGAGATGACGATCTTATATTGTTCTGCATAGTAAGTATCACCAGGAAGACCAGGGATCGATGCCGGACGAATAAATTGCAGCGAATAATCAGAATATTTTCAATGCATTTTTTTTTCTTTTGACGGCCTTCCCGATATGATGCCGACATGAAATTAGTGTTGCCGATCTGCTTGCAGTATGCAAGCTACATTTTACTCGTATATATATATATATATATCTATTATATATAGACGCTTCTCCGGATATACCTAGATATATATACACTCATTCATTCACTCACTCACTCACTGGGGATCAAAAGTCTAACCATGTTCCACAAGTGCCAACGGCTTGAAATTTTTATGACGTATTGGCCATAACGTGTAACCTCCAGGAAAAAGCCGACATTGAACCTCGGTTTCATGGGTTCGATTCCAGAAGGCCCCAAAGTCGCGATTTTCTCCATAAGGATACATGGCGGGGATTTTCGAAAATATTTTTGGTGCACTTCCTGGGAAAGTAGAGAGTTGAAATTCGAGGGATCGCTAGATGCCAAAGATATCTAAAGAAAACCATAAAGACATCTACGAATATTATCCTTGGTTCGATGCTAGGTCGGGGCAAAAATCGGCCGTTTAAAATGCATTGCGGCGATTTTGGTGATTTTTTTTGGATCCTTTCCCGATAATATGGATACTTGAAACTCAGCACGTCAATAGATATCATGAATATATTTCATAATTCAATTTTACATGTTCGCTGATAGTCCTTGGTTCGATCCCAGAGGACCATTTGCACTTCTCAATGCAATTCTTAGGGAGATAACGGAAACAAAATTTAGGTACTTTCCGGCATGCTATCGACTTCAAACTTTGCATGATACAAGAACAAGTCTTTACAAATCAAACTTTGCATTCACGGCTTACAATATGTCCTGGGTTCGACACCAGGTGTCTCTGCAATTAGAAGTTGATCCGATTTTATGGAATTATTTTGAAACCTTTCCCAATAATATAGAAACTTGAAATTCGGCATATAAATGGAGATCATAAATAACTTTCAGAAATATCTTTTAGATTTCCAAGATCGTCCTAGGTTCGAATCCAGTGAATCATTTACATTCGTGAAAAATAGAATGTCTTTTGAGGCAGTTGTAGCCAATATATCTGCTTGAATTTTCACACATAGTTAGAGATGGTGATCTTCTATTGTGTTGCATAGTATGTTCACATTTAAAGACCCGGGTTCGATGCCAGACACTTAAATTGAAGCGAATTTTAAGAATATTTTCAATCCTTTTTTTTTCTTTTGAGGACCGTCCCGATATGATGCCAATATGAAATTAGTAATGCCGATCTGCTTGCAGTATGCAAGCTACATTTTACTCGTATATATATATATATATATATATATATATATATATATATATATATATATATATATATACACGAAAAAAAAGTTGCTTGCATACTGCAAGAATATATAATATCACATCGGGAAAGTCCTCAAACGTAATTCTACAATCCGCCTTTGAAATATATGGTAAAATACAAATGGTGCCCCAGCGTCGAACCAATGATCATAAGGTAAAAGATAAATTGTAAATATGAAAGGCTCATTTCTTCTGTTTACATGACTGGCCATATAATTTTCAATTTCTCGGTAAATGAATCATAAAGAAAATTGAAATTCCCACCATACATTTCAAATGGTAGAGCCGCTTGGTCTCGAGCACAAGACATTTCGGGAGTTATGAATACATGTAACGACCTGGTAGATATAAAAATGATTTAATCCAAAGTTTTATGTTGATATCGTACTGGGATGATCTTAAAATACGATTCCATTATCCCCATTTGCAATGCATAAAGGAATGTAAATGGCGCTCTGGAATCGAACCAAGAATAATCATGGAAACGTTAAACAGCGAATATGAAATGTATTTACGATCTCTATTCACATGCCGGGTTTTAAGTTTCCATGTCATCGGGAAGACATTTTCAAAAAATCTGAAAAATCGCCACAATACATTTTAAATTTGAGAATATTTGCCCTACCTAGCGTCGAACGTGGGATAATCTTCGAGGGTGTCTTTATAGTTTTCGTTAAACATACACAGCTTCCAGCGATTCCTCGAATTTCAACTCTCTAATTTGCCGGAAAGTGCCTAAAACAAATTTCCGAAAATTCTATGAAGCCATTCTCGTCGGCTGTCGCTGCAACGTAGTGCAGCGATCGGCCCATGTTTAAAGGCCGTATGCCCCTCTTTCCCCTCACCGCTCTTCACCTACAACGCGTCAGCTGAAGGGGTTCACTTCGGGGAGTGAACCTCGCGCGAAGTCAAGCTCGTTGGAACCAAAAGCGGCAGGAATCGCGACTCAACGAAGGAAAAGTTAGGCCTAATGATTGATGTCAAAGATATTTAGGTTATAGGAAGAACATTGATATAAATGAAAATAGTACAGTAGTTTTCTTAGGGGGTTCAGTGAACCCAATGGACCCACCGATTCTATGTTTACACAAAGCCGCAGTTACTACGAAATTTTCCTTATATTTTCTATAATAGAAATTATATTCGTCATCATTTCAATTTATAGATCCATTTTGAAAATATTTGATTCTCCAAGCCTCATAAACGTTGTTAACATGTACAGTAGGGTGTCCAAAGGCGTAATGGAAAATATTTTTGTGAATTTAATTACGCATACCGTCTTATTTAGCCAAATAGAAAAACTCTGATGTGGCCAACACATGACTTTCTCCATATTTATTGAAAACAGAAGCCTATGCTGGTATTATATAAATAACTCCAAAACAATCAGTATATGAAAAAATGTTTCAAACAAAAGTTGTAGTAAAAAACATTATCTATAACTTTTGTATAAAAATGTATATACCTACATTGCATTCTGACAGAGATATTAAAGAATCAAAACTTTCTTCCGGTTGAGCGATATTCACCAAAATCTAATCAACTCTTGGCATTGTTAGGAGAATACTAAATATGAATTTTGAAAATGATCGGATAATTACTTTTTAAGATAGAGCGCACACAAACTTTTTTACCAGAGACAGACAGACACACAGACAGACATGTTCAGGAAAATAGCGAAAACGAACTTAATGGCCCAAAAACATCTATTTCCGTCGAAATCTGGAGACCAGATTTTTTTGCGAGTACAATACTTTCTCTATACTACTTATAGGGAGAAAATAAAAATTAGAGGGTATGCGTTTGAAAAAAACGACTTTGATTTTTTGGGACACCCTAATGTACAGCCAATATTTGTTGAAGGATATGTTTGAAGGAATTAATAATTGTCTGCATAAAACCTCCAAAGCCTTTTCAGAAGAAAAAAAAATTGATTTACTACTTTGTCAAACTAAGGACCATACGCAAGATGGTGCCTTAACTCAGAGTCACGAAAAGTGAGTGCGACCTCACTTCTGTCATTCTGTAAATGGTGAAATTCGGTAAATAACCAACGATCCCCAGAGGTCTTTACTGAGGTTTTCAATTAATCAATTTATGTTATTAATAGTAGTTATTATTATTTTAATTAATAAGAAAAAGAACCATCTTGCAATTCTCAATGCCTTTATGTTGATGTGACAAAATATATAATTTTTACATTCCAGTGAATTACCGAACAGAAGAGCAGCACCCACTTAAATTGGTGAGCAAATAAACATGTCCTTCATTTAGAAGGTCCTCAAAGAATGAACAACATCCATTAGAAGATTAAAAATGAGGATTTGAGTTGGCGGATTGCTATCTTCTTTTATTTGCGCGTTCGTTGAAATGGCTTCACGATTCATTACGTAATGCATCTCAGTCAGTGGTATCCTGTGAGCAATGCAACCCACCTGTATTAAACGAGAGAAATTCTGTCTACGCTTCAGGATGCGAGGGCTATGAGATCATCGTTCAGATATTACGTCCCATCACGAGCCTCTTAGAGCGGTGACGTAAACAGCTCGCACTTAATACGTCACGGCGGTGAGTAAGCCGTGGCGTTGATATTCCTTCCGAGAAGCGAGAAAGGTGTTCCGCATTAAATCAAAACAGGATCCTTTGAACTTTCACTACGAGTAGCTTATTTTCGAACGATTGTCTAATCGAATGCATTCGTGAGAAGGAATGGCGACGCTCCGCCTCCTCAGTCGGTTGGCAAAGTTGATTTATCATTTGGGAAATGTTTAAAGAGTGTGCGCCATTACTTTTTGATCCAGTTCTAGTTTATTCATATAATGATACTTTTGCATGGGATCGCGAGCCAACCTTCCATTTTCTGGAATAATACTGCGCATACGATGTATAGGCATCATCTCAATACCTCGAAAACTCTTTTTACACATTTTAAGCAAAGCAATCGTCAGACTTCCACAAAAATAGGTGATGAGGTATTATAATGACCATTGAATGCTGAAAACATATCAATAGAATCGAAGGATGCGACTCTCTGAAAATGTTATTTCGCATCCACCGCAGAGATATCCAAGATTATAGTAAAAGCTTATGCATTTTTTTTGCAAAGATAAATGAAGGTTTTCAGAATTAAAAACTTGAGCTATTTTGAAAGCAGTTATAAAAGTTGGATTAAACAATGCGGAATTAATTTAAAAGAGGAATAAGATAGAATAATTCTATGAAAAATTAGATGTGCTATTAACTTCTTCGCTCGCTTAATTAAAAGAAATTCGGATCAATTAGAATAAAAATTAATAAAAACATTAATTTTGCATTTTCTTTGTTCTTAAAAACATTGGAACTAACACAAAAAAGAGATTCAAGTCCAGGAAAATACATTCGCTTGTACTCTTAATGAATTAAGTCCTCATGCGAGGATTTTGCGAAGGGAAGGTGGACAATAACTGCTACAACTTGAAAGTGAAGTGAGTACATCTGAAAGGAAGATGAGCAAGTAGAAAATGGGCTTACGTATTTTGCAATGATGGGCCCTTATCCCAAAAAGAAAGGGTATTGGTGAAATATAAGGTAAACTCTTGAAATCCTTGGGATATTCTAAATTCTCAAGATTTCACAATTTGGCCAGTAGAACTTGTAAAAGCGTTTAAGTTCCAATTTATTTCGAGAAAATCCTAATAGTGAGGCCTCCTAAGAAGCTGAAAGCGTTAATTTAACACATCAAAAAACTTTGACAATAATTATGTACAGAAGATTGTAGACAATTGAAGCATTAGACGTGGACCAGTTTGGGTTTCAGAAGGGAAAGACTATGTTAGAATCCTACTAGGAAAGATTCTGCGGAAGAGCTCTTAACAATGTTAAATGGAGCAAGATGTATGAAATTCTAAGAAAGGCAGGAATGAAATGTAAAGATGAATCTACAGTCTGTGTATTATTAGATTAGAATTGAGACTCGCACAGATGAGGTTGTAGACCTTCTTTCTTTTAGTCAATATCTAGAATATGCCATTGATATAATTAAGGAAATGTCAGTACATGAAGTAAAGAAACATGGGTGAGAAAATAAAATTCGAAGTTATGCAGACGATATTTTAATTATTCCCCTAACTGAAAAGGACCTAGATAAAGACTTAAAGAAAATTAATGATTGAATGCTACTCTTAACCAGAATGGGTTAAGCCCTCAGAAATAAAACAACGTAAAGTAAGAAAACAGATTTTCCACTTAGTTATTTGTAAGAAAACAGTTTTTGAGTCAGACTTAGGAGAGCAATTGTATCTTCGCCGGGGAAGATAGCGAAGGAAAATGAAATGCACAATGTTCTAAACTCTGCTGAAAAACATAAGCGATGCGATATTTTTAGATTTTCGGAGGACTTTCGATAAGGTACCTCATCATAAATTGCTGTACAAATTAGAAGTATCAATGCAGTAGTAAGTAACTGGATCAAAGACTTTCTCACCGATAAAGAAAAATGAGTAGTACTCGATGGTATTAGTTTCAACTTGGTTAAACTGACCTCGGGCGTCCGTCAAGGTAGCGTGTAATTAGACCGTTGTTATTTTTAGTATACATCAACGACCTCAGCAATCACATTGAAAGCAATGTTAGGATATTCGCGGAATACGCAGTCATTTACAGGGAAATAGTTAGTTCAAAGGATAAATTAACTCTTCGAAAGAAAATCTATAGTGAATGAATATTCTTAAAGCCTCCGTGGGGTAAACCTAAAGACAGTAGAATCGGTGAAGTATCTTGGAGTAACTTTCACGAATAATCTATCATGGAGTGCCCACATCCGAAATATTTGTGGAAAAGCACTTAAGAAACTCGGCTTCTTTAAAAGAATAGTCGGTAGGAGCGAAGAAAAAGTTCGCGAGCGATGTTACTTAGCGTTAGTTAGGCCTCACCTTGAGTATGCATGTAGTGTAGGGGTAACTGCCAACAAATGTCATATTCGGGAATTAGAAAAAGTATAACGAAAGGCGATACGATTAGCAAAGAATTTCTGCGATAAAACAGCGAGTGGTACTCAGATGATACAGGACGCGAGATGGGTGTCATTAGAAGATACAAGACTAATTCAAAGCATAAACTTACCAAATAAGTTCAGATAAATTACGTTCTCAAATGATGTAACCGATATAATGCGACACCCATGTTATATGAACCGTTCTGATACTGCCAGAAGGATTAGGGAAGTAGATGCAAGAACGAATCGTTTCAAAAATTCATTTTTTCCGTGAACAATACGCGAAGGCAATCGATTAGGAAAATAAAATAAATGTGATACTGATGGGGATAGAAAATGAATCAAATTCTAATAAATAGCAAAGGCAAATTGCATCGCTAGATGGTGCATCTAGCAGATTCTGATGAGTTCGATGTAGTCCAATTTGTCAAGGTCAGAATCAACTCCAAGAAAACCAAAACTTTGGTGATCGATGCGAGATATTGAAGAGAAAGCAAGTGAAGGACGTACCCATTAACAAGATACGTCGTCAGTAAGAATATCACAGAATTTGCTAACATACGACCTCCTTCCCGAAATGAAGGAAGCCATCAATGTCCAGCATAAAAGGTGGGGCGGGTGCACAACAGGGGGGCTGCTCCGTTTTAACCTGGAAGTCTATGGCTTTGGATTTCCTTTTGGTAATCTATTAACAGACATATCTCCCTAGCTTCTTTCCAAACAACCACCTCTCCATGGATCCAAAGAAGAAATTTGCAAAAACTTTAATATGGAGTATCATAATTCATGGTACCGAAACATGGGCTTTAGGAAAGGAAGAGACAAATATTATATTAGCTGCTAAATGTTGGTTTGGAGGAAAATCGCCGATAAGACACAAAAGAAAATAAATTAAGGAAAAGTGAAACCATAATGAATACAAAGGAAGAAAACAAGATCATCAGACATTCATTGAGATACGACGACATGAAAGTTTTACCTTTCAGTAGTTCCATGCGCTACGAAAATATATATTCAAAAAATCTGATGTGGCCAGCACACGACTTTCTCCATATATATAAGATGTAAATATTTATCTACCGCAGTAATTTCGAACTCTATATTCCATCTAAACTTGGAATATGAGTGATTAATATTATATATTATCTTTGACGCCAAAAACATGATGAATAATGTTTTACGGGACATGATTGATGAAAAACGATGAAATTGGCCTTTCGCCCATAAAGCCCAGAGCGCCCACAAAGTACATAATCAGCAACTTCCGGTTTATCAGTATTTCATGAATAACTCCTACACAATCAGTGATACAAAAATATATTTCAACCAAAAGTTATAGTAAATTTTATTTTCTAAAACTTTTACAAATAATAGTATATACCTAAATATTATATTTATGGAGATATTTTGAAAACCGGAAATGGGCTTTGAAGAATGAAGCTCAACTTCCGGTTAACCGATTTACTCCAAAAACTAATCAACTCTAAAAAAACTAACCAAAATACTATATATGAAATTTGGTGTTGATACATTGAATAGTTTTTAAGTTAGAGCGCCCACAAAGTAGATAACAGCTACTTCCGGTTTATCGGTATTTCACGAATAACTCCTAATCAACCGGTGATATAAAAATATGTCAAATACAAAAGTTATAGTAAATTTTATTATCTAAAACTTTTATAAGTTATACAATACACGTATATATCATATTTATGGAGATATTTTGAAAACCGGAAATGAGCTTTAATGAATGAAGCTCGACTTCCGGTCAACCGATTTACTCCAAAAACTAATCAACTCTGACAGCACACACCACAGTACTATATACGAAGTTTGGTGTTGATACGACTAATAGTTTTCACGTTAGAGCGCCCACAAACACACACACACATACACACAGACATCATTCCGAAAATGGTCAAAACGTGTTCTAGGGACCCCAAAACATGTATTTCCGTTAAAATCTCGAAGTCGAATTTTTTCATGAAAACAATACTTTCTCTATACTTCGTATATGGAGAAAGTAATAAACCATTTTTACTTTCTCCATATACGAAGTATAGAGAAAGTATTGTTTTCATGAAAAAATTCGACTTCGAGATTTCAACGGACATGTTTTGGGGTCCCTAGAACACGTTTTGACCAGTTTCGGAATGATGTCTGTGTGTGTGTGTGTGTGTGTGTGTGTGTGTGTGTGTGTGTGTGTGTATGTATGTGTGTGTGATAGTGGGCGCTCTAACGTGAAAACTATAGGTCGTATCAATACCAAACGTCATATATAGTACTGTGGTTTGTGCTGTCAGAGTTGATTAGTTTTTGGAGTAAATCGGTTTACCGGAAGTCGAGTTTCATTCATCAAAGCTCATTTCCGGTTTTCAAAATATCTCCATAAATATGATATATACGTATATTGTATACCCTATAAAGGTTTTAGATAATGTAATTTACTATAACTTTTGTATTTAACATATTTTTGTATCACCGGTTGATTAGAAGTTATTCGTGAAATACCGATAAACCGGAAGTAGCTGTTATGTACATTGTGGGCGCTCTAACATGAAAAACATTCGTTGTATCAACACCAAATTTCATATATAGTACTTTGGTTGGTGTGGTTAGAGTTGATTAGTTTTTGGAGTAAATCGGTTAACCGGAAGTCGAGCTTCATTCTTCAAAGCTCATTTCCGGTTTTCAAAATATCTCCATAAATATGATATTTAGGTATATACTATTACTTATAAACGTTTTAGAAAATGCAATTTACTATAACTTTTGTAGGAAACATAATTCTGTATAATTGATTTTTTAGGAGTTATTCATGAAATACTGATAAACCTGAAGTTGCTGATTATGTACCTTGTGGGCGCTCTGGGCGAAAGTCCAATTTTATCGTTTTTCATCGAACATGTCCCGAAAAACATTATTTATAATGTTTGTGATGTAAAAGATAATAATATATAAATCAATCACTCATCTTCCAAGTTTAGATTGAATATAGAGTTCGAAAATACTGTCTTAGATAAATATTTATATATGGAGAAAGTCATGTGCTGGCCACTTCAGATTTATTTACTTTTGAGGACCTTCTTCAAATGACATCGACCTCAATTTTTTATCATCAATATGCTTGCAGTATGCAAGCAACTTTTACTAGTAATATAAAAATGTTTCTGCGGATGTACCTGTAATTTTATCCACTCACTGGGGATCAAAATTCCATCCAGATTCTACTATCGTCTGTGTCTTGAAAAATTTTACGACGTACCGGCTATAACGTGTAACAGCCAGAAAAAAAGACGATTTTGAACCTCAGTGTCATGGGTTCGATTCCAGAAAGCTCTAAAGTCCTGATTTTTCCATACAGATGCATTACGGTGATTTTCAAAATGTTTTGAGGCATTTCCCGCCAATTAATTAGTTGAGATTCGAGGGATCGCTGCGTTTTCGAAGAAAACCATAAAGGCACCTTTGATGATTATCCTTGGTTCGAAGCTAGGTCAGGGCAAGTATATCCTATTTTAAATTAATTGTGGCGATTTTTAAGATTTTTTAAAATCGTTTCCCGATACGATGGATACTTGAAACTGGCCATGTTAATAAAGCTCATGCATTTACTTTATAAACGCTGTTTAACGTTTTGCTGATGGTCCTTGCTTCGATCCCAGTGAGTTATGCACGTTCCACAGTGCATTTCTTTTGGGGATAACGGAATCCTATTTTAGGTCCTTCCCGGTATGATATCGACTTCGAAAGCTAAATAAAATAAGTTTTATTTCCACCAAGGCATTATATGTATTCACTTTTGCCAATATGTCCTGGGTTCATCACTAGGCGTCTCTAAAATTAGGAATTTCGAAGGTTTTCAAGATTTTTTCGAACCTCTTCCAGCTAATATAGAAACTTAAAACTCGGCATTCATATAGAGATCATGAATTTCATTTTCATTCATTGAATGACATTTCATATACCCTGTTTCCCTGACTGTCCTTGGTTCGATCCCTGAGAGCCATTTACATTACCCCATGCATTTTTTAAGAAGATAGCGGCATTTCAATTTTTGGGCCTCCCGGTAAGATATTGAATTAAAATTGAAATCAAATAAGTTTTATAACTACCAAGGCGTTGTATTCACATCTTAGAAAAGATCCTAGGTTGGGCGAAAGGCGTCTCTACTATTTGAAACGTGGGGTCGGAATTTCATGTTATTTATAATACAGTTTCGAAAATATTTCATTCTACATCCCGGTAGGATAGGAAATTCAAATTATCTATTATATATAGATGCTTCTCCGGATTCATTCATGTATCTATCTATTATATATATAGATGCTTCTCCGGATTCATTCATGATATACCCAGATACCCAGATAGGATACTAATTCACAGGCTGAACCACAAGCGTCATTGACTTGAAAATTTTAGGACGTATTGGCCATAACGTGTAACCACCAGAAAAATTGCGATTTTGAACCTCAATGTCATGGGTTCGATTCCAGGGGGCCCCAAAGTCCCGATTTTTTCCATTTAAATGTATTGCTTTGATTTTCGGGAATTTTTAAAAAATACTTCCCGTATAGTTAGAGAATCGAAACTCAAGGAGCCTTTATATATGGTCATGATCTATCGAAAACATAAATGAGTTTTACGAAAAATATCCATGGTTCGATGCTAGGTCGGGGCAAAAATCGGCCGTTTAAAATGCATTGTGGCGATTTTTAAGATTTTTTTTGGACCCCTTCCCGATGGCATGGAAACTTGAAATTCTGCATGGGGTTGGATATCATAGATTTATTTCATAATCAAATTTTACATATTCGCTGTCGGTCCTTGGTTCGATCCCAGAGAGCCATTTACATTCGTCAATGCATTTCTTATGGAGACTACAGAAAAAGGTTTTAGGTACTTCCCGGCATGATATCGACTTCAAACTTTGTATGAAATAAGATGAAGTCCTAATAAGTCATACTGTGCAATCACAGCTACCAATATTTCCTGCGTTCGACACCAGGCGTCTCTACAATCAGTAAATTAGCCGATTTTTAAGAATTAAATTAAACCCCTTTCCCAATAATGTTAAAACATGAAATTAGGTATATAGATAGAGAACGAAGATAAATTTCAAAAAAATGTTTTAAATTTCCTAGATCGTCCTTGGTTCGAATCCAGAGAGCCATTTACATTCGTGAAAATTAGAACGTAGTTTGAGGCAGTTGTAGCCAATATTTTTGGTTGAATTTTCACACATAGTTAGAGATGGTGATATTCTATTGTGCTGCATAGTAAGTACACCAGTAAGACACGGGTTCGATGCCAGACGATGAAATTGCAGCAAAAAAATTAAGAATATTTTCAATTCTTTTTTTTTCTTTTGAGGACCGTCCCGATATGATGCCAATATAAAATTAGTTTTGTCGATCTGCTTGCAGTATGCAAGCTACATTTTACTCGTTATATATAGATGCTTCTCCGGATTCATTCATGTATCCATATATATATATAGCGAGGATACAAATTCACAGGCTAAACCACAATCGTCATTGACCTGAAATTTTTACGACATATTGGCCATAACGTGCAACCTCCAGAAAAATTGCGATTTCGAACCTCAGTGTCGTTGGTTCGATTCCAGAGGGCCCCAAAGTCCCAATTTTTCGCGTTTAAATGCATTGCCGTGATATTCGGGAATTTTTAAAAAATACTTCCCGAGTAGGTAGAGAATCAAAACTCATGGAGCCTATATATATGGTCATGTTCTATCGAAAACATAAATGAGTTTCACGGAAAATATCCTGGGTTCGATGCTAGGTCGAGGCAAAAATCGGCCGTTTAAAATGCATTGTGGCGATTTTTAAGATTTTTTTTGGACCCTTTCCCGATGGCAAGGAAACTTGAAATTCGGCATGAGGTTGGAGATCATACATATATTTCATAATCAAATTTTACATATTCGCTTTCGGTCCTTGGTTCGATCCCAGAGAGCCATTTACATTCCTCCATTCATTTCTTATGTAGATAACAGTAAAGAGTTTTAGGTACTTCCCGGCATGATATCGACTTCAAACTTTGTATGAAATAAGATGAAGTCCTAATAAGTCATACTGTGCATTCACAGCTACCAATATTTCCTGGGTTCGACACCAGGCGTCTCTACAATCAGTAAATTATCCGATTTTTAAGAATTAATTTAAACCCCTTCACAATAATATTAAAACATGAAATTAGGCATAAAGATAGAGAACATAGATACATTTCAAAAACGTGTTTTTAATTTCCTACATCGTCCTTGGTTCGAATCCAGAGAGCCATTTACATTATTGAAAAGTAGGACGTCGTTTGAGGCAGTTGGAGCCAATATATCTGCTTGAATTTTCACACATAGTAAGAGATGGTGATTTTCTGTTGTGCTGCATAGTAAGTTCACCATTAAGACCCGGGTTCGATGCCAGACAATTAAATTGCAGCGAATTTTAAGAAAAATTTCAATCCTTTATTTTTCTTTTGAGGGCCGTCCCGATATGACGCCGACATGAAATTAGTATTGTCGATCTGCTTGCAGTATGCAAGCTACATTTTACTCGTATACCTATATAGATAGATAGATAGATAGGATACTAATTCACAGCCTGAACCACAGGCGTGATTGACTTGAAATTTTTACGACGTATTGGCCATAACGTGTAACCACCAGAAAAAATGCGATTTTGAACCTCAGTGTAATAGGTTCGATTCCAGAAGGACCCAAAGTCCCGATTTTTCCAGTTTAAATGCATTGCTTTGATTTTCGGGAATTAAAAAAATATACTATCCAGATAAGTAGAGAATCAAAACTCTAGGAGCCTATATATATGGTCATGATCTATCGAAAACATAAGTGAGTTTTACAGATAATATCCTGGGTTCGATGCTAGGTCGAGGCAAAAATCGGCCGTTTAAAATGCATTGTGGCGATTTTTAAGATTTTTTTTGGACCCCTTCCCGATGGCATGGATACTTGAAACTCGGCACGTGGATAGATATCATGAATATATTTCATAATCAAGTTTTACATGTTCGCTGATTTTCCTTGGTTCGATCCCAGAGGGCTATTTGCACCTCTCAATGCATTTCTTACGGAGATAACGGAAACAAAATGTAGGTACTTCCCGGCATGCTATCGAATTCAAACTTTGCAAGATACAAGAACAAGTCTTTACAAATCAAACTTTGCATTCACAGCTTACAATATGTCCTGGGTTCGATACCAGGTGTCTCTGCAATCAGAAGTGGATCCGATTTTAAGGAATTATTTTGAAACCTTTGCCAATAATATATAAACTTCAAATTCGGCATATAGATAGAGATCATAAATAACTTTCAGGAACATTTTTTAGATATCCAAGATCGTCTTTGGTTCGAATCCAGAGAGCCATTTAAATTCCTGAAAATTAGAACGTCTTTTGAGGCAGTTGTAGCCCATATTTCTGCTTGAATTTTCACACATAGTTAGAGATGGTGATGTTCTATTTTGCTGCATAGTAAGTTCACAGTAATGACCCGGATTCGATGCCAGACGATGAAATGTCGGCGAATTTTAAGAAAAATTTCAATCCTATTTTTTTTCTTTTGAGGACCGTCCCGATATGATGCCGATATGAAATTAGTATTGCCGATCTGCTTGCAGTATGCAAGCTACATTTTACTCGTATCTATTAAATATAGATGCTTCTCCGGATTCATTCAAGGATATACATAGATAGATAGATAGATAGATAGATAGATAGATAGGATACTAATTCACAGCCTAAACTAGAAGCGTCATCGACTTGAAATTTTTACGACGTATTGGCCATAACGTATAACCACCAGAAAAATTGCGATTTGGAACCTCAGTGTCATGGGTTCGATTCCAGGAGGCCCCAAAGTCGCGATTTTCCCCATAAGAATACATGGTGGGGATTTTCGAAAATTTTTTTGAGGCATTTCCCGGAAAAGGAGAGAGTTGAAATTCGAGGGATCGCTAGAAGCCATGCATATCCAACGAAAATCAAAAAGACATCGCCGAATATGGTCCATGGTTCGATGCTAGGTCGGGGCAAAAATCGGCCGTTTAAAATGCATTGTGGCGAATTTGAAGATTTTTTTTTGGATCCTTTCCCGATAACATGAATACTTGAAACTCGGCACGTGGATATATATGTTGAATATATTTCATAATTAAATTTTACATATTCGTTGATGGTCCTTGGTTCGATCCCAGAGGGCCATTTGCACTTCTCAATGCATTTCTTACGGAGATAACGGAAACAAAATTTAGGTACTTCCCGGCATGTTATCGACTTCAAACTTTGCTTGATAAAAGAACAAGTCTTTACAAATCAACCTGTGCATTCACATTTATCAATGTGTCCTAGGTTCGACACCAGGTGTCTCTGCAATCAGTAGTTGATCCGATTTTTAGGAATTATTTTGAAAACTTTCCCAATAATATAGAAACTTGAAATTCGGCATCTAGATAGAGATCATTAATAACTTTCAGAAAAATGTTTTAGATTTTCAAGATCGTCCTTGGTTCGAATCCAGAGAGCCATTTACATTCGTGAAAATTAGAACGGCTTTTGAGGCAGTTTTAGCCAATATTTCTGAAATTAATTGATTTGAAATTTTTACAGTGAATTGGCCATAATGTGTAACCACCAGAAAAATTGCGATTTTGAACCTCAGTGTCATGGGTTCGATTCCAGAAGGCTCCAAAGTCCCGATTTTTCCCGTTTAAATGCATTGCTTTGATTTTCGGGAATTTTTAAAAAATACTTCCCGTATAGTTAGAGAATCGAAACTCAAGGAGCCTTTATATATGGTCATGATTTATCGAAAACATAAATGACTTTTGCGGAAAATATCCTGAGTTCGATGCTAGGTCGAGGCAAAAATCGGCCGTTTAAAATACATTGAGGTAGATTTTCATTATTTTTTTTCATTTACTTAACGAAATGATAGGAAGTCTTCGCTTATATGGAAGATGTATATTAAGCATAGTTTTTTGAAAAAAATGTAGAGAAGACCTTGCTGTTCCTAGGTTCGATGCCAGAGCACATAAAAGTTTCTCTCATAAGCAATATAAGGGAAAAGTAGGACGTCATTTGAGGCAGTTACACCTAATATTTCTGCTTCAATTTTCAAACATGGTTAAAGGATGTGATTTTCTTTAGTGCTGCATAGAAAATATTACCAGAAAGACCCGGGTTCGAAGCCAAATGGTAAATATATCCCCCATTTAAAATGTATTCAGTTAGTTTTCATTATTTATTTTGATGTATTAATCGAAATAATAGGAAAATCTTGCTTTGCTACAAGATATATATTAAGACTCGGTTTAAGAAAAAAATTAGATATGACCATGCTGTACCAGGGTTCGATGCCAGAGCACATTAAAATTTCTCTCATAAGGAATATATATGGGAATAGTAGGACATCCTTTGGGGCAGTAGAAGCCAACATTTTTGCTTGAATTTTCACACATAGTTAGAAGTGGTGATTTTCTGTTGAACTGCATTGGACGTATCACCAGAAAGACCCGGGTTTGATGCCAGACGATTCAATTGCAGCAAATTTTAAGAATATTTTCAACCTTTTTTTTTTCTTTTGAGGGCTGTCCCGATATGATGCCCAAATGAAATAAGTGTTGTCGATCTGCTTGCAGTATGCAAGCTACATTTTACTCGTATATATATATATATATATATATATATATATATATATATATATATATATATATATATATATATATATATATATATATAAAACTGTCACCAAATGATCGATAGTATGAGGAGGAGGAGTGCGAATTTCTCCAATTAAAAATGAATTGCAGTAATTTTTAAGTATATTGTGAATCTTTTCTTTTGAGGATCTTCTCCACACGAAATCGACATTAAAGTTGTATCATCAATATGCTTGAAGAATGCATCCGGAGAAACGTCTATATCTATCACGAGTAAAAGTTGCTTGCTTACATTTAAAGTAAATTGCGAACAGTTATTAAAAGCATTAAAAGAATAAATATATATATGATTTATTTTCACATGCCGTAGAATTTCCTCCTCATCGGTAAATGAATCATTAATAATTCAAACTTCCCGCCATCAGTGGCCGCCTGGTGTCAGACGCAGAACCTCTTGCTAAATTTGAATACAATTAATGCCATGCCAATGCCATGGTAGAAATAATACCTACTTAACTCACATTTTGAAGTCCATATCATACCGGGAAGATCCTAAAATAAGAATTCATTATCCCCATTTTAAATTCATACAGTAATGTCTATGTCTCTCTGGGATCAAACCAAAGACTAACAGGGAATCCTAAAACAGCGTTTATGAAAGTTATTTACGACATCTATCGGAGAGTATTCAAAGTAATCTACATTGACGAGTTTTAAGTTTATATGTTATCGAGAAGGGGTTCAAATAAATCTTAAAAATCGTATGTTAATAATTTTAGAGATAACTGGTGTCGAACCCATGACTTACTGGCAGCTGTGTATATACATTATGATTTCTTTGGACTTCATATTATTTAATTCAAAGTTTAAAGTGGATATCATGCCGGCAACATTTTTAATTTGTTTCCGTTATCTCCATAAGAAATGCATTGAGGATTGTAAATAACTCACTGGGATCGAACCAAGGACCATTTGCGAAAAATTAATCAGCATATATAAAATATGTTCGTGATATCTATCTAGATGCCGAGTTTAAAGTTTCTATAATATAGGGAAGTGATTTTAAAAAATCTTAAAAATCGTCGCAATGCATTTTAGATGGAAGTATATTTGCCCTGACCAAGCATCGAACCAGGGATAATCTTCGGGGATATCTTAAATTAAGACTCCTAATGCTTTCCGTCGGATATGCTAAGCTTCTAGTGATCTCTCGAATGTCAAATCTCAGCTTTGCCGGGGAGTGCCTCAAAAACATTTTAATGCAATGTATCAACATCATCAGCATTTTCAATCCAATGTCAGATGTAGGCCTCCCCAAGTACTTTCCAATTGTCTACCTGTCCATTGGTCTTCTTCTCGGTCTCTTCACATCTCTTGGTACCCAGCTGAGAACTGCAGCTGTCCAACGGTTGTCGTTTCTTCTCGCAACAAGGCCGGCCCACCTCCATTTTAGTGATCTTACCTTATCTATGATGGCTGTAACTCCAGTCATCATTCTCACCCATGTGTTGCGTTTCCTGTCTCTTCTTGTGATTCCCAGCATACAGCGCTCCATGCTTCTTTGCGTTGTCTGAAGTCTCTGGGTTATTGCAGCATTTAACACCCAAGTTTCACTTCCATAGGCCAAGACAGGTAAAATGCATTGGTTGAAGTCCTTCCTCTCCAAAACCATTAGCATTCTTGACTTCAGAATGTGTGAGTTCCTACCAAATGCGCTCCAGCCAAGTTTCGTTCTTCTCTTGACTTCATTAATCCTGCTTTTCTCTCCTGTTGTTACAAGTTGTCTCAGGTACGTGTATTCCAAGCAAACATCCAGAGGTTTTCCTTGAAGTTTGACTGGTTCTTGCACTGAAAAAGAATTATACATTACCTTTGTTTTTGTGAGGTTTATCCTGAGTCCTATCTTCTGTCCCGCTGTGTTTAGCTCTCCAAGTCTTGAAGTTAGATCTTCTGCGTTAGCTGCGAAGAGAATTATATTTATTAAACGGAGGTGACTGATGTAGTCCCCATTTACTCTTAAGCCCTTCTCTTCCCGATCAAGTGTTTTAAAAACTTCCTAATGGTTCTTCTAATATTCTTTGCTACCTTTTTTCTGTAGAAGGGCAATTCATTTTCGGTTCCATTCTTTGGGAATCATTCCTTGTTTTCGACAATTACTGAATAATTGTGCTAAAACATTAGCAATCTCTGTTCCTCCAGCATTCAGATACTCCGCCCCATCTGCTCCTCCTGCTTTCCCATTCTTCATCTGCTTAAAGTGCTGAGAATTTATTTCTTAGTTCCTGCTGAAACTCCTGCTTGTTATTTGATAGTTTACCGATATTTATTTCTCATCCTATATCCTACTCATCCAACCAACTACAAACCAACTTCTTTCGTTCCATTCGGGGTTAATATTAATTTTGCATCTAAAAATTCTGTGGTCACTTCCAGTGTTGAAGTTAATCAAAACTTCACAGTTAGTTACAGTGTGGAGTCTGTATACCAAAATGTAGTCTATTTCATTTTTTGTTCCATTAGGGACTCTCCTCGTCCATTTCCTTGTAACATTTTTCTTAAAGTATGTATTTGTTAAATACATATTGGTGCATTCTGCAAACTCTACTCAGCGGTGGCCTCGCTAATTTCTCTGGCCCAGTCCGTATTGTTCAGCGACAGTGTCATCAGCTTCCCGCTGACCTACACGAGCATTACCCTTGGTACCCCTGTAAAAGAATAAATGTCCTTCCTTTAGTGTAAATGGCTCTTCTGATTTTCTTCTGACTTCGCTGAGACCGATGACATCCCATTTTATCTTCTCTGCTTCATTGAGCGGTTCCAGCAATCGTTCTTCACTCTTCAAGCTGCGGCAGATGTAGGTTGTGAATTGCAGGGTGGTAATTCTTTTCTTCATGATGGGCCTCTTTAATGCCACCACCTCCCGGATATCCGAATGGGTGGTGCTTTTACGTCCGGATAAATTTCCATCAAAGAAGGTCATCATGAAATTTTTATTTTTATTTGGGGAGACAATAATTCACCAGGCTGTCCTGCTGCCGGTTTTTCCGAAACTAAAATAATGATTTAATGACATTTACAAATTTTTAATTGTATGCTAGAATTTCTTAGTTAGTAGCAACAATATTTAGTTTTCATTGAATTAACTGATTGATTAATATTTAATTTTACACATATATCACCCCAGCATATTTATTAGAATTTCATTCGTAATAAATTTTTATAAATTAAAAAAATACGTTGTGGTTACTGTGAAAACATACAGATAATAAGAATATTTTCAGCGAGGAACTAGATGTTCACTACAGTTAGGCCACAGAAACTTATGAAAAATACAATTATTACATTTTAAAGAAAATGTCAATTGGTGCATTGTTACGCCCTATCTTAAAATATTTTTCATTGTTAAGTTTGAGCGAATTTCCTTAAATTTGATGGATTTTAGTGAACGAAGAAACTGACTTATGTCTTCGGAGGAAAGAGTTCCAAGAATGCTCAGCCACATCCCAAAGCGACGCTTCACCACTTTCCGGGAAGTGGAAATTTCTTAATTAGGAAATTAATGTGGTTGATAGCGCATTTGAAGGAAAGCGGCTGAAAAAGATGAATGGAACGCTCTTTATAACATTAGATTACATTACACTGTTTCCGAAAGCAAAGTAATTGCAAAATAATCCACTGTTTGTTGTATTGACCCCTAGATTGGAATATGTTTTGTGCATGCAAACTTGTTTTTTATGCACTAAATTTGTTCATAAATAACAATTAGTCCTTCCTTTACCGAGTTTCGGAATTATTTCTTAGCATGAGATAGTCATGTTCTGCTGCATTTCGAAAACTCTTGCTGTGTATTTCATGGACTGTTTTGATTCGTAGATAGAAGAACTTTACATCGCTTTGCTTATCAGTCAAAATTTAGAAACAAAGTTTCAACTACTTCTCTTTGATAACTAACAAAACTGCAACACTCACTAATGAATTGAAGACCCTAAGGAGTAACAAAGAATTCCGTTTAATGCTTTTCAGGGTAATTTCAATTACCTTTGTTCTTATTCCTTTTGGTATAGTGGAAAGAAGTAGTTCTTAAAACAACTTCCTTAGCTACTCTGATCTCGGTAGCTGAAGTAGCAAATGTGTATATTGCTAAGTACAGCACCTTCCCCAATTTCCCTGAATTTATAATGCATTCGCAGTTTCCGATTTCCTTTCTTTCAAAGATTCCAAAGGAGGACGTTTTCGTAGTCCGTTCGCACTTTCTACAGCATCCGACGCATGGTTGCAGAATTTTTCAGATGGGGCAAAGTGAAATAACATTGCTCTTTAACTTTTTCATCGCATCTATCGGCAACGCTCTCTATAAAGCCAAGTTTCGCTTCAAGTTCCTCTTTTGAAGCCGTATTTCCCACCAGAAAAATTCTGTAGCTCAATCTTAGCCCAAAGCTTGCGATAGACGGCATATATCATCGAATGTTTTGGTTTTTGATTATTTAGAGCTTTTTTCGACGAAAGTAATCGATACGATGAAATAATTACCGAGTGCATTTAAGTTTGATTTATGTCTGAAAGTCTAACAGAGGTGCAATTACGCTCTTCGTTTAAAAGAACGTATTGCAGAGAGTGACTCTGATATGAAAAAACTCTCAAGTGCTTTTCTGTTTCTGAAAAAGTCGGCATTCAGCAGTTTTATTGGTTGAAGTTGCCTGTCAAAAAAAAAAGCAAAGCCGAATTCACCAAAACGCGGATTCATTACCACAAAACGATGTTCTTACAGTATTTTCGAATAGATTTCTTTAACATTTGTGGGATATGCGCATAAAATGAGAATACTCAATTTAGGCATATCTAATAGGATACTGGTGGAGGTTATTTTGTCGAGCATTTCAAATTAATAATTAGATCGAATGATCCGATGAAAAGCTACTTAAATACTTAATCTCCAATTGAAAATTTAAATCCCGACTCAAACCCCCTCATTTTTCGCCTCGCTGGGGAAGCCGGAGGTTTTCAATTCACGCCACATTTCATTTAACAGTTTGAAAATACCTATTGTGGAAACTTTGGCTCATATCTGACTTATTGAATGCGTTTGAGGAAAGAATGCTGAGATGAAGCATTTTTAGAGGGAAATACTTATACATTTCATTGTGTCTATTATCTCTCTCTCACCCTTTCGTCATCAACGAACTTCAACCAGTTCCGTTTCGGACGTTATTTTCATTTAATCTGATTTTTCACGGAATGTCGAATCGCTTTAATTTTTGCGTGAGTGTCCATGCGGACATCTTTCTTTCTCTATCATCCGAGCATCCAAATTTACTTGGGATCACCCGTTGAATTAATTAGATGCTGGTTACTCGTTTCTGTTATTAATTTTGCAATTAATTGCTTTTCTTCAATAATTGTTTTCCATGGTTGTGTGTTGACGCCTCGGTGCCCTTGGCAAATTCATGACTGCTTAGTTCTCCGATAGAGGGCAGCAATGGCTGAGCATAAAAATATTGTGAAAAATCATGTATTTTGTACATTAAGCATTTTTAAATTATTAATGGATTTATGAAACAGTTTTCCCTTTTAGTTCCATCCCTTGTGCAAAATGAGATACTATGTTATAACGATCAAAAATATTACAAACTTAAAAAATTAACTCGAAAAACGATAAAAAATAAAAGACAACTTCTGCAGAGAATTAAATAGGCATCCACATAATATACACATACACTTTCTGTTACGGCACTTAAGAGGCACAATCAGTAAAGGCAGTCGTCGTGTTCTTCACTAGAAAATTGAGGTTTACTTATCCTGGGGTTAGTCTTCCCCACATTGTTATTTTTAGGTCGATTCTATGGCGACAGTATTCTATCCTAATAAATAAAGACCAACCAAAAACGTAGATTGAGATTCGTGTAACAGAATTGTAGAAGTATTCCAATGAATTACTACTTACATACATACATCAGGAATAGATGCCCAGAATTATAAACACGATTACTGAAAGTAACACAAAAGGGGCATGAAGCAGCTTGAAAAAGCATGAAATTGCTTGCACCGGCATTTTAATCCAACGCGTATGAGTCGTATGCCCAAAAGGGCTGAAAAAATGCGATGCCCCGTGTAGCCCCACGTTCCCCTCAAAGAATAGAGAATGAGTATAGAGTAATTGATGAAGCCAATTGAACACTTTTGAAGCTTGTTTTCCGTGACATTCTTCAACGTAATTTAGAATCCTCTTTTAACTGCAGGCTGTATGCATCTTCCTTGGTCTGGCAACGGTATTTCCTGACGCTTCATGGGCTGGGCCATCGCGATGACGAAAACTCGGAACGAATCGCAAAATGAGTATCCTCCGATAAGTACTCCACTCCTTTATCTTATAGAAGCTTTATTTTCGTATAATGTCTCGTAATTGACAGAGTTTTTCTCTCTAAATCAGCATTATTAGTATTTTTATTAATGTATATTATATATTATATCAAATTAAATTTTAGGTACGTTTATTCCGAATTTTTCACACTTCATTCACAGTCAGTCACAATCATTTATAAAACTGCTAATACTCTCTACCAATCCAATATAAAATTCTGGATTTATTCACATTTGCTCTTTGTATCATTAGCACGATCACAAATTGCATATTATGGAGTTTGGAGAAACAAAAACTATACAAAAATTGTTTAAGTACATCGCGACCTTAGAAAAAATTCGTCGTGCAGACCAATTTATCCGTCCCTCTATTATTTTAATTTCTCACGAAACTTTCGCAGGATTTGTATAGGATCCTTTGAACGGAGCGCCAAATATGAACAAACAAAAACAAGATTTGTTTTTTATACAGGTCGATTTCAACTTCATTGCTGATGGTATTTGAAGGCCATTATCAACTCCATAGTGATGATTTTATAGCATTGACAGCAACACATAGAGCGGCATGAAATATTGCGTTTTTCGCCCGTAAATTTCTTGTATTAGGTAAATTCATAAAAAATATGTCTCTTAACTATGTAAATAGCAACTATTTTAAATTGGTGGAGAGTTTAAGTGAAATCGCGAAAACGGCGAATAACTCCGTTTGTGACGATGTGATTTTACGTTAAACAGTTTTGTAAAAGTAAAGTAAAGTTACGCAGAAAGTCGAGAGGGAAATTTTTAGGTTTGTTTTCTCAACTTCAACTTATTCTTGTATGATTTATTTCTTTTATTCTTTTTCGTAATGATAATCATGTGATTACATTTGAAGATTTCATGCTTGAAATTAACGCCTTCTTTTGCACACAAGTCTAGATAGAAGTAAGTAAAAAGACAGGAAGTTCACCTATTTTTTCTGGTGGAAAATGATCCTCTGCACGTTTTGTTATGCATTTTTACTATTAAATAGTTTTCTAAAGCCATGTATTCGGAGCGATGATGAAGATACAAACTCAAATTTTAAGGAAATAGAGGTTTCTTAAATTTTGGGCCCGCAGTCCTAGATTTAGAGAAAAATTGTATCTACTTTCAAAGCTTAAATCGTTTTGATTTTGTTTCGTTGTCATAGGATAACAAGGATAGGATTAGTGCTTGTTTTCTAGAAACAAATTATAAATATTTTTATGCTGACATGGCTAAAGGTGGTTGTTATTTTAAGATGTTGATGGTGGTTGCCATGTGGCAGATGTTTCTTCATAAGTAGTTTGTTTATAGTTATTTCATTATACGAATGTTTATAATGTTGAGGAATAATCTGAAGGAGGAATAGTAAAAGACATTAAATCAAAATTTTATCAGTGTTACAGATAACATTTTGATTAAATCAGTAACACTATACAGACAAAAGAATTCTTTCCAAACCACCAGCACGCCGACATTCACTATTTTCCTGTTAGTCTTATGTCGTAAATGATTCTATACATTGAGTTTTTCAGACCAGATGCGGTGTCCAGGTTTTACCCTATCTATCCCCCCATTATCTATCCAAGTATAACATTAAAATATCCAACATAAGCTCTCTTTATAAAGTTTATCTCTTAAAAAAACTATATGTTTTTCTGTTTACTTTTAACATAAATTATATCGATACGTAGCTAAACACATCAAAGTAATTTACGTAACTTCTTCTACTTTAACTCATATCTTATATTCAAGAGCACGAATACAACAATCTACAACATTTCTTAATTTGAAAGTAACTCTTTTCTAAACAGAAAATCACGAAAGGCACAATTCGACCTACACTCAATGGCGAGGAATCACAAACTAACCTCATCTGTAGTTGAAACGTCACAACTGCTACAGGCAACGGAATAATTCCATACAGGGGATTTTCCTGGACCTCACTGTAATGTAGAACAAAATAAGACAATTGGGCAGATATACAGAAACCAGTTATTGTATGATAATTTTTCAACACCCTTGAATGTATTGAATAAAAAATAATTGATTGATAAGTGGATGTATTTAAAAAAGTAGAACTGATAGAG
The DNA here is from genome assembly GCA_947579665.1 of Sympetrum striolatum. Lineage (NCBI taxonomy): Eukaryota > Metazoa > Arthropoda > Insecta > Odonata > Libellulidae > Sympetrum > Sympetrum striolatum. The sequence continues at coordinate 109,643,328 of OX388343.1, read as the reverse complement.
AAAAACCGATTTCCAATTTAGATTCAGCGCCCCAACTATAGCCAAAATCAGCTCTAAAACCCTTGGCATCAAAAGAATGTTCTTTCTTGTGGGGAATTATCTATGGCCGGTCTTCCACTGGAAGCGACTACGAGCGACCGAGCGACCGGCGTATTCGGGCGACGTCAGTTTGGGCGACCTACAGGCGATAGGGGTCTTCCTCTGCGAGCGACTACCCGCTCCTCGGTCGCTCTAACGGTATTCTAGCTCGAGTGCTTGATTTCGGGACGATTTCCGCAACGACAAATATTAATTCGTATAAAAAAAATCGCTGAGTTGTAGATATCGTTGATGATACCATTTGAAAACTTTTTGCGAGAGCTTGATAACAAAACCAATTTTACACTTTTACGTCCACCCATTACTGGAAAAAAGTTGTTTTATAATATCGATAACAACTTTTTATCTAACGACAAGAAGGCACTGAAGATTTTTATTTTAGTTCATAATATGTTTCTTAATGTCATCTAAAGGTTTTATTTTGATTAAAGTGGTACTTTATGAGAAACAAAAGCTCAAAGTGAGCAATCTGTGAAAGAGCGCGAAAAAACTGGCACATTTTTCGTTCGTCCTTCAATTAGTAACAAAAGTAATAGTAATAAAAATTTTTGGACCCTGTAAAACAACGCAAAATAAAACATGCAAAATCTTGGTGTAATTAGTTTTCCTGTGGGATCTCTACTTTAGTTTTTATTCAACTCCAAACTCGGGTATCCGTAATAGAAAATCCGAGTATTGTATAATGAACGAGCAGAAGCGCCCGATGATTCTCAACAAGGTGAAACTAGAGGTTTAAACGCAATAATTTCATAGCAATTTAAAATAGTAGGCAACGTCACGTGTATTATTTTTCTTTACGCAAGTGAAATATAATCGAAGTAATCGAATAGGAAATTAGATTAGCTGGAAATGCACCCCCTGCTATACGCCAACAGATACTCTGTAGAATACATATAATGCAGGTATACTCAGCAAAAAGAAAATCAAGTATTTCCCGTAATTTGGTCTATCGGAGACCATTTTCAACATGGTAGGTCATACAGTTGCTTAAATCTTTGGTTAGGAATTTCTCAATTTTCTCCGAGTTCTGAGAGGGAGAACAATGATAGGAAAGAGTGCAGCAGAACATCAGAGATACCCTTGGATGTATTGAATAAAAAATAATTGATTGATAAGTGGATGTATTTAAAAAAGTAGAACTGATAGAGAAAAACCGATTTCCAATTTAGATTCAGCGCCCCAACTATAGCCAAAATCAGCTCTAAAACCCTTGGCACCAAAAGAATGATCTTTCTTGCGGGTAATTATCTATTGGAGACAACCTGAGCTTATGAATAACTATCTCGACTCTCCTTTCGCCTGAATGAATGCTACTTCGAACCTCTTGTAGCTATTTTATTATTAGGTGAATAGCCAATTACAACAACAGTGAAACTCAAAATGTTCTTATGAATGTCAAGAATTTCATATACAATCACGATAGGCTACCAACACATAGGAAAACATAATTTTATCAATGCATTGATATCGAACTAAAATGATGCGCTCTTATATTTTGCAGAGCGGGATTTGTTAACACCAAAGATCTTTGTTTATTGATTTTGAGATTGCTGCTTGCACCAATAGGTCCTCTACCCACTCTGTGTAGAGAGCGAGTGATTATAATACGTCATCTCTTACGTTGTTCTTGTAAATGATTACAAGTAAATATGACAAACAGAATTTTAGGTTTACGGCGAAACATTTCTGCAACTACTGGTTGATAAAAAGGATGAATAAAGAGCGAAAGACAGTGAAAATCCTCTTTCTTAAATTCTGTAAGATTTAATGAATACATATATTCTGTGGAAAATTGATTATCTCAATCAATACTCGGATGAGCATGATAACAGCTCTGTAGGAAGGAGGTGCCAAAATGATTATTCAAGTCTGGGGTTCAATTCTGTAATAATTCCTACCGGAATTGAGTTTTCGTCCGAATTTTACGTCACCTTGGCGATTTCTTCGAATTGCTGGAGCGATTCAGTAACTCATAATTACGATTTCCGCCGGAATTAAATTCCGCCCGGGGAAAAATTTCCCTCACCTACAGAAAGTAGGCCCAAGGAGGATTCTTCAGTAAACAAGAAACATGGCGGCCAATCTTATCGCTTCGATGAAATATTGGAAGAATAGAATGACGTAGTGGACTGTAGAAACCTCAAGGATTCTTTTAATCCATTTCAAAGTCAGCAGAACATTTTTAGGAGATACTGAGATTATCCTGATATATTTTAACATATGGAACGGAAGTCTTAATACCCCCGCTAATGAATGTGTAATTATTTGTTCCCTGCATTAAATATTAATTTCTTTGAGGTAAAATTTAATGTCAATTATTATAAATGTATTTATTTTATGTAGGGGTGATTCCTCCTCTTGCTGATTTGCTGTGCCCTTTCGTTGTCGTAATGGGAAGCAAGAAAGAGAATAGTGGACAGTTAGTTATCTTTTCCTCACATCTTTGAACTTTAGAATATATACTTCATATTTGTTAGTGTATATTGTAAAGTTCAATATGTATACTTTACGATAATTCAGTACAGGAGTGTGCCAAGGAACGGTATTAGAATATTGTGTCTGATTTGAATTCGTACGTGTGATATCTTTTGCTACGAATGTAAGTTCACGGAAAAAAAGATTTTTATAGGTTAAAGGTGTTACCGATGGCATTCAAATAGTTATTGTTTATCCTTATAGAGAAAAGGACTACATTTATTTAAAACGGGAAGGCAATTTCAGTTATAACGTCCAAATTGTGTCATCGGTTTAGGGTATATAAAACTTCTCTTTGGTGCATGGGTTTTAAACGGAAATAAATTAAATGAGTATTATTTATCGATACGATGAATTGATATATTTAATGTCATGCTACAACACTAAAATCCACCGAAGTAAGTTCAGCAAGGTGAAATAGCAACATAATAATTGGTTGCAGAATCAAACTATCTGCCAAGAACTATCCTTAATAATTGTTTACAATAAAGTAAATACATATCTTTCCGCATTCGCACAATTACTGTACAATATTCGTAAATGACATAAATAAATAAAACAATATTGCAGACTGATTATTCATAAAAAAGATGAAAAAGCTGTATTTCGCCCTGCAAAGTTTAACCTAAAAGTCTCAAGTTATAAAGGTACTCAAGTTCATCCAATAATGCCTTTTCTTATGCATTAAACATGGAAAATATCAATGTATACAATCGCACGTAAAATATTCGATCATCGCGATAACTTATTGAAGTGCGACCCATTCACTGGTTGTACGCTAAATTCCGTCCATTTGCATTTATCGATAATCCTGCGTGAAATTATAAGCTGTCGTTCTCTCCCCTCGATTACATTACGATGTTAAAGAAATCAAAATAAGAGCTAGCGGACTACCAATTCTCGTCAAAGCACATGGATGAGAAATTAGTCGAGCAAGACAGCGGAATGGAAAAACTGGAGAAAGTAAGCGATATCGTTTCGACCGGAATTTCTCCTCCCACTCACACGGAAAAAGTTACAGAAACTCAAATATCTAACAAATTCCGTCTCATTCGGAATATTGCGGAATTCCAGCGAATCTCATTCCACTCGGAATTATTATGGGATTGACGCCGTGATCTTATTTAACAATAACTGCTAATTTATATGTATTGTCTGGAAAAATAATGGCTAATAGTTAAAGTGTTAGTGTTAGTGCTAGTGTTAAAAACGCTCTATCCTTAGGAAATGATTTAGTCTAAATTCTAGTCAAAGAGCGCTGCATAACATCTCGTCTTAAAATGGTGATGTATCTAATGGAAGGAATTCCACTAGAATTTTATAATTGTTTCATAAATTATTTAATAAGATGAATAATTTCATTATTCTGATTGCGCCTTTTCAACTTCTTACTCTTTCGTATGTTGGTGTAGAATTTTCCTACACTGGCTACGGAGACAAACTAATTTGTACCTTTCTTATTAATCAAAAAATATCCAAATATCAGTTAAGCGCTAATAGTGTTGAGTTTAGAATAAATGTCGAGTTGTAATTACTGAACGTATCAAATGGATAGCTGTGGGAATGACTGCATCTTTGAAAAATCTGAGGTGGCCAGCACATGACTTTCTCCATATATAAGATGTAAATATTTATCTACGACAGTAATTTCGAACTCTATATTCCATTTAAACTTGGAGGATGATTGATTAATTTATATATTATTATCTTTGACGTCACAAACATTGTAAATAATGTTTTTCGGGACATGCTCGATGAAAAACGATGAAATTGGCCTTTCGCCCATAGAGCCCAGAGCGCCCACAAAGTACATAACCAGCAACTTCCGGTTTATCAGTATTTCATCAATAACTCCTACACAATTAGTGATACACAAATATGTTTCAATCAAAAGTTATAATAAATGCATGTCCTAAAACATTTATAGATAATAGTATATACCTAAATATCATATTTATGGAGATATTTTGAAAACCGGAAATGAGCTTTGAAGAATGAAGCTCGACTTCCGGTTAACCGATTTACTCTCAAAACTAATCAACTCTAACGACATCAACCAAAGTACTATATATGAAATTTGGTGTTGATACAACGAATGGTTTTCATGTTAGAGCGCCCACAAAGTACATAACAGTTACTTCCGGTTTATCGGTATTTCACGAATAACTCCTAATCAACCGGTGATAGAAAAATATGTTAAATACAAAATTTATAGTAATACACATTATATTAAACTTTTATAAGGTATAAAATATACCTATATATCATATTTATGGAGATATATTGAAAACCGGAAATGACCTTTGATGAATGAAGCTCGACTTCCGGTTAACCGATTTACTCCAAAAACTAATCAACTCTGACAGCACACACTAAAGTACTATATATGAAGTTTGGTATTGATACAACTAATAGTTTTTACATTAGAGCGCCCACAAGCACACACACACACACACACACACACACACACAGACCCGAAAATAGTCAAAACGTGTTCTAGGGACCCCAAAACATGTATTTCCGTTGAAATCTCGAAGTTGAATTTTTTCATGAAAACAATACTTTCTCTATACTTCGTATATGGAGAAAGTAAAAAAAAACTCGCTGCTTTTGTATCCGTTGACTTCTTCTCCTGTTCGCTCCCACTGCAGCACTTCCTCGACGCACTTCCGTTTGAGTTACAAAGCCGAACGTCATTCATTGTCATCTCCTTTGATAGAAGGTCGATCTAATGTGATCGTCTTCCATCGCTTAGCTCTTTGTGGGCCATCAAGTTGCTCCAAAAGGGAATAGCCAAGGAGAGATAGCTAGGAGATTTGCAATTCGAGTTTACTGCCTGTTATCTTGTAAAAATTATAAACTATAAATGATTATGTTTATATCTGTGAACACGAAAAAAAATCATATTCTTAAAACTGCGACCTCTGTAATCATCAATTTACAGCACTTGTATCGCAATTGCTTTGGACAAAAGAAGGATGTTCTAAAGAAAAGTCTTTTGATGAATGATGCTCTATAAAGACAACAATAATGAATTATTAATTAATCAGGTGGAAAATGAAACATAAAATCTGAAACATACCAAAGGCAGGGCCAAATAAATTCACGGATTTCATAGTTTATAAACATCAGATTCAGTAACGTCAACTGAGGTTAGATAACCGCTTGAATATTTCTTTGGTTTTCTACATCCAAATAAAACTGCATTTTACCAATCAAATGCCATACCTATAAGACGTACTTCGTATCAATATATTTCGTGCGTAAAAATGAAAATGTAGGTATAAGTTTTTACTTGCAACTCTCATATTTTCGCTACTTTCAACTGCGTAGTCCACCATTCCACAAAGTTCGTTGATAATATTTCTCGCGTTTGTTGTTTCCTCTCTTTCGCGCAATTTGCTACTCACTCGTAACCTTAACTTTTCTTATTCAATAGATTTATATTCAATAAAATCATTTTCCCTTTTAACCCTCTACCAAAGTATGCCTCATACAAGGTGAAAACAGTAATTATTTTCTCTTAGTGTAAGTGGCGCAGCCAGGATTTGCCGACGGGGGGGTCCTAAGACTGCCGAGAAAACGAAAAACGCCTAACTTACAGGGGCTATTCATGCCCTCTACTTACTACAGATATGCCAATTCTTTCAATAACTAAATGTACTGAAAACTGGCGGAGTTTATCGCTAATATAGTCAACTTATTAAACTTTCCAAGATGAAGTTTACATAAGCAAACTATTGGAAACTTATCATAAGTGTTATTTGGATTTCTAGTTTGGATACTTCCAATCTCTATTATAAAGTCATTTTTTTCTGTGCTGAAGTTTTTTAGTATCGTAGATGTAAACTTCCCGAGTATTTGAGAATTCCTTCTTCCGAGAGGTTGCCAAGCGTGAGAAGGAAAAACATTAGTAACGATTATTTGGAAAGCGACATAAAACGAAACATCCACTCATTAGATCCCCCACATTGGAGCGCCCATGCTTATTTGAATAGCTTTCGTTATTAGACTATATCATCAACAGCTTTGTTAGCAGTGACTTCATCCGTTCTTAAAATTACCTCCTCTTCTAAGAAAAAAAAATCATTTACGATGTATTAGATGAAATTTTCTGGTAGGCTTACAATTGTAAAAATTGAAAAATTCGGCTGAATAAAAAAATGCAGTAGACTCTTGATTATAGTTGATAATATAATTGAATTTGCATAATTAAAGTTACATACCAAGGTGAAAGAAAGGAAGGCGTCATCTTACAATTATTTAGACTATCTAATAGTTAATTGGTTTGAGCAGCAGATATCTGACGCAAACCCAGTATTTCGCACTGGGTGTTCAAAGAAAACAAAACTTTTCCATGAATTGAAATTTTGAAGGGGCATTGCATTACCACGTGGCTGACAGGATAAGAGATTCGTGGGATTCTATCACCAGAAAAAAAATTGGTGAAAGGAGGAAAAAGGAAGCTGGAGAATTTAAGTCACAGTTTTAATAGCTTGTCAAATTTATTTCACGTTATCAAGTCACAGTTCCGATAGATATGTGCTTACCTTACGCGCTCAATACCATTCAGCTGACCGATTTGCTTCCAAAATGGTATATTATTAATAATATCATCGAAAATTAATTTTTACTGGTATCTTGTAGTGGTCCAATACTTTCTAAAATTTCTACGGAAATTCGGTTATCGAATAATTTCCGTAAATAAACATCAAATTAAGAGGCAATCATAAAATAAGGATCATTATATTTTCTATCATCCCGAGTAATGAAGAGTCTACTGTGCAGACTTTTAATCGTCCAGAATGCTTAATAAAGGAACAAGAAGCTTTGAAATTGTCGCAAAACTCATCTTGAGATGTGCCCTCCGATAACAGCCCTAAAATAATACAATCCTAATTTATGCATATAATAATGAATATTTCACAAAAAAGACATAACCATTAACATACGTATTTCCGATAGAGGCCTTGAGGTATTACGGGACTGTGAAAAGAATTTTCGGATGTCCATCTGTACCTTATAAAATCCAAACTAAACTCTCCTTCGAACTGTTCACTGTGAATTTCTCAAAAGCACTACTAACGAGCCTAGCTTTGCATTCACACCCTTAAAACAGTCATATGCAAAAGATCTAACAGTTTTATCAAACTGTTTGTCTCTCAACGTAATCTTAATCTCAGTTTTCAGGGTGTAAGTTTCGAATTACTTCTCGAATGTTCCCTTGTATTTTTTCGAGAAGTAAGCAAATCAGCACTTTCGAATTTTTCTCATTGGAATCTTATCTTATGGTGATCTTACTAAAGGATAAGCTTAAGAAGTGCACACGTTGAACATTATGTGCGAAACACTCGTATCATAGCGTACCATTGATATCGATGTCGGCTCTAGGCCTGCTTTGCTACCGAAAATTATTTGCGGGTATGCGAAGCTTTCGCTAAATTTATCAAGCAAACACATGACTAGCAGTGTGTCTCCAAAACTTGGGTGATGATTGGGGTTTTGTACTCTTCAGCAGAAAAAAAGACAGATCTAGTCATAGGACTTGACTCTTGGGGGGTGGGGGGGTTTTAAACCCTAAAATCCCCCTCGCTGCGCCACTGCCTAGTGTTAATATGTTTTACTATACAAAACATGTGCTCAAATGATATAGATTTGTAGAATAAGAATTCGATATTCTTTCCTTGATAATGATTGACGTAATCGTGAAACGGTTTGCCTTGAATGGGATATCGTTCTCATTTGATCAAAATGTCGTTATTCTTATTTAACTAACCTGTGTGCTAACTCATCCATTTTTCTCGGTCGTCTGATTCACGAGGAGTATTATCGGGTATAAGGAACCAAGTGTTAAATCTGCCAAATTGTATCATAAATGAACACATGCTTAAACATCATCTCCAGGAAATGTCAACATAAATTTTTGATCGTTATGCACCAGAATTGTAGTTCATAAAGCTTCCGTTCCCTATATTAACAAACACGACATGCACATTGGTAGGGAAAGAGCATTTCCATCTTTTGTTAAGGAATTCGTCCAATTTTCGTTACACCATTGTTTAGTAAAACCTGATTGAAGGACAACTCAGCCTTTGTCGAAGATATCTCACCTGGGGTAGAACTCAAACAAAGATGCGTGAAACCACTAAAGAGTGATGGACCGGTGTTGTTTATCATAAGGGCGACATCCCCCTTTCAATCCCCTCCAAACCGCTCTCTTGTGATATCATAATAGGAAATAGTTGTGCTTTTGGTGATCGAACATGAATGAAAGTCATGGGAGTCTTCCAAATATTTCTAACCTAAATCCAATGCTTTACAAAACTTTCTTCTTATTACATTGACCTCGCAAGATCTTCTCTTACAAAATACGTACAATGTATGTGATGTATTCTCGTACGTTTACATCAAATGCCCTGCGATACGTCTATCGGCGTGTGGCAGGGGGTGTAAACACCTTATGTCCGAATTACGTTTAATCTGTAATTAACGAATATCGTGCGCGGAAACATGACTCTTTAAAACGATTTGTCCAGGTATCAATTTCTCTTAATGCACGTCTGCTGTCGGACCGGCAGCGGGATTGTATGATACGGAGATTTTCTTTCCCTGAATTTATCAAGCAATCGCTGCCTATCTTCTAATCTTTGAAAGATTCCCGATCTGCGGCTTGGAGTATTTTGGTAACGCTCGCTTTTTTATCTTGGCGTTTTTTAACAAAATGTATTGCCTTTCTCGGGCGCACCTTTCATTCGCCGTATCGTATTTGCCGTATATTCAAGATGGAATCTTACCGGAATATCTTCTTGCACAGACGAATTACTTGGCCTAATTTTGCGCAAGTTCAGTGATTCAATCTTTCGTAAAACTTGTATTTGACATAGACACCGGTGTATTAATCTTCGGGATTCTTGTGTCTGTACTAAACATATTCTTATGCCTTAAATAAAAATTCTGAATTAATCTTTGGGAAAATCTATGTTGATTCCTAGCTATAAATATAGACGTTTCGAGAAAACTTATTAAAGAACTAGCAATGATACGTTCCATTATTTTATCGTTCAATTATTTGAAAGAGATATATAATTCACTAGGCCAAAGAAAGTGTGTACTATAGACTAAATTTTAATAGCTATGAAGCTGCGGAAAAATTGTTGCAGAAAATACATCGGGAAAACACGAATCTCTTGCTATAAAGCTCTTTCCAAAACGCAACCAATAGCTGCCTCGAACATGCGGATTGTGTGTGTAAGGAGTGGACTTGGCTCGCTGTCAAAGGAGGATGAGAGAAATGGTATCTGGTTACGTTTGTTCTGCATTGCTCAGAGGTACTCCCCGACTAGTTTGAGAAGAGGTCCGATCTTACTGAACTTTCTTGACGCGTACAATTCAACCCCCATTTGCTCTGAACGTTCATTCATTACTTCGGGGGTAACGCTTCTTCACTTTCGCAAGTATTTAGAACTATGTTTGTTTTTATCGATATTATTTGCTTAGAATGCAATGGTATTTTATTGGAAAATTTTTATCCTTTCATAAAGAAATTAAATAAAAAAATATTCCAAATGCAACAAGAGCATCCTCCTTGGTTTAAACAAATCAAAGTCGAATTAAATAGATGTCTTTTGGACCGATAAACCATTACGCGGGTTCAATGAGATCTTACACCGGGGCTATTATAATTATGCAATAGCTAACTGTGTTTATGCAATAGCTTCTTTAAATGCTTAACATGTAAAACCTCCCTGTAACAAAAGCGACTCCCGCGATATGGTTCGTGTTACAGCCGCAACAGTATCGCTAGCAGCACAAGCATCTCATACCGTAGTGACATCAACGGTCCGGGTGTAAAACTAAGTCATGAATGGTAAAAAAAATTCTCGCCGTTCTCGCCAAAATAAACAAAAGCGTTCTGAAAATGGTATCAAAGATGAACGAAGTGGAAGTGTGTGTGTGCTTCCTATAAATAGTAATTGGAAGAAGATCAAAATTTGGCGCTCAACATTCAGTGTTGAATGTAGTACGATATGGGTAAGAAGGGCCTTGGAAAATCAGCTGCGAAAGGAAAAACATATGTAAAGGGGGAGGGAACTACTCAGTCGGCTTCCAAAAGAACCCTAACTCCTAGAAAACAAAACGAGTTGAATCAGCTAGTGGAAACTCTGCATACAGGTAAATAAATAAATAAATAAATACTCGAACTATTGATATATATCGCATAACTGACGTTGTTTTATTTTCATTGATAAGTGGCCAGTAGCGTTAAAACCGCATGTAGCGCGGCTAAAGAATGGGAAATTCATTTGGAAATAAACAGACTGTTGGAAAAAATACAAAACATCGAGAAACATCTAGCACCGAAAGCTGAGGATAGAAGTGCTCATTTCGATGAATTTCGTGGGTGGCTTATTGATAATGGAGCGAAAATTGACGGAGTTCAAATTGCCAAATTCTCAGGATATGAATTTGGACTTATGGCTGAAAAGGATTTCGATAGAGGAGATTTACTTCTGTCAATTCCTAGAAAATTAATGCTAACTGTCGAGCGAGCGAAATCGTCTGTGTTGGGTATGTTGCTCTAATTCCGGGGTCATTTTGAAGTTTCCGTTTTAGCATTATATTTCCATCTTGATATTTCCAGGATAGTTCTTAACTTCATCTGCCTCCAACGATAAAATGTATAATTACGTATCTATTACGTCATTACTCCTTTTTATTTTTCTATTTCTTCAATGGTTTAATATTTACATACTAATTGCATGTCAAGGATTTCAACAGAACATTAAATTACTGCTCTATTGTTTATAGTCGTCAAATTTGTTGCTATTTTTTATCTGAATCTACGTTGAAAAAAGGGTAACCTTGATATTTTCACAGGACCTCTCATAGCATCAGATGCCGTCTTACAACATATGCCCAATGTAGCGTTGGCTCTGACATTGCTTGTGGAAAAGTTTAGTCCCGAGTCATTTTGGAAGCCATATATTTCTACATTACCATCAAAGTACACAACTGTACTATACTTTAAGCCAAACGAACTTCAAGAGTTGAAAGGATCACCTACCCTAGGTGAGATTAAGAAATTAATAATTTACCAATTGCTATGAAACGTTTCTTTGAGGATATTTTTACTCTGCTTTCTCTTCAAGTGCCTTGGAGAGTTAGCTAGGGTTTTGATTCTTACTTTTTTAGGTTAATATATTAAATTATTATTATTGTGTGTGTGTATATATACATAAATACATACCTACATAGATACATACCTACATAAATACATAACATTGTGATACACAAATGATATTTTAAAATATTACGTTGAGTTGTTTACAATTCGGGAAAATTTTGTGTTGGTGGAGTTGTCCTCATTGATTTTGTTGCTCACAGTGGTTCATAGTAATATTATTCAGTTTTAGTGAATATTCTTTCATGTTTTTTCTATATTTTCCAACTTCTTTGAAACAGAAAATATATGATATCTTATTATTTGCAATATGAATATAGTTGTAAAAATAACTCAAATTATGAATGCTAATTTAAAACCCTAAAAATTCCTCAACATCATCTGACATTAACATCAATGCTCCGTCAGCTACTGCATCATCATATGGATTATCTTCCAAACTGGATGAAATTGTAATGTCCTTGTTGAATTCAGTAGCAGCACCATCACAATTAAGTAGATCAACGTCATCGTTATTTTCTTCTCACAGTACCTCATCTTCCATGCCATCCTTTGAATTTGAGATCCCACATTTCTGAAATGATTTGATGAGTTTTTGTTTCAACTGATTCCCATGCATTTAAAACCAATTTGCACAAAATGTCAATTGTATTTCCTCTTTTCGTGAATGTCTCAGCCATCTAATCGTTCTACTGGTGACAGATATTATCTTTGAAAGGCTTATTGAGGGACACATGTAGTGGCTGGAGAACAGATGTTAACCCCCAAGGTATAACGGCACTCCTGGTGTTACTTCTTTGCAGGTGTTTTTTAATGTCAGGTGTGATCTTAAAATGTCTCACACCAAAAGACTTTACGAAGATCTGCTGTTTGATGATTCCAAACCTTTCCTATCCACAGCATTGCACCATTTCCATCCTTCCACCCTTTTGGGTGAACAAACACACTTGACGGAAAGTTAATTTTGGGTATTAATTTTCTTTTGAAAATAACCATAGGTTTTAGCTAGGGATTGCAATATCGGACCAAAATGTCAATACCCGTATTTGGTATTTTTAGATCTTAATACCAGAATACCAGTTGTAGGAATTTTAGAAAAAGAAAGAAAACACAGGTTTTTCTTTGTTTTAATTGCCAGTTTTATTAGAGAGAGTAAATATCACAAAAAACATTTATAACTTATAAATTATCTATTATACATAGATGCTTCTCCGGATTCATTCATGTATATAGATAGATAGATAGGATACTAATTCACAGGCTAAACTACCAGTGTCATTGACTTGAAATGTTTAGGACGTATTGGCCATAACGTGTAACCGCCAGAAAAAATGCGGTTTTGAACCTCAGTGTCATTGGTTCGATTCCAGAGGGCCCCAAAGTCCCGATTTTCTCCATAAGGATACATGGTGGGGATTTTCGAAAATTTTTTTGAGGCACTTCCCGGAAAAGTAGAGATTTGAAATTCTAGAAGCTATACGTTAGATATGCACGGCTAGAAGCCGGGGCAAAAATCGGCCGTTTAAAATGCATTGCGGCGATTTTGAAGATTTTTTTTGGATCTTTTCCCTATAACATGGATACTTGATACTCGGCACATCGATAGATATCATGAAAATATTTCATAATAAAATTTTATATATTCGCTGATGGTCCTTGGTATGATCCTAGAGGGCCATTTGCACTTCTCAATGCATTTCTTACGGAGATAACGTAAACAAATTTTAGGGTACTTCCCGGCATGCTATCGACTTCAAACTATGCATGATACAAGAACAAGTCTTTGCAAATCAAACTGTGCATTCACAGCTATCAATGTGTCCTGGGTTCAACACCAGGCGTCCCTGCAATCAGAAGTTGATCCGATTCTTAGGAATTATTTTGAAACCTTTCCCAATAATATAGAAATTTGAAATTCGGCATATAGATTGAGATCATAAATAACATTCAGAAACATTTTTTAGATTTCAAGATCGTCCTTGGTTCGAATCCAGAGAGCCATTTACATTCGTGAAAAGTAAAACGTCGTTTGAGGCAGTTTCAGCCAATATTTCTGCATGAATTTACACACATAGTTAGAGATGGTGATGCTCTATTGTGTTTCATTCTAGGTTCACCATTAAGTCCCGGGTTCGATGCCAGACGATGAAATTTCAGCGAATTTTAAGAAAAATTTCAATCCTTTTTTACTTTCTCCATATACGAAGTATAGAGAAAGTATTGTTTTCATGAAAAAAATCGACTTCGAGATTTCAACGGAAATACATGTTTTGGGGTCCCTAGAACACGTTTTGACCATTTTCGGAATGATGTCTGTGTGTATGCGTGTGTGTGTGTGTGTGTGTGTGACAGTGGGCGCTCTAACGTGAAAACTATTAGTCGTATCAATACCAAACTTCATATATAGTACAGTGGTGTGTGCTGTCAGAGTTGATTAGTTTTTCAAGTAAATCGGTAAACCAGAAGTCGAGCTTCATTCATCAAAGCTCATTTCCGGTTTTCAAAATATCTCCATAAATATGATATATAGGTATATCGTATACCCAATAAAAGTTTTAGATAATGTGTTTTACTATAACTGTTGTATTTAATATATATTTGTATCACCGGTTGATTAGGAGTTATACGTGAAATACTGATCAACCGGAAGTAGCTGATTATGTACTTTGTGGGCGCTCTAACATGAAAACTGTTTGTCGGATCAACACCAAATTTCATATATAGTATTTTGGTTTGGGTTTTTAGAGTTGATTAGAATTTGGAGTAAATGGATAAACCGGAAGTTGAGCTTCATTCTTCAAAGCTCATTTCCGGTTTTCAAAATATCTCCATAAATATGATATTTAGGTATAAACTATTTTTGATAAAAGTTTTAGAAAATATAATTTACTATGACTTTTGTATGAAACATATTTTTGTATCACTGATTGTGTAGGAGTTATTTGTGAAATACTGAAAACCGGAAGTTGCTGATTATGTACTTTGTGGGCGCTCTGGGCTCTATGGGCGGAAGCCCATTTTCATCGTTTTTCATCGATCATGTCCCGTAAAACAGTATTTATCATGTTTTTGGCTTCAAAGATGATAATATATAATTTAATCACTCATCTTCAAAGTTTAGATGGAATATAGAGTTCGAAATTACTGTCGTAGATAAATATTTACATCTTATACATGGAGAAAGTCATGTGCTGGCCACATCAGATTTTTTCTTTTGAGTACCGTCCCGATATGATGCCAAAAATGAAATTAGTGTTGTTCATCTGCTTGCAGTATGCAAGCAACATTTTACTCGTATAGGTATATCCGGAGAAGCGTCTATATATAATAGATAAATATATATAGAGAGAGAGGACACAAACTCACAGACCAAACCACAAGCATTATTGACTTGAAATTTTTACGACATATTGGCCATAACGTGTAACCTCCAGAAAAATTGCGATTTTGATTTAGCGATAAATTTAGATAAGACCGTACTGTTCCTGGGTTCGATGCCAGAGCACATTGAAATTTCTCTCATATGGAATATAAGGGAAAAGTAGGATGTCATTTGAGGCAGTTGCACCCAATATTTCTGCTTGAATTTTCACACATAGTTAGAGATAGTGATCTTCTATTATGTTGCATAGGAAGTATTACCAGAAAGACCCGGGTTCGAAGCCAGGTGGTAAATATTTTTCCCCCATTTCAAATACATTGCGTTAGTTTTATTATTATTTATTTAGATGTATTTATCGAAATAATAGGAAGTTCTTGTTTTGCTAGAAGATGTATATTAAGACTCGGTTTAAGAAAAAAATTAATATAAGACCATGCTGTTCCTGGGTTTGATGCCAGAGCACATTACAATTTCTCACATAAGGAATATATGTGAAAAGTAGGATGTCGTTTGAGGCAGTTGCAGCCAATATTTCTGCTTGAATATTCACACATAGTTAGAAATGGTGTTGTTCTGTTGTGCTGCATAGTAAGTATGACCTGAACGAACCGGGTTCGATGCCAGACGATAAAGTTGCAGCAAAGTTTAAGAATATTTCCATTCTTTATTTTTTTCTTTTGATGTCCGTCCCAATATGATGCCGATATGAAATTAGTGTTGTTGATCTGCTTGCAGTATGCAAGCTACATTTTACTCGTTATGTATATAATTCACAAAAAAGTGTAAATCACTATTCTGTCTGTTGTTGTACTAAAAATGTTTGAAATGTGATCTCAAAAAACATAATGCATTAATTGTACTTTCATTGATCCTGGAACTTAATTTTGTGCAAAAATTACCAGCGGTTGAAAACGCTCTTTCAGCATCTACGCTGGTGGGTGGCACTGTTAGCAATGCGCGATATACTTTTTCCAAGTATTTACCTCTAAATCCCTCATCTTCAAATAAATTGATTTCTCGTCGGATGGTTTCGGATATATTTGATTTCAGTATTGTATTTTGAATTGAATTTTTTTTTAGATATCCCCAATTCTAATATTTGTTTCAGAGACAATTCCTTTTCACTATCCACATTAGTGTCATCATCATCTTCGATAACTGTACCGAATTCTTCTGAATGTGGATAGGTTTGTAGGTAAATGTTTTAAAGAAAATTTACTATAAAGTTGATCAAATTTGATTTGGCTAGCCTCTTTTCTTCTTTTTTATTTTCACTTTAAAATCACTATAATTATGAAAATACCCTAAAACATTTTCTATTTCGGTTTGCCTTACTTCTGTGCAATTTTTCAATGTAATATATAACTCTTGAGATAGTGATGTGTGCTGTTCTTTAAGTGACAGCAACATGAAATTTATTGTTGCATTGGCTGTTAATAAATTAGAATCTCTCTGACATAATGCCTCCACAGCCAGTTTTATTGGAAGTAGTGCTGATGCAGTTCTGGATATTGAGTCAAATTCACTATCGGAAAAATTAATTCGCAGGTTTAATTCGATTATTGCTTTTTGGGTTGGATTTTTTTTTTCAAAAACCATTCCATCATTAGGAGTAAACTGTTCCAACGTGTTTTAGAATCTAATATTAACATATGTTCTGTTTTATTTTCAGTTAGTGTATATTTTTGTAATATAGCATTTTTTGTAGGGGAACGTTTAAATATTTTAACAATTTTTCAAACTTAATTAATTATAGGAAGCAATTCTTGATGAGTTAACATTTCATTCTCATTAGCAATATCTTCTTCAACAATTATATTGTCATTATCTTCATTGTCACTCTCTCTATCTTCAATGTTGGAACAGAAGTTTCTATATCCACAGTATTTGGGTTCTTCTGTCCTTTATTTTTTTGGTATAGTACATCTATTGCTCCTTATTGAATTCCACGAGCATACCACAATTGCTGATTTGCACCAATCAACTTTCCAACTTTTATCATAACCATTGCTCCATCAGTCGTTATGGATACAATATCTTCTTTCAGCGATATTCCATGTTTCCATATGCCTCCTTGGATGATTCACATATTGTATTACTTCTCTACACTGTATGATGCAACTTTGTATTCACAGTGCAATTAATTTCGCCGTTTAGGGAGACATGAAAATAGAAATGTATTCTATTTTGCTATGTTGGCTACACCTGAACATATAGTGGAGACAATTTGAAAAATTTCTAGTAAATACAGAAAAAACGGTATTTAAACTTGTGAATACGGATATTACAAAATTGTACAAATGGCTCAAATACCGGTATACCGGTATTGCAATCCCTAGTTTTAGCTTTGTTCCATTAGCCATGCAGGAGAGCTCCAACTCTCTGCACTCCAACTCTCTCAACTCTGCTGCACCAACTTGCTGATCCCTTTTCCAAAGTCAGGGTGAGCTTTGGCCCAATTACGGACATAAATGGATATGGAATTTCTACTTATGGCATAGCTGTTTTGCCTGTTTTCAAGTATCTATTTTGCGGCATGATCTTCGAGTTTTCCACATACAAATGCCTGTTCTAATTGCACATCTTTTTTTGAGCATTCCCTTTAATGACGCTTCAATCTTCCTCCAGTTACAAACCAACTTTTTTTTCAGGAGGTCCCATGATGAAATTTTCTGCTGATGCTTAAACTGATATAGAAAGTGATACCGGCCGCCGCAATGTATGTTGGCAGCACCACTGGCACGCCGATAATTAGTTTGCATGGCTTTACATTTATACTTTCGACCACGATTGTATTTTGCGATGAAATTTGTTTTATATGATAGCTACGTAAATTAGACTTGCAAAAAATTAGAAAGAAATAATTGTGGTGAGTTGCAATAGTTTAAATACAACAAGTGTTAAGCAGCTGTTTCACTTATTTACCCTTCGGTGGTAAAGGGTTAAATTTTTGTTCGGTGTATAAGTCGACCCCTGGTTTTGAGATATTTTTTAAGCTTCAAGGGTTGACTTATATGCCGGCATAAAAAGTAACTAATTTTCTATTGATAATATTGAATAAATTAATGTATATTAGAAACATATAAAGTAAAATTTGCCATGGATAATAATTAAAGAAGAAGAAAATAATGTATCCTTAATGAATTACATTGCAAAAGTAGATTTACTCAGGGAATTGATGACCTTTAGAAATAAAGCAACTATTGTGCCATAGAGACTTTATAGTTGTGGGCCTTCTTTGTCATGTTCATTGCCAAGATTAAGGTTTAAGTTTTCAATTTCCTCTTCACTTTTTGCTACTGTTGGTGCGTAGACTTGGATGACCTGTACTGAGTAACGCTCATTGATCTTTGATATGAGTTTACAAAAAAATCCATGATAAAGAAACTTTTACTAGACCACTTTTTATTTCAGAAAACACGACCCAGGTTTCGTAGCGTCGCTACATCTTCAGGTGACAAAATAAGAACACTTCCAAATATATATACTCATGAACGTGAAGAAATCAGCAAATAGGAAAGTAGGAGGGGGTTAAGGGATGAGGGAGGTCACACAGCAAGGTTCTCAATCACAATTTGAAGAATCGCAAGAGTTAGAATTACTGAGTAAGGCATGGTCATTACAATTCACAAAATCCATTCAAAAACCTTCAACACAAAATCCAGGAAAGAACATTTAAATGTTGCGGGAAAACTGTTACTCACTGAGTAGGAGATTTTTACAGATGTCTATGTCTATGTAAGAACCCTGCTAGCCGCCTTTCGGCGTGTGGCAGGGGGTGCAAGCACCTTGACTCTATTTTCCTAAACTGTTGCTTTCTCGTATACTTCTCGGAAAAAATGAATTTTTGAAACGATTCGTTTTAGCATCTATTTCCCTAATCTTTCGGGCAGTATCAGCACGGCCCATATAACAGGGGGGTCGCATTATATCGGTTACATCATCTGAAAACGTAATTTCTCTGAACTTATTTAATAAATTTATCCTTTGAATTTTTCTTCTATCTTCTAATGATTCTCATCCCGCGTCCTGTAACATCTGAGTGACACTCGCTGTTTTATCGTAGCAATTCTTTACAAATCGTATCGCCTTTCGTTGTACTTTTTCTAAATCCCGAATATGACATTTCTCGGCGGGGTCCCATACACTACATGCATACTCAAGGTGAGACCTAACTAACGCTAAGTAACATCGCTCGCGAACCTTTTCTTTGCTCCTACCGACTATTCTTTTGACGAAGCCGAGTTTCTTAAGTGCTTTTCCACATATATTTCGGATGTGGGCACTCCATGATAGATTCTTCGTGAGAGTTACTCCAAGATACTTTACCGATTCTACTGTCATTAGGTTTACCCCTCGGGGAACAGAGGAACTTAAGGGAACACCACTTCATCTTAGTAGACTTGAGCACTCGGAAAATATTGTCCAAAGCCGTTTTCTTCCTCTTCTTCTCTATAATTTGATCTGCTATCACAGGGCTGAAACCGTTTTTAACTGCAATACTTTTAATAATGTTCACTTTGTTAAGATAACTTTGTGTGGAGAGGGGTACACTCAGTAGCCGGTGGATCGTACTGTTGTATGCTGCTAATTTATGGCTCTCACTTCAGCCAGCATTTGCTTGAAAGGGGACATACTAGTGAATTTGATATGACGTTGCTCCACCTATGTGACAAAAGTGAGAGACTTAACGCTTAGGAGACTTTAGAAATCGCGAGGAACTCCTCGTTGAATATTGCCAACGAATTTCTGTTTCCTAACCCTTCTCCCATATTACAAACCCTCGTTCTTTAATTTCCATGTACCTTTCCCCCCCCCCCATTGTTCTTCACCTTCCCAACTCGTTGCATCTTCTTTGGTTTTTGAATGGATTTTGTGAATTGTAATGACCATACCTTACTTTGTAACTCTTGCTTTTCTTACTCACTTTGTAACTCGTAAGTCTTGCAATTCTTCGAATTGTGATTGAAAACCTTGCTGTGTAATCTCCCACATCCCTTACCCCCCCTTTTTGTTACTTGCTACCTTCTCTCCCCTCCTCCTTTCCTATTTGCTGATTTCTTCACGTTCATGAGTATATATATTTGGAAGTGTTCTTATTTTGTCACCTGAAGATGTAGCGATGCTACGAAACCTGGGTCAGTTTATTCTGAAATATAAAGTGGTCTAGTAAAAGTTTCTTTGCCATGGATTTTTACAAGTTAATAAGTACCACAAAATTAACCCTGAATCTGTATCATTTATGAGTTTAAAAATTCTATCTGATACACCTTCGATTTTATCACTTTTTTTATCCTTCCATCTCCTGTTGATCAAGAATCCAAAGCCTCCATTTCTTCCATCCTTGGTACCCTTCCTTGGTGTAAGTAGTTCTTCTGATTTTCTTCTGACTTCGCTGAGACCGATGATATCCCATTTTATCTTCTCTGCTTCATTGAGTAGTTCCAGCAGTCGTTCTTCACTCTTGAAGCTGCGACAGTTGTAGGTTGTGAACTGCAGGGTAGTAAATCTTTTCTTCGTGATGAACCTCTCTAATGCCACCACCTCCCAGACATCTGAATGGTTAGTGCTTTTACTTCTGGATAAATTTCCATTAAAGAAGCGCATCATGAAAATTGTACTTGTATTTGGGGGGGTTAGGGCAATAATTCACCAGATATAAATCTTCATCATCATCATCAGCCATTTTCAATCCGACGTCGGATGTAGGCCTCCCCAAGTACTTTCCAATTTTATCTGTCCTGAGCTTCTCGTTGCCACATTACACCTAAGTACTTGATGATGTCCCTATTCCACCTGTCCATAGGTCTTCTTCTTGGTCTCTTCACATCTCTTGGTATCCAGTTGAGAACTGCAGATGTCCAACGGTTGTCGTTTCTTCTCCCAACATGGCCGGCCCACCTCCATTTTAGTGATCTTACCTTATCTATGATGTCAGTAACTCCAGTCACCATTCTCACCCAAGTTTCCTGTCTCTTCTTGTGATCCCCAGTATACAGATCCCCCGCTGTGCCGCGCAGTCCTGCTCGCGCGCCAAGGGTTTGGTAGTCTGTTTCCTCAGATCTCAGCAAGCTTATTCTTCCATCCGCTTTTCACCTATTTTTACTCTTTAGCAACCTTTAAGTTCTCTTTAACCTTGCCATTCACCATTTGCATATTAATTAGATTACGAACCCCTCTTTGAATGAAGGTTATGAGTTTTTCTTTGAAAGGTATAAAATGTTGTTAAATGTTGTTGTTTTGTTGTAACGTTAAAGCTTTCACAGATATATGTGCTATCGTAATAAAAATCATTGTTAAATTTTATTTTTTCAGTTGTACAATATTTCAGTCTTTTTCTATCTCTTCTTTTAGTTTTGTGGAGGTACAAGAGTTGTACAAAACAATGAATGCTATGAATTTCAGTAGGGAAATCACTGAATACACATTTTATTGATGTATTTGTGTATTGATTGCCATGTCCTCAATAACTGAATGCAAGCACCAATAGTCTGTTTTCCTATTTACATCAAAGTTGAGGTTTGGCTTTATTTGTCCCAAAGTAAAAAATTAACTTTTAACAGTTGCATTACACAAATTGAAATATATATCTTACGACTGAACAAATTTAACATTAAATGCCAGGAAACTTCCTATGAATTTTTAAACGATTCTGATGTAAGCAAAGGCACTTGGTATGTACAATTATAAAGCTTGAAACACCAATCGGAGTAATTGGTGGCATCTGTATAAGGTAGAAGAGTTGATTTAGCCGAATATGAATATTTTTTAAATGTTGTAATCAAGTAAGATGTAAAATGGGGGTAAGAAACTTAGTTTATGCATCAATTGCATTATATATTTCCTCCGGATGGGCCATATTTTAAGAAAATGAAAGCAAAGTCTTTCAATTGTATACAATTTTATTTATCAAAAAATATTATTTATTGAAGTGGATTCGCATAATTTTTAAGCACGTACATCATAGGTAATATTCATCTACTTAGAATAAATAGTTTGAAAAAAGGTATCATGACTAATTTTGAGTGACGATAAAAGATGAAATAAGTTATTACATTTAGTGTTTTTTGAAATAATCAGATATTTTGCTTTTCTTCTTTCCTGTGAATGAATATCATAGGGACCCTTTTCAAGTTTATCAGTTCCTTCTGGGTGGTATTCTGTCCCCATACAGGACCACAAATATCTGTTAATGGTAACCAAGCCCTCGAGAGCTTGTTCAAACTTAGTGGTTCACTTTCATCTTCACTTTCAGGGCAATCATCATTTGAAAATTACAAATTTCATTCACTGTTAGTGAACCGCTAGTACCAAATCATCATCAATGGTCACAAACTGATCAAAAGTCATTTCATTTGACTGCATCAGCTTCTAATCTTCATTGTCTTCTTCCTTGTTCTATATTGGTGGCATCAGGGTGAAACCCAGCTTTTCCAATACAATTCTTTATCATTTCACTCTTTCCAAGCTAATGCCAAAAAATGTATGGCTTCCAGAACTGTCAATTTAAGGACAATTTGCATCAAACTTCTGCAAATACTCCATGAATAATTTTGATGTCATCCATGCCTTCAAATTGTTTTTTATATTGACATGGGAATGTCCTCGCATTCTTGAAACACCGCAGCTTGGCATATTTTCTAAACAATAATGATTGCAGTTTCTCACTGCCGTCCGTTTACAGCAAATATGTCAGTTGTTCCTTACTTTTCTTTCCACCATGGCAAGCTTCTCCGCGAAAAGATAAGGTTCTCTCTGGTAATAAATTAAAATATAATCCTATTTCATCGGCATTAAATATATCGCATGATGCATAGTCCTTTATTTTCTTGGGTAACTCCTCTGTCTTCCGATGATTTGCTGATACCAGATCTGTGTTGGCACTTTTTCCAGCAACAACTATGTAAACTATGCCTTGACGGTTCTTAAACCTCTCGGTCTATCTGCTGGATGCTGGAAAATTAGGAAGTCCCAGTTTATTTGCAATATGCATTGCTTTTTCATGCAGTATAACACCACTGATTTGTATGTTAGAAGATCGGGCCTGCTGAAACCATTCGGGTAACAATGATTCCACTCTTTCATATGGTGATGATCGAGAGTTCTGCAAGCTTTAATCACCTTGACATTTCAACACATTTTGCATGTGGATTTCTATCTACTTCTTCGATCATTAATCTTTTTTCCTCCGAAGTAATGACCTTTCTTTTTGAAGTCATCAGAAAGTTTTGGGATGAAACACTAAAAACGTTTGAAAGCACTGACAGTAAAGTTCAAAAATACTACATCCAAAACTGCATTTATATTATTGAAAGATTAGCTTTATAGCTTTCAGTTTATGAGGTGCAACTCTCACTGAAAAAAGAGACAAGAAGGTTTACACTAATTGTATAACGTCACTTAGACGAGAAAAGTCCCAAAGGTGAACTTGATGTGAACTGAAGGCAATGGCTGATAAAGAACTGCTGCAGTAAATGTTCAGGAGTGTGCCGCTCCTTCAGATGATGAAGACAAAGCTTATATGCTACAAAGTTGGCGGAAGGAGTGTTATGGTAATTCAGAGAAATTGATATCTGGTGGGTTCTATATAGCAGCATTTTTCTGGGAATGCATTGTAACTTAGTATTGCATATTGGAAAAAATGATACAAATTTACTGGATTTAGTGATTTAATCCTGTACAATGCCTTTTCGGTAATCATAACTTTTATTCATACATGCCATTACGTTATAAGCGGAAGTAATTCAAGGTGGGGACTGAAAACATGATACTTAAGATGTGGAAAAAATTAACAAACGAAAAACTTTTAAAAGGGAAAAATACGTAATAGAAATGTGAGACCTCAAAATTCCAACATAAGAGCCGGGAAAATGTTAGAAACGAGAACAATGGAGCGGGATTTCATTGGTTGATGTTCTTATTTCTAACTTTGTCCTGCTTCTTCATTTCCCCCTTTTCTCATCTCACGTTTTCTCACTTCTGGTATCAATCCCATTTCATAAGAAAGATTTGTTCTTTTGGCTCTGATGGCACCCCTCAACCAAGAATGAAATTCATTACGTGATTAGTATATTCAACGAAGAGAGAATTGCAATTTCATAAGTGTACGCACCCACACAACATATCACTGAATTATATTGAGTACATTATTTACTTAATTGCTTAAGTATCTGATGAATTATAATAGTTATCGTTCATATTAAAAATAGATATGAAATAATTGAGGAATGAACTACAAATGAAAGAATGATATTGCAGAAAAACAATTTTTTTTAGGACTCTTCTATCTTATCATGAATAAGCGTAACTTATCATTGTCTCGGGTAGAACATACACGAAGTCGAATATTTTTATTATAAAATATCTGTCGCAGAAAGTATGGGTGTTGAAATTTAGTAGATAATCATAACCTTGAAAGTGTACTTCCCATCATTCTCTCTAATGATTTGAGAACTCTTAATTTACCCGTATTTTATGTTTTTTCACTTTTAAATAATAAAGTATTGTAGAGAGAATTAACTCTTTCCCAAGAAATAATCTGCAAAAATCTTATTTTGAATTAATTTGAATAAATCTAACTCTTTTAAAGGAAATTTGACCAGCTATTTTTAGTGCTAATGTATTTAGTGATCATCTTAACATTATAGATGCTTCTTTAGACATTTGGTGCATGCTTTACATAGCGGATTTTAGGTAAGTAGTTTCTTTTTGTTATGTACCAATTTCTTCTATTCCTTATTTAACATAATTGAATGCAGTTAGAAACCACTGCTTTTCATATTCTAGATTTCCTTCATTTTTTACTGGACTTATTTTATACAAGTTCTATCAAACAACTTATTCTGCTTAAAATTTTTGCCTTATTTGTTATTAATATATGTATAATGTTGGATAATATACTGATAGTTAGATATTGTATGGATTTGAAAATTCATTTTGTTGAATTCACAGAATTTGGGAGGTGTTGAGATCACTGCGAGAATCTGAGGCTTTCCTTAGAATATTCCCTGCCTCGTTCTGGATCTCTTCTAAGTTCGACTTGGAGGGCAGAGACAATTAGATTAGATGTATGAGCTCAATGATTTGTACGTTCCTTAATGTAAATGTGTGAATCAAGTAGTATTTTTGCTTGTGACCTCATCCATATGGAAAACTTTGAAGAATTTTTAATATCATAGAGAATTATTTTTGGAATGGAGCATTTGCTATCAATAAATCTGTTGTTTTCTATTTGTTAATGTATTTCTTACCAAACATTTGTGTTAGGAGTTTTTGCAATTATATTATCAAATGGGTAAATAATTTTCGGGACTTATTTTCCCAATCTTTTTCTGGTTTTAAGTCTAACAATGTTCTGCATGCCATGTGCATCTTTAGCTGTAAAGTGTAATTCTTCCCACGTATTCTTTTTGATTATTCTGTATGTCCTGTGAACTGCTTTGCTTTCTCTTTTGGTAGATGGAAGTTCTCATTTTAAGAATTTCTGATTTTACCTCCTATAAATATTTCTTTAGTTTCACATATAGAGATTTTATTTAGCAGAGTTAATTCTGTTATATTAATATGACAGAATTAACTCTGCTTCAGTGAGGATTATTATTTCACTAATGAGAGAACGGATTTTGGTGGTCTAATGTATGAATTTTGATCTTAAAGGTTTGCATTTTTTTCCTATTTATTCCTTAATTTATATATTAAGGGTACAGAAATAGGCTCTTATCCTGCTGTTAAAACAAATCAGGGTACCTTTTTTCATTAGCATGAAATTTATGTTAATTTCATACTTTTTATATACCATCTGTGAAGCGTTTCTTCCTTTTTCTTTCTTAACTGTCATATTATGGCTGTGGATTGTGGCATTCTTATCTGAAACATTTTTTGTGATTGATTTGAATTGTTTTTATGTTCCAGAAAGTCGTTAACTATAATTTAAAGTTTTTTAAATAGTTTCATAATTATCTTTTATCACTGAGTAATATTTGTTACCAGATTTAAACCTTTCATCAGCATTGTAACTTAACTTTTCTTCAAGCCTTTGTTTTTCCAAATGATAATAATGTACTTTTCTCTGGATATGCATTCATTATAATGTAAACCACCAATTTTTTTTTTTGAGATGGGAAATACTTTGATTAGAAGTTTATTCTTTTGAAATTGCATTCAAAGGACTTTATTATTATTATAATCTATTTACAAATTTTTCATAATATCTGTGTATGTAACATGAAAACATATATTTTGTATTGTAGAAACAGCAGTGAAGCAGTGCAGAAATATTTCGAGACAATATGCCTATTTTCACATGATGTTTCGGGTATGTGTTGATTTGTTTGTTTATAATGTAACATTTATAAAAAATCTTGATTGATAAAGTTGTGTACTTTCTGTTGTTAGTAAGAAATGAGATGATGATCTTCTATTTACAGACTGTAGATGATCCAGCTAGTTTACTACTCAGGAATGTCTTCACTTATGAGCAATATAGGTAAGTTACTGTCATTTTTGGTTGATAATATTAAGAAAATTCTGGGAAATACCACCTTATGCTTCAAATTATCTTCTTTGCTCAAAAAACTTCAAAATTGAGTTCTAATAAATGAAAAGTTCTTCATAACTATATAGCCTATACTAAAGCTTATAAATAATAGAGAATTAGGAGGCCAATGGTTCGATGGCCAATGTCTAATTCCCTTTTTTAAATAGAAAAGCAAACATTTGTTGTCTGCTAAATTGTTCATTTGATAATATTTGAGTCCACATTCTGTTCTTTACACAGAAACAGCAACTTCACTCTGTATGTTTTTGTCTATTACTTGGCAGCTTGACTCAATTTTTGTTTGTCATGGTCGGCAGCATTGAGACATGGGCTCAATGCTTTAGTATTTTCCATGGGGAGCAACAGTGTGGACTTCACATCTGCCCTTCTTCTCTGTGATAAAAGTGGCTTGTGCCTCTTCTCAAAGTCCTCCACAACCTCGCTTGTGCAGAGTCAATACTATCAGTCCATCCACCTCCCATTGAACTCGCTTTCTTTAACTTTGTTAATCCTTTATCTTGGTTTTCTCCACTTGCTGCCTCCAGCATCGCCTCACAGAAGTACGGGCTTGCTCCTCCCCTGCGTTTCCACTGCCGATATCGGAAGGTGATGAAGATGCCAAGGAAAATCAGCATAGCAATCCCCAGAAGACAGCCGCTAGCTATAATTGCTCTCTTGACCCCCATTGGCAAACCCTTGTGCAACTCTGTTTCTACATTAGCACCTATCTTCGAGTGAGACGTGGGTAAAGTCTTTGAGTTAATAGAATCTTGGGTTTTTTCCCCTATCTCATCATTGTTTTTCAATGATGCAGTCAGTCGCCTCCTTGTTATAGGACGGTATCCTTCAAAAATATCTTCTGATAAATATTCTTCAGCTATCCTTGCCTCCTCTACGTCGTTCAGTGCTTTGCTTCTGGGGATACTAGGTTTATTTTCCTCTGTGGCTGACTTTTTTGGGACTTCTGTGGTTGTTGACTGGATTGTAGTCACTTCCATTTTATAAGTTTTCTCGGATGATGTTAGCAGTTTCTGCAGGGATATTTTCTTTTCCACAGCTCTTGGTGCTACAGGTCTGTCTGCAGAAGCTACGACGTGATACATGGTCCTTGATTGAGTTCCTTCTTGATCCGATAGTTCTGTTTCTCTGTGCACATTCTGGTTCCAGTCAGTTTCTAAAATGCCAAATTGAGCAAAATTTCTTGCTTCATCACCCCTTTTCTTTCCCTCATCTCTAAAAAGTTCGGTAATGTCTTCCCTACCTGCTGCCCGTTGCTTTTGCTGGATTAGATCTTCAATGGTCATGTTTCTAGAAGACAGGATTTCAGCTAGGCTAGGACCGTTGTCCTCTTGCCAGATAAGTTCCAGGATGTCTCGACTTGGATCTCCGCTTGAGGTAGGATTCTGAGTCGTGGTAGTATGCTGTACTGTTCTAGGGGGTATTGCCGTTGTGGTCGAGGTCGTTGAGGGTCTTCGCCTTATAAGTGGAGCCCTCATTGCAGAAGTCCGAACCCTTTGCTGAAGGTTCTCTGTTTGTTTGTCTAACGAAGAAGTGATGGCGGATAAGGCGTTTCTGCTCCCTCTCAAGAAATCCTCCAGGGAAAGATTCTTCTGCTGTAGCACCTCGCTGAGACTAGAAGGACCAGATGCTTTGAGGAGGGACTTAAGATCTGTGAATGGATAGCCTTTGCCGCTGTTGACGTTTTGAGGCCTTTGTGCTGATGGTTTTCTAGGAGGAGGATAGATCTCTTCATCATCACGTTCATCATCCTCATCATCCATTAGGATTCCTCCTCCGAGGTTCTCAAGTTGAGTTCCTGGCCTCAATGCTGCTCTTGATAGTTGCCTTTGGTGCTCCTGAAGAGGAAGCTCGTCTTCCAGTTCGGGCCTTCTGACTGCTTGGAATCTGCTCCTCGTTGGAGTCCAGCGTATCCTATCTGCTGAGAAAACATTCCTGTACTCTGATTCACTGCCGGAAATCTGCGTTGCCCATGGAGTTTCGTTTCCGTGGTAGATGTCACCTGCATCCTCTGTGCTGATGGACCTGGTGGCGATTAAAAAATTATTTACATTATGGTTAGATTGTGAAGATGTATTAAAAGAAAATAGAATGGCCCTTTGAAGATGGATAGCTTGGAGTTATCATATTTGAGTAATACATTTTTTAAGACTGTAAAGAAGGTGTTTAACAGTTTACCATCAAAATATATTTGCTAAGCAAATGGTGTTTTTACCATTTCATAGAGATTCACTTATGAAGACATTATCTTGGGAACATTTCTTCGATCTAAACCAAGAAATAAACCATTGGATCCTATGGGAGAGATGGATGTTAAATTTTTTACACCTCATTCCCGGAACATGACATAATGTTGATTTTTTGCTTTAATGTTGATTCCTTTTAGATGGTGTTCAAGTTTCTCTCAAAATTTAATAATCATAAGAAAAAATCAAAGGGAAAATATTTTAAAATAATTGTTGGTATCCCTATCTTGCAATTTGAAGGATCCCTTTACTGAAGAACATAATTTCCTAAGTGGAAAATCCCAAGATCTGCTGGTGATGTGTGGTGGGTTACTCCCATTTTCTGTTGCTAATATTTCATGAACAAAATCCCATTGAGTTGAGCGGTTGAAAACGTGTCCATTATATTTAAGCAGAGAATTCGCCCTTCGTCTGAATCCGTCTCCCACAAGCGTTTCCCTTCTTAGTCAATATGTTTTGTGGCTGGAAACAGAAATGCATATCGATTAAAATTGTGCATGTGGTACAAATATCTCAAAATGTTGCAGTATCTCAAAACTTCTATTCAAAATCAAAATTTGAATTTTGCCCCTATTTTTCATTCATCTACCCTATTTTTTATGGAAATGGTACTTGTACGAATAACATAAAACCATTATAGTAGAGCTGCGGAGTTATGAGCTGAGCGGTACTTTTTGGGTGCTAGAGGTGGGGAAGCGGTGTTGCCAAATTAGACTTTTTCAGATATTCGAAGATTGACTTAAACAATAAATATGTCAATAAAAGGAGAATATCTTCCCTGAATTGTTACGTTGTGGTGCTGATAGTTAATCTTCAAAAAATACTTTATTCAAATTTCCTGAAATCTGCGGCTTATTTTTTAGTTTCATTCCTAAAGCCATTTTAGAAAAATGGTTCATCTAACGAAATTGAAAAAATTAAAGTATATTCTTCGTTTTCATAGCTTTCGGACGCAATTTATTATTTATGCATACTTGTTGAAGAGATAAAAAATGTTTTATCTTAGTATACCGCAAATTATCTGGTCGCCGTGATGAAAAAAGCAGTCTCTCACTAAATTACATTCTATAATCTCCATGATAATTACACAAACATGTTACGTAAGTTTGAAATGTATTTTTAATCTACTGAAAATAGGTTTCCAGAGTCCAAAGAAATTTATAGTCCAAAATTCAAAGACATCATTGCTTTAGGGAGAATTGCATCCAAATAAGCAGTCCTGACTGAGGATGAACTGACATCTGTAAATGCAACGCTGTGTGGATTTTGAGGCTTCTCGCCCGAAATCCGGAATTAACATTGGCTACTGTCCTCATCCCCCAGAAATTCCTCATGGGCGGAACATAGATCATAACTCCGCGGTTCTACTATAGTGAATAGTACCTCACAAGAATGAAGTGAAGTGCTAAGAAGTAATCGCTTGAATGATAGTTTGTTGGCTATGATAACCTGTATTTTAATTATCCTCTTCCTTTTATTACCTGCGTATCGGCAATACTTCTGAATAACATAAATATATCGTAATATATAAAATCAATATGACCAGGACTTATTCTGTGACAGCTTTAGCATTAAAAGGAAAAAAAAACAGTAAAATTTCCAGAAGTAAGTGGGAACTTGATGATCCCTGAAGACATCTGGTAGCAAAACCGATTAAGTCATAAACTGAGGAAAATTTACAGTAATTGACTTTTGTAATTACTTTCACTTGAACTTCTTTCTTAATATAGGTTATTTCTTAATATTTCTATCATAATTCTCATGAATTAAATGACATCTGTTCACTTTCAGTGTTTTTGTCTGAATGTGAATGTTTTATGTCATTAAAACACCATCATCATTACCATTACCAATCATAAGAAAAAGAGAGGAATCAGAAGCTATATTTTTTGCCGTAAAGCAGTGGAAGCTGTTAGTTTTTCGTTTGTAACTGTCTCAATGTTAATAAGTTACTCCTATATCATGATCTATGAATATTTTTGTATGCTATTATACTGTTGCTCTTCATTAGGTGGTCGGAAAGTACAGCAAAACCTGTACAAGTCGGAAGTATTAATAATGTCACTACATATACGCAAGTTTCTTCACAGAGGGAGCTACTCTAGAATTCCTTTAATTTTAAGGAATTCCACTTCTAATCTCGTCAACCCCCGTTGCTTAATTCCCTTTCACATCCTGCAATGCTTGTTCTATTTCACTGTTTAGTATCCCAAGTCCAACATCGGTCCGAATTCAACTTTTTCCTCACTTTCTATTTATATGCTGTTGGACTTCATGTTTTTCCCATTCAATTCTTCAATGTATTTGTTCATCATAGCAAGGGATATATTGCAAGGTGGTCTCCTGTTGCCTTCCTCAACAGTGTTTTCAACTTGATACCATCGCTCATTATGACCGCCCCACTGTGGTTCAGACGCCTTTGCAGCTGCCTCACTCAGGTACAGACACTGCGTGGACTACCTTTGCAATGGCTCCAATCTTTCTGGCATGGGCCACCCTACCAGGGACTATGTTCCATCAAGTCTTGCTCCTTAGGTTATAAGAAAAAAGATGGCGTGTTAGTGTGCACTAGGGTGGAGCGTTTTGCCACATTTTTCTGATCGAATTATAATACACGGCAAAGGCGTCCCACCGACATTGACATTAGAGATACACTATTTTTTTAAATAAAAAATATCTTCATTCATCATCATCTGGCAATCTGCTTGCGCATGTCTTAGGTATCATTCCTCCATCTTTCTCTACCCTCTGCCCATCTCTTCATTTCTGCATATCCTTTACCATGCTTCAAGCTATCGATCATTTTAATTCTTCTCCATCCTCTTTTTATCTTTCCCTCTACTGTTCCTTCAATCATTTCCCTTAACAAGCATTCTCTTCTTAAAGTGTTTCCAATTCAGTCTCATTTTCTTTTATTGATTAATTTAATCAATATCCTTTCCTCTTCGATTCTTCTCAAGGTGGAACCTTTCCGTTTTCTTTTCTCCTATCCTTATGAATGCCTTTACATACATTTCTTATAAGCCTCCTGTCAATTAACCGCTTTTTCTTTCAAAATGGCCGTTAACATTTTCCACTAAAAACAGTCGAAAGCTTTTTTTTTAGTTCCACAAAACATATACAATATCTCAAAATTATATTTTCTTTATCGATGAACGAAGGTAGGGTCCAAACGATTGGAAAAAAGCTAATATCACTCCTGTTTACAAAAGCGGATTAAAGGAGGACCCAGGAAATTATAGACCCATATCATTAATTTCGCTGTCCGGAATGGAAATGGTACACATCGTCGTATGCTCACTCATGGGATTTTTAGATAGAAATCAATTTTCTCCTCGACGCGAACCAGCTTGGTTTTCGTAAGTCCCGATCATGTGAAACCCAACTTGCTCTATTTGTACACGATATCTTAAAGTCTGCCGAAAGTAAAATGCAAGTGGACGCTATTTTCCTCGATTTCAAAAAAAGCATTCGATAGAGTCCTCCAGTAAAAACTAATTTACAAATTAAAACTAGTTGGCATTAACAAGGAAGTAGTCGACTGGGTTGAGGATTTTCTCTACGAGAGGGAACTACAAGTTGTACTGGATGGCGTTAGCTCGAATAGAGTCAAAGTTACTTCTGGTGTACCGCAAGGCAGCGTAATTAGACCTCTTCTTTTCCTTATTTATATCAATGACTTGAGTGACGAGATAGTAAGCAATGTGAGGATATTTGTGGATGACTCGGTTATATCTAGGAAAATAACAAACGAGGAAGACCGAACATCTTTCTCGAACGATTTAATCCTCTTTCAAAGATGGTGCGAAAAATAGGAATTAGATATTAATGTAGGTATATGCTCCGTAGTTAATTCCTTCGAAAAGAAAAACTTGCGTCCAAATCACCCGTACATAATTAATGAAATTAATATGAAAGTAGTAGATTCAGTTGAATATCACGGGATCGACATTAATAATGACTTAAATTGGAGCACGCATATTCGAAAAATCTGCGGCAAAGTAATTAATAGGCCTGGCTATGTAAAGCGTATTGTCGGTAAATGCGATGAAAAGGTGAGAGAGCGATGTTTGTTAAGAAATGCTACGATAAAAAGGCAAGCGTTACAAAAATGCTCTCAGACGTAGGTTGGGAATCTTTGAAAGACAGGTAATTGGAAGCTAGAATGCGATTGCTTAATAAATTCAGGGAAACTACATTTGCGGAAGATGCAATCGGTATCATGCAACCCCCCTGCTACGTCGGTCGATCCGATAATGACCGTAAATTAAGAGAAATAGATGCTAGGACGAGTCGTTTTAAAAATTCATCCTTTCCGCGAACGATACGCGACAATAACCGAATAAGGAAGTAGTTTGGATTCAACTGGTGTTTACAACCTCTGCCACACGCCGGCGGCTCGCATGGTATTACTGTAGGTGCTCTTAACCACTCCTAAATTGAATGAATGCAATAAATAGGTGCGTAACAGCAATGCTTCCGCTTTCACCGTGTGGAGGAATTGGCGGTGGGAATACCGATTCACCAATCGCTCAGTGGTCTATAAAATTGAGCGATTGTGTTGAGAGGGATGCGTAATCGCAAGGAGAAAAAAAAGGAAAGGCACCTTAAAATAATCAAGACTGAATTATTCCCAACAAATCTCTGTCTTATAATATAAATCGCATACCTCAATGTTATTTTTTTAAACTCTTTTCGGAACGCGGTGGAAGTGCGTTCAGTTGACGTGAATTGCCTCAAACTAATTTAGTCAGCAATATGAGAATTCAGCAGGTTGTGCACATATGCAGTGCGATTTTGGACACCCACCGGTGGTGCAGAGTTTTCCTATTCATAGCGAGCATCGTAGCAATGCTTACTTCATTTACGCATCCTTCACTTTTTTCCAGAAAGAATGCCCTGGATAACAGAAAGGATTTACATTCGAGTTCAATCCATTTAACTCGTTCCTTGCAAGTGGTGGATGCGAATGCACCCTATGTTCTGGCGCCCCTAAGTCTGTGAATGTGTCCACTCTAAAGTTCCAAATATGTATGTGAATCAATTTAATAACTTAAGTCTCGTATAATAAATTCTAAAATGAATTGAGTTAGCGCCCGCAAAAAAGCCCTTACGGCGCTCCGTAGACCACGCCGCAACTGCAATCTCCTTAGCTGAGTCGCCAAGTTCTCGTCAATCTTCCTCAAAAGCTGCCGAAATTTTATCCATAACTTTTAGGAAATCTGGGACTTAATACTACTAGGAGTTTTTTTTCAGGTTAGTTAAACATTTGTATTGATTCTTACATCTTGTTAATTGATTTTGGTTCCCCCAGTCTTTTGTTTGAGCACTGTCATTATTGATTCCATTTATCTATTTTCCTTATTATTATTATTGAAAATTGATTGATAAAGGATCTATGTTAGCATGTCGGTAGAAAAATCATTAATTATATCTTTGCGAATCAATTGAATTGTTGTGACAGTAATGAGCTAATGTGTGTTTCCACGGAATACAAGAAATTTGAATCCTTAATTGGTTAATTTCATACATTTTGTTTTATTTTTAAACAAATATTTGTTCCCTTGCATAAACAATAATTTACGTCAGAATTTTTCAAAAACATCGATCTCGCACCCTTGTCTAATAATCGCTTTGGATAAATAAAATTGATTTGCGTTATTTTAAGTAGGTTTTCATTTCACCTCCGCTCATTCTCCTTTTTCCCGCTGAGCATCCTGGATATATAGTACTATAGTTCCACGTGCGATCGATTAATTCAAGAACGATAACCGTCTGAACTCCAATCAGCAATGGCATTCGCCACCCTCTCATTTTACTACTCCCTTTGTCACGACTCTTGCTTTGTACAAGTTTGTATTGTCCGGATTCACAGCCTTCAGCTACTCTCCCTTGCGTTTCTTACCCTTCCCCAGGGGAAAGAGGGAAGCCGACGGGATTGCTGGAAAAGCAATGGAACTACATTAATTATTACGAAAACATCACCACAGCTCCGTTCTTGTTTCAAATGGAACTGCTTAATTATCATGTAACTTCGTTAAATCTCTGGTCCTGTTTTTTTGTACATTTTTTTCATTTCGAAACCTTAAATAAATTTTTATAAAGTCTATTTCGTCATAGTTTTGCTGTGGAATTCTTTCTTTTAAGATTCAATGCTTGATAAGAATTGCACCCAAAACTGATCAATACCCAAAGAATAAATTGTCTCGATATTTCATGATAAAAATATTTCTACTAATTAAAGTGAACTTAAGAATATATATTAAGGAAATAAACTGAGATAGGCAAATGAAATAACGAGTTCTTGGACGCAAAAACGATGACAGAGGACAACCTTAATATCATTACGGGGATTAATAATTCAAATAGGCATATCATAAAATCAACTGCAAGTGGAGTAACAGCTACCTCAAAATAATTTCCGGTGATGTTGGTTTAGTTCGGAACCATTCCCAGTGAACCATATGATTTAGTTTGGAGCGATTCACTGACGAAAGCATTCACTTCAATTTGAGCAATCCGCCGATGAACATCTCTAGAAAGAATTGTCGGAGGGTGCTGCAAAACAGCTTTACTGATGTATCCTCCTTTTCTGGTTCGAAAGGAGGCGTCAACTCCAGAGGCATATTGAGGCTTGATTATCATTGCAAGTGACGTCTTTTCACGCAAAAATATGGTCCTTGTAACCGAAAAATAATTGACAATTTTGGTGTTTTTGTCGAAATTTAGAGGCAAAATTCTCACGGAAGATATTTTTACTTTCTCCCTATACGTAGTATAGAGAAAGTATTGTATACGCAAAAAAAATTGACCTCCAGATTTCGACAAAAATGTTTTTGGAACCTTAGAGCTCGTTTTCGCTATTTTCCCGAACATGTGTCTGATTGCCTGTGGTAAAAAAGTTTGTGGGCGTTCTATCTTAAAAAGTAATTATCCGATCATTTCCAAAATTCATATTTAGTATTTTCCTAACAATGCCAACAGTTGATCAGTTTTTGGTGAATATCGCTTAAATGGAAGTTGCGGTTTATCCGGAACAAAATTTTGTTTCTTAAATATCTCTGTCAGAATGCAATTTAGGTATATACAATTATTTACAAAACTTATAGATAATGTACTTTACTACAACTTTTGTATAAAACATTTTTTCGTAACACTGATTGTTTAGGAGTTATTCTTGAATAATGGTGAACCGGAAGTTGTTGTTTATCCAGAAGTGGAAGTTTTTCATACATATCTCTGTCAGAATGCGATGTAGATATATACAATTATGTACCAAAGTTATAGATAATGTATTTTACTACAACTTTTGTATGAAACATTTTCCTGTAACTCTCATTGTTTTGGCATTATTCATATATTACCGGCATACGCTTCTGTTTTCAATAAATATGGAGAAAGTCATGTGATGGCCACATCAGATTTTTTTATTTAAAAGAATTATCTGTAATTTCGATGCGGGTGACCGCTTTTGCCGGGTATTACATTTCGATCAGAAAAAGTGGAAACACGCTCTACCCTCGTGTGCACTAGTTCTTCATCCTCAAGGTTCTGGGTCCCGTTTCGAATCCCGGCTTATCGGTTTTTCCAGTTAGTAAACGGTTGTTTTTCCGTAGCTTGAATCCACCACTGTTACGGTCCAACTAATGGATGTTTGAGTGCCATTTGAAAAATAAATACCAGTCAGTGCGTAACACGGACCAAAATCTATGTTACTTCAGCCTAGCTTGTAAGCTAACTGATATTCTTAGGAATTGAAAACTCAACTAATAATATAGTATGGGTTAGAAGAGAGTCTCGCCTGAATAAAGACCATTTATTATATTTATTATTCTAACCTGAGAATGGCGGAACAAAAAATTATTTCTTTTTGAAAAGTATTTACTATTGGCTTCTATTCCAAATTTATTTATCATCTCGAAGGAATGAACAAACAGTTAATCCTAAAATAAAGAAGAACTCAGAAGAAATAGTCTCCATTTCCATTAATATTTCTCTTCTTTACAGATAAATGCGTTAATTTGCCGGTTAATTAACTCGTCCCCTTACCTCAGATAAGTTTCTCTGTAAAAGGAAATTCAAACTTTATTTAAGTTGTAGTGTTATTAAATGTGCTTCGACAGTCCATTTGACACATTTGCTCGCACCGGGAATCGAATCCGGGACTGCTTTCGTCAAAGGCAAACGCGCTGTCCACATGGCTATCCGGGAACCTATTTAAGTTGTTCTTAAAATAAACAGCTGAGCTGAGTAAAAAAACCAGGTTTTTCAAGACTTCCGGTAATTCTTCGTTATCTGAACTGTGGATTATATGGGTTTCCGAGATTTCTTTCCAGATAAAGGCATTCCGTTTTGGAATTTATTTGAAGTATTCTATGCAGTTAGGGAATCGCCTACATATCTTTGTCATCCTAATTTCCCCTCTCCTTCTTCAAAGATGATGCCCTACTCGTCGGACGTTTTTCAATAATTAATTTACTAAGATGATGGAAAGTGATTTAGCATGAAGTGACGTTCGCCTTAAGGACGATCAAAAGTAGCGAAATGGCTCGAACCTAGGTCTTCTACTTTCTGTGCTTTCAGAAGCAGCTTTTTGAAAACATTGCCAACTTAGAGCGAATGAGAGACACCATCTTACCAGCCGCCCTCACTGCCGACCACGATCTCCTTTTGCACCGCCACCAGTAGAATCAGAGCCCGCCAAACGGATTCCATTCCTCGGCCTGCGGAAAAATAGAGGAGTTGTCAAATACTTGAAGCCAAAAATTGACGTTTGGAATATGTGTAAAACATCGTGTTTGAAGTGCACTCTTTATCGATATTCTTGAATCTTGGTTTAAAATCTACGGAGTCAACTTTGGATTCATGTGAAGCTCTTGGAAAGCTACTCATTGATATTCTTTTCATTAATGCTCAATCAAAGAAATTATATATTAAAGTGTGACCTTGGAAAATCGTGATAATTGAATTCTGATAGACGAGCGTCTTTTACAATCATTATTAGCCAATGTAATGGAGAATATGTCTTCTAAATGTCTACATTAATCATTCACAAATGTAAATATCTCTCTTAATTTTGCACTTACTGGCTTATGTACGTCAACAATTATAATTTCAAATTGTATGAAATTAATTCCTAATGACTCCGATGTCTAGTTGTAAATTTTAATCTGAATTATTTGCATATTTCCTGTTGTCGAACTATGTTCCGCAATAATTTTCGGGTTGATACGACTCGATTATAATTTAACGAAATTCCGATTGATTTTAGTTAATTTTTTCTTTATTTCTCATTTTTGTATGCGAGGTTAAAAGTGTACCGAAGTGGAAAATTGCTTGCATTTATCATTCGGTCAGAAGAGACAAAACGACCATTCGCTGCTGTGGAAAGCCATTCACTCATTATTTCGACTGCCTTCATTAAAATTCATTTTGGTTTTAATACCGTTTACGCCAGTAAGATGATTTGTAGTTCTAGTCGATGATCGCCGGTCATTCGAGCGTTGCTCCTTCAAAACTGATTGCATCGCTGAGAAGACTAACATCGAGGCCTTCCAGTTCTGTGGTCCATGATCTCAATTAAGGAAAGTCTTTGCACGAGATGTCGAGCACCCAGGAAAAATCGCAACGAAGAATGGACGAGGAAACGGGACCGGTAATCGAACCCGGGTTGCCGGTCAGGTGCTCAGTCCTATCAGGGTACCCCTGACCGCCAATCGGGAGACCCGGGTTCGATCCCCGGTCCCGTTGGACTTTTTTCTAGTCTATTCCTCCTATGTTCTTAATTCACAGTATTGCTATGTTCGTATTCCTATTTATGTTAAGAAAATCGGTCAAATAGCTGATTGTATTTGATTTCCTATGAGTGGGATCCACTTTTCAGTGTTTCTTCAGATCATTTTTTTAATAAACTGTTTCCAAGATTTAGATGGATTTTGTTAGGCGTAGATTTTGGTCTATTCGAGTATGAACTTGCCTAGTCCTTGTATTTTAATAGAAAATAATATTTTTCGTCAAGTGATTCAAAAGGCAGATTGCAGTATATGATTGTTATTCGTATGCTTTTGAGTAATGCGATTATTCTTTATAGAACTGAATTTTATGGGATCCCATTGGATAATATTAATTTTGAGTTACATAAACTTTGTAGAGAGTCATCGAAAACTCCTTTTTGGAGTTATAATTAACGTATGCGCACGTCTTTCTCTCTGTTCGTATTGAACCGACGTCGCTCTTGGGGTTTACCAATGATATTTATATTCCTATAATAATGAACGAATTCCACCTTAACGCATTCTTTTCGTCTTTCAGTTTAATATAGCATGAATTAATTATCAAAAGTAGGCTTGTAAATCAAAATTTTCCTAATTAACGTTTTTAAAAGATATGGTCAAATTTAATATGGAATAAAAAACCCTCAATTTCCGTATTTGATATGTTGATCTATAAACAATCTAAGACGTATTCCCGTGCGGTGCTCGTCATAGGTCCCGCTTAGAAAATGCTCTTATTTTCCTGTCAATCGGAAAAAATCGACAAATTAAATTATTCTAACGTTTAATATGAGTAATGAGTACCTGTATGAGTAATATTCCGAATGATTAACGGAGACTCTTTATTTGTCGACGATGGAAATTCTGAAGGCGATCCCGTCGGCATCAGCGGTAATAAATGTATTTGTCTCTTACCCTTATCTATCGATAATATAGTAATGAATTTAACATGTTCTAGATTCATTATTAATGGATTGCCACATCAGACGTGGCTTAGCAGTTATAACGGTCCTTAGTGATATTCCAAATGAGAACTTTGTATAGCTTTAAATTTTCATCTATTTAATTACAATCGAAAATTTGTTAGAACCCCATTTGTATTTATTCCCTCTGCGATTGTGATATCTTTATTACGATTTTATTATTTTAGCAATCAATGAAGACTAGCAGTGGTACCCGTTTAAATCGGGAACACGAGGTATATAAGACATTGTGTACGTTAATTGGAAATACAAAATATCCGCTTATATTTCAATGAATCTATGTCATCCTTATCTCTTGTCAACCTTCTAAAATATCACTCTTCTTCAGTGGAACTGTCCAAAGACAGGTATCAACTGGATCTCCAACCCTCTCTATCCTTCATCTTTGAATAACTGCTTCATGTCGGACAGCATCCTTCTTCTTCCTCTCCCTCTTTTACCACTTCCCTTCAATAATAATGCAAACAGTCCTTTCTTAATATATGCCCAAGCCATGCCTTTTTCCTTTTCGCGATGTTTTTCATTGAACATCTTTCTTCTCCAATCCTAAACACCTCCTCATGTCTCACTCTGTCACTCCACTTAGTTTTTTCCATTCTTCTCCATATCCATACTGCAAAGCTTTGCAGGTTTCTCTCTTCTTTCGTTTTTACTGCCCAAGTCTCTGCCCCATATAAGACGACACTCCATACAAAGCATTTTGCAAATCTTTTCCTTAGTTCTAGCGGTATTTTCCTTGCTGTGAGCAGACCTTTAACCCTCCCTAATGCGGCCTTTCCATTGTAAATCCTGGTTTTTATTTCTTCTGTGCAGCTTTCGTTTGAGGTGATTATACTTCCCAAGTACCTATAGGATGTCACTTGTTCCAACTTCCTTTCTTCTATTTGAATATTAACTTCTCCAGGCTCATTTTCATAACTTTTGTTTTGCCTACATTTACTTTCATTCACGTCCTATTCTTTCCATCATCACCTCCTCTGCTGTAACTGCCTGGTCATCTGCATATTTAATTGTGCGAATATTCTCTCCACCACTTATCACACCCCTTTTCTTTTCCAATGCTTCTTCTGTGAGTTTATCTGCTTGTATATTAAAAAGCAACATCCCTGTCTTACACTTCTTCCAATATTCACCTCCTCCGTATCTTCGCATTTCACTCTTATTACCACTTTTAGTCCCCTGTACAATTATTTTATTAATTTCCGATCTTTCCTATCAATTCCAATGTTCTTTAATATCAATAAGAGATTTTTTCCATATAACTCTATCGAATGCTTTTTCCCAGTAAATAGAGCATACATATACTTCTCCATTTACTTCCAGCATTCTTTCTTGTATTATCTTTAGGCAAGCGATCGCATCTCTACTTCCCCTACCTCTTCTAAATCCTAATTGTTCATCACCCATATTTTCCTTTCCATTCTTTTCATGACTAGTCTTGTCACAGCCTTAGTCACATGACAAATGCAACTTATTGTTCTATATTCTTTACACTCTTTGGCATTTCTCTTTTTACTTTCTCCATATACGTAGTATAGAGAAAGTATTGTTTGGTATTGTGATTAGAATAGTTTTCATCAGGCCAGAATCCTTCATCATATATCCTGTTTATGAGTCTGGTCAGACTTGTAATTGCACCATCCCCCAGGTTCTTTAGCGCCTCTGATGGTATACTATCGCATCCTACTGCCTTTTTTCTTTAAGTTCTTTAATATCTACTTCCCATTTAGTTATTCCTGGTCCTTTATTATCATCCATACATTCCGTTTCATTCTCCAGCATTAAACCATCTTCATGATCGCCTTTAGAGTCGTAAAGTTCCTCTATATATTCTATCCATATATTTTTGTTTTCATCTATGCCTGAGGAAGTTTGTCCTTTTTTGTTTAGCAAATCTCTTTTTACCTATATTCTTTGGCTGCCTTACTGTTAAGCTTTTTGCTGTCTTATACATTTCTTCTAACTTCCCCTGCTTTTCGAGTTCCTGAATTTCTTTACACCTTTCTGTCATCCATTCCTCTCGTGCTTTATCAGTTACCCTTCTTAAGTTTCTTTACTCTATACACTCCTTTTCCCATATCAAGACCTGAATAATTTATCAGTTGTATATTTCAGCTTTTGCTCCAACCTTAGAAACTTCACCAAATTTTCATGAATAGTAAGGAGCTGGTTCATATCCCTTTTGAAGTCCCATAAAAATATGAAGCTTTTTAGGGTCTGAAATGGCATTAAGTTAGATAGAAAAAGATAGTAAGATAGAATTATGAACTGGTGCGATGATTGGCAATTAGAGCTTAATGTAGAAAAGTGTTCGGTAGTTAACTTCTTCGAAAGTAAATCTATAATAACTGATTATCCTTATAGTCTCCGAGGGGTAAACCTAATGACAGTAGAATCGGTAAAGTATCTTGGAGTAACTCTCACGAATAATCTATCATGGAGTGCCCACATCCGAAATATATGTGGAAAAGCACTTAAGAAACTCGGCTTCGTCAAAAGAATAGTCGGTAGGAGCAAAGAAAAGGTTCGCGAGCGATGTTACTTAGCGTTAGTTAGGCCTCACCTTGAGTATGCATGTAGTGTATGGGACCCCGCCGAGAAATGTCATATTCGGGATTTAGAAAAAGTACAACGAAAGGCGATACGATTTGTAAAGAATTGCTACGATAAAACAGCGAGTGTCACTCAGATGTTACAGGACGCGGGATGGGAATCATTAGAAGATAGAAGAAAAATTCAAAGGATAAATTTATTAAATAAGTTCGGAGAAATTACGTTTTCAGATGATGTAACCGATATAATGCGACCCCCCTGTTATATGGGCCGTTCTGATACTGCCAGAAAGATTAGGGAAATAGATGCTAAAACGAATCGTTTCAAAAATTCATTTTTTCCGCGAAGTATACGCGAATGCAACCGTTTAGGAAAATAGAGTCAAGGTGCTTGCACCCCCTGCCACACGCCGAAAGGCGGCTTGCAGGGTTCTTACATAGACATAGACATAAGTTATCTAATTGTTTGTTATATAAATATGTGTGGCAATTATTTTACTTACAAAAGTGATTCCGACGTACATACGGTGGATAACACTGCGTAAAATCAATCATTAATTATCCATAAATGTTTTTGTTACAATGCATAATCTTTTGTTAAAAGAATTGTTTGAAAGGGTGAAGTATAGAAATTAACCCCTTAATTTTAACTTAATTATTATTTACAACTTCGCTTGTTATTCCTCTGAGTGCCATCTCAGACGATTTCTCGAAACTTGCGTGAAGATTTTGGTTGCTAAATTGAAAGTTAAACTTGGCTGATACTGACACTTAGATATGATAAAGGAAATATAACTCCCTTCTTTCAAGAATTTAATTTGTACTTCTGAATCTAAGGCGCCGATGAGGATCGGCGATTACAGAAAATGAAGTAATATACTATAAATGTAGACACAAAAAGTGAACTCTATGATATTTTACCGAAAACCGTTAAAACATCGCAATAGATTATCGTCGTCGAGTTAGTGGAGTACGAACGGCATCGAAAATGGCGTAATACAGAGGCGCCGCTTTCAGGATTTGAATCTCTAATGAATGTTAGTCAAAGCAAGCTCAAAGCTTTACAAAAGATTCCATGTGAGATGTGCATTTAAAAAAAAAATGGTGATATTTGGTAATATGCTATTTCAAGGCTATAACAGTCTAAATAAAAGCTGTAAAAGTGTATTTATGCATACGCACACGATGCTTGCATGGGATTTAAAATATTCTTAAAAATCGCCGTCATTTATTTTAGAAGGAGAGATTTGCACCCTCCTGGAACTCACGTGACAATTTTATAGATATGAATATAGAAAAGCACAATTTCTGAGAAACCTTTGATTTTGAATTCCCTATCCTAGCGGGATGTAGCTTAAAATATTTTTAAAAGCTATTCATAAATATTTCGAAACTCCCGCCATCTGCTTCAAATAGTAGAGAAGCCTGGTGTCGAACCCAGAAACTTCCGGAAGATGTGATTACGTATGCCCTTTTTGAAATAAAACAAATTAAACGTAAAGTTTGGAGTCCATGTCATATCGGGAATTTTTTTGTGTTGGTTTCACCCTTTGGCCAGTACTTCTGTTTCATGCATGGACGTAGAATTTCCACAGTCTCGGTAAATAGATTATACAAAATTTGGGATTCCTGGCATACCTTTCAAATGGTAGAGCTGTACCCTTTTGGAAGATGTGAATACGTATAAGGCCCAGGTGGGAATAAAACTTATTTAATTCAAATTTGAAGTCGATATGGAATTTCCTAAAATAAGACCTCGTTATCCCCATTAAGAATGCATTGAGGAGTGTAAATAACTCTCTGAGATCGAACCAAGGACCATCAGGACCAAAGAACGATTAAACAGCTTATATAAAATATATTAATATTCTCTATTCACATGCCGAGTTTCAAGTTTTTATTTTAATCGGGAAGAGATTTAAACAAATCTTAAAAATCGTCGCAATTCATTTGAAATGGGATAATATTTGCCCTGACCTAGCGTCGATCCAAGGATAATCGTCGAAGATGTGTTTTTCGTCGGATACGCACGGCGTCTAGCGCTGCGTTGAATTTCAATTCTCTACTTTGCCGGGACTGCGACAAATGAACAAATTGACCCATTCTTACACCGCGCAGCGTGGCCTACTCGTATTTCCTTTGTCTTCAAGAGGTGTGTTTGGGCCCAGAGTGTCTCGGGATGGAAGCGACGACTCAGTATAGAAATACACCTATGAGAAGTACCTTGAAGGAGTTCTACGACCATTCGTAAAAAATAATAAATTCTTGGCGATTCTTGGAGTGGACAGACGAATCCGGCTCTTTATGATGAAC
This sequence comes from Sympetrum striolatum, assembly GCA_947579665.1. Taxonomy (NCBI): domain Eukaryota; kingdom Metazoa; phylum Arthropoda; class Insecta; order Odonata; family Libellulidae; genus Sympetrum; species Sympetrum striolatum. The sequence continues at coordinate 109,598,770 of OX388343.1, read as the reverse complement.
GTTTCATGAATGAAGAGAAGGAACCGACTTGCATGGTAAAAGTAATATCATGGAAACGTACGTCAATGTGTCAACCATGCGTCGTTTATTTCTCGGCTAGTGTGAAAGGCTCCATTTACTTCCATTGCTTGTGACCCAGCTTGAAAACCAGCTATGGTTTGCCGGCCGAAACCGGTGTGTGTGTAAATAGCCTTAGACAGTAGAATTTACCGGATGCGGAAATGTCCTCGGCACGTTTTCTTGCTTGTATTGTAATTTGTCAAATTTCGGATGTTTTGAATTCAGTGCCCACGAGCATAGGACTGAAGTATCTGCACGCAATTGATGAAGCGAGAGCCTCGCAGGGGAGAAAAATCGATTAAATAAAAATTCCCAAGGTTTTGGAAAAAGCGTAAGAAAGTCACAAATAGAAAAAAAGAGAGATGGATGAATATAAGGATGAAAATTAGCAGAAAAAAAGAAAAATAATGTTCTCATTGTCGAAATTGAACTGGAGATAGCGAAACGAAGACCACTACACCAGACTCTATCACTATCTTGGGCTTTATAATAAAAACGTAACCATAGCTTAATTTTCAAAGTCTATTTTCAGGGAAACTGCCACTCATAAACGCCTACATGTGGGGTAATTATTTATTCTTAACTCGAGATCTATCAACCGAACCGATTTTCATCAAACAAAAATTGACACTATACATTCTCCTTGTTATCGAAGGAATACCTTTCAATGCCCAATTAATGTGAAAGTTATGACTTCCTGTTGCTTGGCGGATGTGGAAAAGAGATGAAATTTCGATACTTCAATTGAACTATTGTCCAGATATACTTTCTAAATTTCCTTTTCATGGATCTCTACGTATTGAAGCCTTCTTAAGTTATTAATCAATTGGTAAGTCCCGATTAAGCAGTTCTTCAGTTGTGACAAAGAGATCACACGTCTACTTTATTAACACTAATTTGCTCTTGCAACAGAAAGTCACTGCCTTATCTTTGTTTAGGTTGGCATTCTCTCTCACTTTTATATTATTTCCATCGGTTTCCTCTCGTCGGAATCTTACTCAGTGCAAAAAGCTAAAGCAGGTGACTGCAACTGCCCGAGTTGCGTAAAATTATATTTCAATAACCAATCTAAAAACATTATATATATTGTACTTTGTATTAATTGATCGGGAATTGAGAGGTATGCAGCAAAATGCTGTTCTTTCGATAGACCTAAGGGTAAAAGAAATGTCAGCAATCTTAAGAATACTCATAAAAAATGCTAATTTCCAGAATTGAGAGACTTACTACGAATAACATTCGAAGTAAAGAAAGCAGTTGTTATGGTCGCATTGTAAGGGTGATTGTGACTAAATTTATGAGAGACTCCGCCCACCAAATCACCCAAGATTAATTAATTTAATTTCGATATATTGTTCGATTAAAACGTATTGATAGAGTTTCGAGTTGAACAAAAATTCCCACAGTAAAAAGAGTTGCACTAAATTGTAGCATCCTGCGTTTAATCGTATGAAGCAACAGTTTGTAAGTATTTTATCGTTAAAACGATGTCCATGTTTTCGTGCTCATTTTGAAATCCATTGAAAACGAAGTTTAGTACCGTATTCATCATTTTTGCTTGAAAGGTTCTAGATTGTTCCCGATAAATTTTTTATCGTTTCTTATAACAACTTTTTTTCGGAAATGAATTGACGTGAAAACGCAAACTTGGTCTCGTTGTATAGGATACTGGTTATAACGTGCGTTATTGACCAATTTATTTAATACGAATTTATATGTATCGTCGAATACGCGCCCCGAAAGCCGTGTCTCGACTCTGACCCCAATAAATATTCTCACCATTTCGTGGACGAGTGTCGTATTTTCACTACATCCCTAATATTTCGGCTTAAATAATATTCCTATGCAAATCTGTGACGCCCTGAACAAATCAAAATATTACCCTGGAAAACTCGAGGAGTTTCTTAATTGCTGGACACCCTGAAATGAGATAAGACTGCGTTTCGATCGAAAGTGAGAAATCCGAAGTTCCTCGAACGCATGTTCCGATTCCGGACATGAACGGCTTATTTGGAGGCCTCTAAAGGGAGAATCGCGTAAGTGCCAACTTTTCTAAGGGTTTACTCTCTCTAAATTTCACATAAAGAAAGTTTTTGTAGCGATTCCTGTCACACACGAGGAAAGAAGTTTCACTGAATTCCTTTTCAAGGTCTCTATTTGCTGCTTGGCATAGATAAAATGACGTGAATGTTATTAGGAAGAGACTGGATTGAAAATATGGGTGCTTTGGAGTAGTTTTCTTTGTGTTGCTCTGAAACCTTGCAATCCCATTTTGAAAGTTCCTTTTCATTTTGGCTCGGAATTGTTATTAAGATGTGGGAAAAGTCGATCTTATGCCGCTTTCGCTTGACTCATCTTTCCATTATTTTCTGTATCAATTTTCAGGTATAAAAACTTTCTCAACAAAGAAACTCCAAGAAAAATCCTGAGAATCATCCCATGCTTTTTCTCGGACGATTCATCACGTTTCCTTTCTCTCTTGAAACTATCTACAGTAATTTAAAAAAATCTGATGTGGCCAGCACATGGCTTTCTCCATATATAAGATGTAAATCTACGACAGTATTTTCGAACTGTATATTCAACTTAAACTTGGAAGATAAGTGGTTAACTCATATCAGATTATCTTACACGTCACAAACATTATAAATAATGTTTTTCGTGACATGTTCGATGAAAAACTATGAAATTGGACTTTCACCCAGAGCACCCTCAAAGTACATACAAAAGTTATAGTAAATTACATTTTCTAAAACTTTTATGAATAGTAGTATATACCTAAATATCAGATTAATGGAGATATTTTGCAAAAACGGAAACGAGCTTTCAAAAGTAAAGCTCAACTTCTGGTTAACCGATTTACTCCAAAAACTAATCAACTCTAACGACACTAACCAAAGTACTATATATGAAATTTGGTGTTGATACAACGAACAGTTTTCATGTTAGAGCACCCACAATTTACATAATCAGCAACTCCCGGTTTATCAGTATTTCACGAATAACTCCTTAACAACCGGTGATACAAAAATATGTTTAACACAAAAGTTATAGTAAAATATATTTTCTAAAACGTTTATGAATAATAATATATACCTAAATATCATATTTATGGAGATAGTTTGCAAAAACGGAAATTTGCTTCGAAGAATAAAGCTCGACTTCCGGTTTACCGATTATCTCCAAAAACTAATCAACTCTGACAGCACCCACCACAGTACTATATATGAAGTTTGGAATTGATACGACTAATAGTTTTTACGTTAGTGCGCCCACAAGCACACACGCACATACATCATTCCGAAAATGGTCAAAACGTGTTCTAGGGACCCCAAAACATGTATTTCCATTGAAATCTCCAAGTCGATTTTTTCATGAAAGCAATACTTTCTCTGTACTACGTATATGGAGAAAGTAAAAAGTTGTGAATGAAAATCTTTTGAAGTTGTACGCCGCTTTCTTTCACATTTATGGATGCATTCCATGGAACATAATGGCTCTTGCAATATCCGTGCCCTTTCCGCTGTTGTTTTTCGGGAACCATTTTAGAAAATCCTTGAAATTGAGCTAAGTAGTCAATTTCTCCAGAATAGGTTTGATAATGCAGGTGTTATTAAATTGATGGAACATACTGGTTTTAAGTTTATCTCAAGTATTGCATGTCCTTAGTAATTAACGATGCTATGTTTTATGCTCTTATAAGGACTCTATTTTCTTCTTATAGGAAATCGTGAATGGAAACTAAGGACTCGAATCGAATGATCACTTGTCTTTAGTTTGGTAACACTTACTTCGATGGGTGGTTTTGTTATTTTCCACTCTTCCTCTGAGTCTCGAAACACATTTGACCTTTCTTTAAAACCGATGTTTTCATCAAATTGATAGGAACTCGCGAAGTGTCTTCAGCAACTTATTTTATCACTTCTACTGAAAAATTCTGAATTTCATTTTCATCGTTGAGTAATATTTTTACGGGCGAGAATATTGTTATTTTCCCATAAATAATCCCAACTCTGAAGCGAATACAACGTTTTATTCCATTGATACGTATTTCGGTTGTGCAGAGCGTTTTTCATTTATTATATTTTAGCGTATTTTTGAATTTTTGTGCCGAAACCTCATCACAAGTCGAAAGAATTCCTCGATCAACCGCAGCACAACTCCTCTCCAATTCATTACCCATTTTCACTTTATCCAAGAAGATGGGCCATCCGTCGATTTGCTGCTCCGACATTGTGCTATTCACATTTTAGAAGCGTTCCGAAACTAATCTCAGCTGACACAGCGAAAGCGAGTTTCGAAATAAGGTATAGTGAGGAGAATTGAAGTTAATACTAAAAGGAAATACTTTGTTGAAATGGCGAGTTATTTCGTGGAATCGTGTATTTGGTAAGCTTGCATGGTGGATGACGATTTTGGAGGAAAAGCAGAAAAATATCACCTATTTATATACCTATATCAAATATATCTTATTTGAGAGAAATATCAAATTTCTTATTGAATGAAAGACCGTTTCGCACAATTCCGCGGCAATTTTATTTTGCCAACATGTTTCGCTAGTGTCCATCATCAGGCAAAAAATGTTTCCACATTTTCAAAAATAACCAGGGAAGGGGAGGGTTTTGGAAGGAAGGAAAGTGAAGAAAGGGAAAGAAGATTGGGATGAACGTGCTCATTTGTGAGTGTTGTATTATTTGAGCAGTACACTATTTCCCGATGAAGGCATTTCGGGATGAAGGTCCTTGTTAGCGCGCCGCGGCATTGGGGACGGAGTTGTGCGATTCTCTCTCACAATTAAGTTCGTCCACCCGCTTCATTCCCGCTTTGGAGTTTTCCAAAAGCCATCGTTAGCGGGCTATAGAAACCAGATTTTGTGTTTTCTGGCAATTCGGTAATCCCCAAGAAATGGGAATTTCTCTTGGTTCAAGTCCAGGGGCTGTTTTTAACTCGGTCCGTTTTTTCAATTTCTTTTCAGTATATTTTCTATCAACCTAACTCGATAGCCATTCTGCAACGTAATTGATTTTATCCGTCTTCTAATTTATTTGGGACAAATGGTACTTCTAGGAGTCATAGAATGAAAGGCAGTGTTTGTGAGAATGGTGGTGATTTGATTTAGACCTGACCGATATGAGTAGACTTTCGAAAAACACTACAAGTAGATTTTACATTAAGGGATATTGTTAAATCTAAAAATTAAAGTGAACCATATTTCTCTTTCTCCACGTCAAAAGCTATGTTACTGTGTAAAGAATTTAGTAAATCGACAAACATGTTTAACTGTACATTGTAACCTCCCCATACGCATATAACATCATCAAAATAACGACGCCAAAAAAGGACATAATTAAGTGATTCGTTATTGCTCTTAAACATCTCCTGTTCAAAGGTATCCATGAATGATGCGGCTAATACAGGAGATTAGTGGCATGCCATAGCTAAGCCTTTAGTTTGATTATAAAACTTTTGTCGAATTGGAACTAATTTTGTGCTAAGCACACGGAAATTAAAGTAATGTTTTCCTTCCGGATAACAATATCAATCCCTGATTTTTCAAAGAGAATCTGAAGGACAGTTAGGGCTTCGTCTGTGGGGATGGAAGTGACCAATTTTTAACGTCCAGGCTAATTAGGATAGCGTTCTTAGGAAATTCTTTGTCTGCCAGTAACCTAGTTTATTCGATAGAATTTTTAATTCCATATGATGACTGGAAATTCGTCAGGTTTCTTATGATACTATTCAGTTTAACTCAGATATTCAGTTTAAAAGTTAATTTATGGGTTGGTGACGAGACACTTGATATTACTGGCTGATGGAGTGGTAATTTAGGCAGTCCGATTGGCCTCGGAGGATTCATTTCAATTACATTTAACTTTTCTCTATTCGATAGTTGCTTCGATTCCTCCTTTTCTTACGCATTTTTGATGGTTCATGGTCGGGTCTTTTTTGAGGATTTGGACGTTATGGTCTTCAATAAATTCATGGCACTTGTTCACATATTTTGTTGCCTATCGCAAATCCCTACACTTTATCCCTAATCTGCCCTATCCTTTATCTGCCCTAGTCAACGCTAGATTATTTCCGGATGTGAAATTACGCCGATAGCGAAGTACTTGGAATCGATGAAGGAAAGAGGGCAACAATATATTTGTTATTATTATATTGTTTTGCTACTAAGAAATGATTCAAGGACATTGACTATTTTTTTATAATGTCGACTAAATTCACAATCTAGGTTACAAATCCCGAAACTTTCGAGATTTCTCGAGACATCCACAAAATCGATGATTTCCGACACCTAACGCTGTATAAAATGTCATTACAGTTATTTTTTGTAAGTTTACATTAACGAAGCGGATCATGATAATTCAAAATCTAATGTAATTTCAAGTAAGTTAAAGTAAATTGAATTGAGCAGTAGTATATGTATTTGAATGAAATCATCGATCAAAAATCGACCGACGAAAGTTTGTGCTAATTATTGAATCGTCTGTTTTGTCGCGAAAGAGAGTGGAAATTGCAAAAGGTTCGATATGAAAATAGAGGAAGAGCTAGTCCGATGCTTTCGGACCAATGATCCACCAATGAAAGATTTGTTTGAGTTCGATTCCGCCTTGCACCAAATACGATCTCTCTTACTTCGAGAAGTATTATTCCATAGCGATGTCTAGAAACATGCGTCCTTTGTTCTCTTAACAGACTTAATGGTGTAATTCGCTTCCTTGAAAATGACGTAACTTTAGTTATCCCACAGAATAGCGTAATCTTACCGTTGCTATTTTTAGTATGCATCAACAGCAAAGTCAGGATATTAGCGGACGACGCGCTCATTTACGGAGATAGGTTAACCCCTTCGAATAATAGAATTACGAAATGGTGATTGCAAGTGAGAGAGAGACAAGTGCTCAGTAGTTCTGATATTCTTCGAAAGAAAGAAAAACAATAACAAATGATTATTCGCACAGCCTCTGTGAGATACACTTAATGATAGAAGAATCGGTAAAGTATCTTGGAGTAACTCTCACGAATAATCTATCATGGAGTGCCCACATCCGAAATATATGTGGAAAAGCACTTCAAAAACTCTGCTTCGTTAAAAGAATAGTCGGTAGGGGCAAAGAAAAAGTTCGCGAGCGATGTTACTTAGGCCTTACCTTCAGTATGCATGTAGTGTATGGGACCCTGCCGACGTGAGTCATATTCGGGATTTAGAAAAAGTACAACGAAAGGCGATACGATTTTTAATATAATATCTTCGCTATGATACAGCGCTGAGAGTCACTCAGTTGATAGATTATGTAGGCGACGAGGGAGATTAGGGAATAGAACGAATAGTTTCAAGGATCCATTTTTCCGCGAAAGCAATCGATTAGGAAAATTGAGTGAAGGTGCTTGCAGCCCCTGCCACACGCCGGAAGGCGGCTGGCGGGGACCTTACATGAATTAAATCTATTCCTTGCTTCTCTTAGTACGAGGTTTACGCGCAATTTCGATCAATCTTTTTATTGGAGTACAGTATTTTGTGATATAAATGAAAAGGTAATTTGTTTGCGAGTCTAATAATCTCTAATTGATCGCACTCTGTTTGGAAATGGTCATTGCTCATCTCAGAACGAGTTAACGATTGCGGAAAAAGGAATTTTGCGGCATCGAAGATCTTTCATAAATATGCGCGAGTGATTAATTGGTTCCGATGTCGATTACAGAATTGTTATGAGAACCAAATAAATTGCATTGCTGTTGAGATACTTTTAAATGGAAATTTACGTCACAACTGTCAGAAGCGGCCCGATAGAATCTTCGCCATCTTCAAAAGTACAATTGTAAAAGTGATTTCATTAGCATACATCTTTGAGAATAAACATATCTTCCGTGAACTTAAGTAACTTATTGAACTTAAATAAATATCGCTTCGAAGATGAACATCATTTCTCTGGAGTTCTCTCTCTGTTATCTAAATTAACTAAATTAGAGGTTAATTGGAATAAAAATATGCAATTATTATCCACTATTACAAACAAAAAAGAACTATATTAAACGTCGCAACTCAGGTTTCAGATACTGATTTCTTCGGGAATACTGAATATCTCTGAGTTTGCAGATCACTCGTTTGAATCTGGTGATGATTGGGTCCAAATGCATCTCAAAAGCTCTCTTTTTACTTTCTCCATATACGAAGTATAGAGAAAGTATTGTTTTCATGAAAAAATTCGACTTCGAGATTTCAACAGAAATACATGTTTTGGGGTCCCTAGAACACGTTTTGACTATTTTCGGAATGATGTCTGTGTGTATGTGTGTGTGTGTCTGTATGTGTGTGTGTGCTTGTGGGAGCTCTAACGTGAAAACTATTGGTCGTATCGATACCAAACTTCATATATAGTACTGTGGTGTGTGCTGTCAGAGTTGATTAGTTTTTGGAGATAATCGGTTTACCGGAAGTCGAGCTTCATTCATCAAAGCTCATTTCCAGTTTTCAGAATATCTCCATAAATATGATGTAAACGTGTATTTTATTACTTATAAAAGTGTTAGATAATGTAATTTACTATAAATTTTGTATTTAACATATTTTTTTATCACCGGTTGATTAGGAGTTATTCGTGAAATACCGATAAACCGGAAATAGCTGTTATGTACTTTGTGGGCGCTCTAACATGAAAACCATTCATTGTATCAACACCAAATTTCATATGTAAAACTTTGGTTGGTGTCGTTAGAGTTGATTAGTTTTTGGAGTAAATCGGTTGACCGGAAGTCGAGCATCATTCTTCAAAGCTCATTTCCGGTTTTCAAAATATCTCCATAAATATGATATTTAGGTATATACTTTTATTTATAAAAGTTTTAGAAAATGTAATTTACTATAACTTTTGGTTGAAACATATTTTTGTTTCACTGATTATGTAGGAGTTATTCATGAAATACTGATAAACCGGATGTTGCTGATTATGTACTTCGTGGGCGCTCTGGGCTCTATGGGCGAAAGGCCAATTTCATCGTTTTTCATCGATCATATCCCGTAAAACATTATTTATAATGTTTGTGACGTCAAAGATAATAATATATATATTAATCACTCATCTTCCAAGTTTAGATTGAATATAGAGTTCGAAAATACTGTCGTAGATAAATATTTACATCTTATATATGGAGAAAGTCATGTGCTGGCCACATCAGATTTTTTCTCTAGTTGATGTGACACGAAGCATCTGCTAGTGGAAACCATTCCGGTGTTACCATATCTCAAACGGAGGTCAAACGTGTATATTGGGTCAGAGAATCTTGGAAACGGGTCACTTTCTCGCGCTCATTTATTTCACTCATTATTTTTCTCTGAAACACTCTCTCCAAGGGGGCCAATTGAGTTTGCGAAGGCGTGGTCTCGAACGAAGCATTTCCTTTAAAATCTGTTGCGTCGATTGTTCTCTCCGACGTTATACATCTTCATTAATACCCTACAAGCCGCCTTTCGGCGTGTGGCAGGGGGTACTGTTAGAAGTACTGTTATCATTGAAAAGCTTATGAAATTTGGGAGATTCTGGCTTGAATGACGTAATTAAACACGAATTGGAAGACTAGATTTTTGAAAGGTCACAAGGATGCTAATTTTAACATTTGCGTTTAATTATTTCAGACTCTGAAGGCAGACAATCAAATCGATTGAACCAGGGTTTTATCTCTTTAGCACGTGCTATTCTTTAGGTTTTTCCTCTCGAAATGAAGGCTTGAAAAAATTTTAGTAATGGCCTCATTTATTTACAATTCAGTGTCTAATTTTTACACGATAAAAAGTCTCGCTTAATTATTTTATAACTACTTGAACTACAGATGTTTTCAATGCCGACCTTGAAAGATCGTAAACACGCTTGAGATGAAAGTCCCTTGTGATTCGAAAGTGGCGCTTTCATCGAAGCGAGCATTTGGGTCAGTGGCGCTCTTCTACGCGAAAGAAAGTTCCACTCGATATCACCGCCTTTTATCCGATTAATGTCACGCATTCCGGATTCCCAGCTTCGTTATATCTGTGGCAGCTTGTTGTCTCGTGTATTCCGAAAGTTTATTTCCGCAATATTTTTGATTTGTCTCATTTTCAAATCGCCGTCGGTACGGATAAATCGGTTCCAATACTCCGCTCGTCTCAATTGTTCGCCGCCATTTATTGATTCGACATTTATTTGCGAAAAACTGTAGTTGTCCTAAGAAAGGGGCAGTTGGTCAGCGGATGAATGATCATATTAATAGTTATATGATTTATATTTCATAAGTATTAGTAATGAATAGATGGGAAATTTCTCTTACATCGAAGGGAGTCCTTGTTCCCCGTCACTTCACTTTTATATCTTTTAATATTTATTATACTCTTTATTCGGCGACCCATGTTTATCTCTAATTAACAGGTAATTCCGGGAGAGATGCCCAACCTAAGGAAATGACTTCATAACAATGACTTGAGAGATAATAAGAATGTGAAACTGCGGTATAGAATAAAATATTTATTGATTATTAACAGGATATAAACAAATTTTGTTTAAAAAAATTTTCACACAAAATATTAAATTTTTTCTGCACCCACGCTTTTGGCCGAGTGTCCGGGTGATACCTCTGCGGGACTGAATTTAATCTGGAAAGCGCTTTTTATAGACAAAATTGTTAAATGTAACTTGAAGTCAGGATCTAGCAAAACGTTTAAGTTAACTTCAATACCAATTTAAAAGTTTCATTTGCAAAATTTTCGGAGGCATCTAAATCCACCTCTTGAGGCATATAAATAGCATATTGAGGCTTGGTCTTCAGTTTTTTTTGACAGTGACATCTTCTCACGCAAAAATATTCTCGTTTCAACCGAAAACAATTATGGCAATTTTGATTTTTTGTCGAAATTTCGAAACTTCGAGGCAAAAATTCTCATTGAGATATTTTTTGATTTCGAAAAAAGATAATCTTTTCAATTTCAATGTGTATGGGCCACTTTTTCCGGGAATTATATTTCGACCAGAAAAAACGAACCACCCTCACTAAAAACAACATCATCTTTTAATCGTGCATAAAATGCAATAGACCGTGGATTTTAATTTGAATCGAAATTTAAATGTAGATAACAAACGTTTTCTTGAAAAATGCCTTAATCAGTATCACCTTAAAGTTAAATTGATACTAATAGGACACTTATACCTAAAGATAGCACTGGGGCATCTATCCCGAGAAGAGGTCCATCCTTTCAGTACGGGAGGCTGTGAAGCCAGTGGGGCTGCACTTTGTCCAAGATGAACAGTCACCGCACGTGGATATTAGATGAACCTATAGCTACAAGTTTTCGCCCTTTAAATCAAAATATTCAAACATTTAAACTGATGCCAACCAGAAACATACTCCATCTTATAACAAGGAGGAAAGAAAAAGTGCCTACTAGAAATGATGCTATAAAATTGCGTGAAAAGAATTAATCGCCGTGAAACTCTTGCAGATAGACGGGTGCCTTCCAACTGATTGACGCATTCTGTCATTAGAGCAATTTTGTGGTTTTCCTTAAAAATACTGCGACTGGGGCTTCTCTCCGGTGGGGCATCTCTCCCTACCTTACATCAGAAAGACGAAGTAAAAAGAACTCAATCTCAGCTGAAGATCCACGGTATGAGCGGATTGGGAAATGAACTAAATCAGACAAAGCAATACAAGAGGTGATGTTATTGAATACTGTGACATTAGTGATTCATTTATTATTTATAACTAAGAAAATTAGTTGACATTTATTCGGTTGTCACCGTTTTATTCTAAGTTTAAATCAAAAATGTATAATTTAATGTGAAGTGAATCATCGGAAGTTCTTTTGAATTTGGCAAAAACTAATGTCGTACCTCCCTCTAATTAAAATGGAGGAAATCACTAAGTTGATTTAGGCTTATTGCGTGTAATAAAACTAAAGTAATGTAAAATCACCCACCGTAACTATCCTTGACTGTTCTTTAGGCCACGAATTCACCCCTTTCTCTCCACAGTGGATGAATAAATCTCCTCTTCTAAGATTGGCACCGTTTTCTTCGCATCCAAAACCACACGCAAACACTTCTCAATTATCACTTTTTATTCAGCCCTGAAAAACCATCGCAGGGTCCATCAACTTCGTGTTTTGGTTGGATTTCAATTCGGAATCCTCCGTAGATCTCTGACGAGGTCAACTTGCATCTTCCCTCTTTAGAGCTCTATTTTGTTAATCCTTATCGGCTGATGCTTCAGATGTTGATGCTTCTTTAAAATCCCAACGGCACTCCGGTTTCGACGTCTCCTCTCTCGAGGCAGAAGGTGCACTGCGAGGGAGAGATGCTCGGAGAGAGTGACTTTCTTCTCCCTCCCACTAAATCATCTGTGAATCCTCCTTTCAACTGTTTTCGTTGTTTCATTCCATTGCCGCTTAAGTACCGACTGCTTTTCTCAATACAGGATTCTAAGCTATTGAATAAGCCATTTTTAATCGGCCTCTCGATCATTAGGAAAAGCAAACCTCCTTTGAAATTTATGCTAGGCACAACCAGGGATCATTTGGTTAAACTGTGTTAATGAAACATTCAGTAATTCTCTCCAAATGTCATAGATTCCTCGATAAACGTACATTTTTCCGAAGTTTTCGTAATTTCGATTCGAAAACGATATTATACGACCGAAATAAGAATCTTCGTTTAATATCCTTTCTTTTGGTACTTTTCTCGACATTGTAGAACCTTTATTTCCTATTTTATTTTGTAAATGGAATAGAGTCTGCAAACGGTAAAAGCGAAGTTTACGTAAATTTCTTACGTAGAATATTTGACCTCGACGTAGCTTCGAACCAAGGATAATCTACGAAAATGTCTTCGTTGGATATAAACGATCTCTAGCGATTCCTCGAATTTCAACTCTTCGAAGAGCCTCATTTCCGAAAATCCCCAAATTGCATTTTTATGGAAAATATCGAGATTACGGGGACTTGTGGCATCGAGCCCATGGTGGCGAGGGTCACAGTTATTCTGGCGGTTACACGCTGTGGCCATTATATCGTTGTAATCCTAGTTAATGTAAAGAGTACTCCAGCGGCTGCCGTGTGGCGATTGTTAGCTGCCGAGTTGTTAGCGTATCGCTCCAACCCAACGGTCCCGGGTAGCCGGATTATTCCGATTAGGGAATGTGATTGTTCATTGTTATTTTTAATTACCTTCCACTGTAAGGGAACAGATAATGGATGTTTGTGGGGTATGTAAATTAAATTTACTTGGGAGATGGGTTTCCTAAGAAATCTGCGTTCTTTTAAAAAAGTCCACACTCCGGGGCTGACGATAACTGGTTTTAGAATATATGTATCAGGTTTTCCCGCCAAATATTCACTAGACATGTCTGTTTTTCAGCCGGGTAAGTCCTTGGGGAACAAGCGACAGTTGGCTAGAATCTAAAAAAGCTGTACAAGAGGCCAACACTTTTTTTATCACGGAACTTTATTTGCATAATTACTACGAAAAGATTGTATTTTATAATTCCGTTTTTCAATATTCCAATCAATGGCTTAAAATGAGATACTTGATTCGCTTGCTTAATCGCGAAAATTGACCGGAAAAGGTGCCCGCTATTTTGTTGCTCGTTGACAAGGAATTCCTCTGGCTCACAACGTCGTCGTTCTTCGCAACAGCTTCTTTTAAAATGAATCTCTTACAGATAATGAGCATCTGTGAACAGTTCATAAGTTTGCATCTTTATGACGCGAATTCTAGAACGACAAACGGAAACATAAAATGCAATAATTTTGTAATAACTATGTTTCCATGTTCCTTCTCGCAATAAACGCCTCTTTTTCGATGTGCATTCTCGAATTCTCGTCTGTTCGTCGAAAGGCTGACAAGTTTTGTCAAAAAACCAAGTTTGCAGCTGAAATTTTGCAGTTATTTACTAAAACATAAATTTTTAGTTTGAAATATCAATCTTATGAAGTTCAATAACGATGTAATTCAAGACGTTTTTTTGTTAGAAGTGAGACCTGATTACTATTGGATATTTACTTGTTAATTATCTTTCTGTGAATATAATTGGCACAGTTTTTTACCTTCTTCTTTCTTTCCATATTTACCTTCTGTTTTCCATTTGTTAAAATTATAGAAATTTATTGGTTATATTCTTGCTCTTATGTGCTTGTATTACGAAAAGACTTCCTTGTTCCAATTTCCCAATGAAGACGAAGTGCGGTTTAAGGGGTCTCATGAAATTGGGAAACCACGGTCATTGTGACATGCTTCGTTCTTGAAGATTTTATTTTAATTGATATCAAATCTCGCTTCAGGTGTCCCACGCTCTTTTAAGAGATCAGCTAATGTAGTGAACTTGTTTCAAAATAAAGTGAAATTTAGCTATCATGCGATCTCTTTTTGTCGTGGAAAGCAGAATCATTTTCTGCGTACTTCTTTCTACACCTTCTCGTACGCTTCTCACTCACCGAAGAGAATCTTCCACATTTATGCATTCCATACATTTATCTCCGTTTTACAGGAGTAGGGTTTGAGCGAGGCGTACACTTAAGCGAAATGTATTACACTCATATAATATCCAGCATAGAAGCATAGACAAATGATTGAATCTTACTTTGTTTTATTGGCCACCAAACGGCTGGATTATTTATCTTCATTTTTTTAATTACAGAAAAAAGTTACACTGTATGGAATTGCCCCAGCTAACCCCAACAGTAATCCCTTACGGGGGGCGGGGCAATGCCGTACATAAACGTAGGCGCATGATTAGGAAAGTGAATAAAGAAACAAGCATTGCACACAACCGTTTAAATCTAGTTTGGCCAGTGAAAATTTAAAGTTTTCGTAGTTAATTAGGCATACATTGCAATTAGATATTGATACAAAAGTAGCAAATATAATCTTCTGCTGACTCTGCAGCACTACAAGCAGAGTGCACCCAACCTGAGCAGCGGAACCAGAGTTCTTTGTCTTTTCCGAATTCCCCGCACATAAGGATCCTTGGATCCACATGCTTCGGGAACCACCTCCTAGGCAGAAATTCTTAGGATCAATGTACGGCTTTGCCCCGACTTTGACCTCGTGAAAAATTATTAACATAACCTTAAAAACCTTTTCATACACGAATCACCAAGTGTATCCAAAGTACAGCTCAAGAACCGTAGATTCTTATGGTGTGGTAGTTACTAGCTAATATGTAAAGGCTTTCCACCTACCTCTCTAATTACTTGAAGCTTAGAAATAGTAACAAATCAAGCGAAAACACTATTTTGTTTCACATAAACCACACCGTTGATCATACACATGTCTCCGGCGAGCTTGCGGGGTCTTTTGCTAGGGTGCAGACTCCCCTGCCCCCACTCTACAACCGGAAAACATGATGTACGGTCATACAGCTTTTCCCCGCTCTCCCCTGTACTTAAAATCTCTAAGTTCTTTTTGTTTTCCATCGAAGAATCTTTCACGATGTCTCCATGTTAAAGGAGTCTATTGCAGAAATCCGTCTGAGCTGTTGAAAATTCTCATACTGAAGAGAATGTATCCGAAGGCTTATTATTGCTTTCCTTCATTGCATTTAATTGCCTTCTTTTTTACTAATTTAACTCGAAAGCTCCGTTTCGAATTGTGAATTTTTATACCTTTGATCTTCTTTCCCTAATCTCTCTCGCCAATGAATAGGCCTGGAATAACTTAGTGAAACTCATCTGATCATTTTTTACATTAACTCGGATTTTTATTATTATTTAAGTGAATTAGTTAGTTTCTTCTATCTCAATCGATTTACGAAACGGCTAATCCTTCTCTCCTGTAGTAATCTGTCTCAATTAGAAGAAAATAAATTTGTTTTCATTGGATATTCTTTAAAAATATTTTTGAGGCTATGGGAATTATTCCAATTTAAACTCTCATTTCCTATTGATAGATTCTACATTTTATTTTCATTCGTGGTTGTTATATTTTGTATGGAAAATCATTGATTGCTTGGTATATTGTCATCGGAACATCTTACGGTGTTTTTCTTTTAATTTCGATATACAAAGCATGTGATTTATTTTATAGAGGCAGATCTTTTAATTATTTCTCGCAAAAACACTTCGAAATAAAACATTGCAGAAATTCTCGCGTAGTTTGAAAGAAATTCCTCTCACAATCGAAACGCAAGTCATTTGCGAAACAATCAGTCCCACGAGAACTCCATCCTACGCAATCGTGTGCACAATTGGTGGGAACTCTTCCTCCACCAAATTCCCAATTAATATTCTCGTTCGTTCATTTAGGAAATAGCGGAAGGGTTAGAAAGTGCCCGCAAAGGCTATTTTGATGAGCTCCAATTTTACTCTTGTGGTGGGAATGTAAATTGTCTATATTTTATCTCAAAGTCTATTTAGTTTATTGCATCGTTTTACATCGTATGAGGCTTCATCTTATTTAAATGAAGATTATAATTAACTGACTCTAATAATAATAATTCTGTGTATACCAATAGGCATATTTTAAACCATTCGTGCAATAATTTTTCTTTTTTTAGCAAATGCAACCATGGACCGAATCTGGCAATTTATTATATCATAGAGGGAAACTCAAATTGAGGTTTAATTCATACGTGAATATCCTGAATTTATCAGAAAGTATAAATAATTTGTATCTCTTATTATCTAAACATATATCGGCAATTTGGATTTCACGGAATTTTAAACAAACCTTCTTATAGAAGTCATGAATTGACAACTAACGTGATTGTATTCATACTGCTCTATTCTTAAATATTTGTAATCATTCATGGGAAACAAAATCTGTCGTGTTTTTTTGTCTTACGTTCTTCATCTGAGTATGTTCCGGGGATCAAATCTTGCTTCTTTCCAAACACAAATCTCAACTTGTTAGTCTCCATTTTGTGCGACATTGCAAAGCGGAAGTGTGGACCGAAGCTCTTTGGGAGAGAACGCGAAAATTATGTGCTTCCGTCTATTCCTTCTAAAAAATAACTGCACAAAGAACGAAGATATTTTTACGGTTATGTGGCATAGTTATTAATCTTTCCGAGATTTTAGTTTTCTCAAGTGAGTAAAGAGGTTTGTCTAATTCATAAGAGGGAGGTTGAGGCTTTACTTACTATGGGAAAATAAAACTTTTTGAATGTATTCTATATTTTCTTTTGTTTTGCATCTTTGTTCCATCACTCATGAGTCCATCACTTCCATTTTTGTTGTAGCTCATTTCTGTTTTTTTTTTGTATTTTATGCACCAGCGTAAATATATTTGAATAAAGTTACGCAGCACAATATGTACACTCCTGGCCAAAATTAACGCAGCACCTCCCTATTGATCCTTACGGCTAGTGCTGCGTTAATTTTGGCCAGGACTGTACGTTCAGTGTGTGAGTCGGTCCCTGAAACGAGAGATACATCTCCAAGGGACCAAATATTCCTGATTCTGTTATATCAAATTGTATATCTTTTTTTGTCTTTTTTGTTTTATGTATAAGGAATAAATATAATTCTAATTGAAAAACTTCTATTAGCACTATTTGGATTTCCAATTTATATAAAACCCTCTTATATTAAGCGAGCAATCGGTGTATTTGTTCGTCGAACCTTTCTCGCAAACGGCTGTTACGATTTTTTTAAATTTGAATTTAAGGTCTTTTTTTTGATGCCAGGAATCGATTGCAGACTATCGAGGTTCCTGTGATGGCCTTCCTCGTTTACTCCCATATGAAAGGCATAGGACTTGGCGCAGGGGTTTCTTTGCATACTTCGTTTATTTTTGACGCTCATGATGTAGATTTGAAATGTTAATTTTTAGACAAATGAAAGAAACGAGTTTTTAATTCTTTCGTTTAATATCTGTAATTAGGGATTAGCAAATGCGTAGTTTTGTCTCGTATATGAGAATGGCCTTCCTCAGGAACGGTTTTTTAAGGACGAAAGCCAGGATTCATTCACTCTGCAGCAGCACTTAGGCGCGGAATTTGAAAGTGGATATATCTCAAGTGAAATGATGTTTATAAGGATTTTATTACTATTTATTATTGAAAACACTTTATCAAATAATCAACTCACTTTATTGGACCTTCATTGTAAATCAGTCATAAGAAGCATAAATATCATGTTCTCAGATCATTACATTCATGGAAATTTAGCCTTGGCGACGGGTAAAACTACGAAGTATAAGTCTTTAGTGCCAAAGTAATAGTTTAGTTCTATTGAGTGTCAAATGATTCCTTAGTATATATTTATGTATAACATCTCTTTTATTATATTACGAATTATATAGATTTTAGATATTATGAATTAATTTATTATTTAATTATTATTTAAGAAGCAGATATTGAAGGCCTTTTTCACCAGTGATAATTTAAAAAACTGCTAATGCTGTCTACCAACCCAATACAAAATGCTGTTCCTCAGTTGATCTTTGAATCTTTTGCACGAATGCAAATCATCTGTTATTTAGTTGAGAGAAACCGAAACATAAAATGGATTGCTTAAGTAGAACTAGGCCTCAGAAAATGTTCACCGTGCAACCCGATTTATTCGTAACCTAACACTTTTTATTCCTTCCGACATCAAAACGGAAATTTGTTATCCGTGGATAAGGATCTTTCGCTACTTTTTTTAGAACCGTTCAATTCTGTAACAATACTAGGTAAAGCAACCAAGAAGTTGTCCTAGTATGCTACTTTCTGACCACAAGTTAAATAAGCTAATCAATTAACGATAAGAAATAGCAAAATTAATATAATAAAGCACTTAATAGGAAATATTAGAGCAAATCACTTACAATAAACTGATCCATACCCCTAAATACCCAGAATGCGATCAAAATACCAGAATGCCCACCTCTTCAGGTAAAACGCAAAAAATCCCTTTGAGAGCTTTAGATCGCAGAATGCAGTACTTCGAATCGCAGACGTGACTGCCAGCATTTTTTTTAAACACCACACTAACGCCATCTGACGACTTGAAAAGGGGGAAAGAGTGAGGTGCTAACTTCGAATTATGTCGTCCAATCACAAAGGTTGTCCTTTGTGCGAAGTTTCGGTCTCCCGCTGGAAGGAATGACTTGTCCACCACCACCAGAGTATATGAGGGGGCGTCTATTAATTACGTGAGGCGTTTAGGGGGGTTAAGCCGAATCTCTCTCATTCTCACTGGGTTAAATTGAGTAAAACGTGTTTCTCCACTAAAATTTGACTAAATTTTACATAATAATATTTATCACGGTTATGCGAGCGCCACAAAGTAGCATAGTGGCATAGTCAATTGTTTAACCACCGGCTAGCCGAACACGCGATTCGACGAGCGCTGCGACGTACGAGTTTTTTTGGATAAATCCAATACAATGAAACATAGATTGACATATTTACACTGAAAAAACGCATTTTGAACAATCTCAGGTGAGACTAGAGGAGGGGGTCGAGCCAAATCTCAAGATATCTCACCAGGGGGGAGGGAGGGGTCAAAAAATCTCAAAAATCACCTCACGTAATAAATGGACGCTAGGTACGCCGCGAAGGCGTAAGCCGCGTAGGTTAGCCAAATAATGCGCCGACAATTATGACGCTCCCCTTTTATCTAGGTATTTTCGGATTATTTTCGAAGTTGGGAAAAATAGGGGGGTTTTCACTAAAAAATCTGCTACAATTGTTATCATTGTAATTAATTTGTCATTAGCCTCTCAAGCCCCGGTGATGTTCTTGAATTCCTTCCCGAGATGCCAGATGATGTTTTAAATTTTTATTTGTTTTATTTATTTAAATGACTGTATGTGGCTGTACTGTAATTAAAAAATATCTCTGCGATTCTTGAAATGGATTAATTTTAAAATTTCTGCCTTTCGTAAATAGGACAACAATAATGTTTGCAATACAATCGAATTTCAACTCTCCGCTTTGACGGGGAAGTGCCTAAAAAAAATTTCGAATATCCATGCGACGTATCTTTATGGTGAAAATAGTGACTTCTGGTATCGAACCCATGACACTGAGCTTAAGAGTCGCCCTTTTCCTGATGGTTTCACGTTAGGGCATATACGCTGTAAATATTTCTAGGCCCAAGTGCACCAATCTCGGTTAGCGTTAACCGGGCAGCTGACCGCGGTTAAGAATTAACCGACCGAAATCAACCGGTTAAAGAAACTTAATCGGTGTACCAACAAGAGTAATAAACAATTATGGCGTTTCGGTTTGATAATTTTGAAGATGAACTTCTGTATTTAGATTATTTAGAAAACCACAATAATTTAGAGCGTGGAAACCATGATGCTAGGGTGAATCCTTTCGATAATTTAAGTGAGACTAAATCCACAAAAGATATAGGCTGAGGAAATTAACCGTGCTTTCCCTCTTACAAAATATTTGCCATCATCTTAAATATCCAAGAAACAATCCTCTTTCACCGATAAACTTTTGACTGCGTGGAGATTTTTCGCCACAGGTGCGTTTCACATGCTCACAGGAGATTATTACGGAATACACCGAACCGCTAAAATACTGCTTTACGTGCAATCGACGAGGTATCGGCGGCACTTACAAGACTTCTGCTTCAGTTCGTGCGCTTTCCAAATTCTCCGCGAGAACGAAGAGCTGCGATGGATGGCTTTGACGACATCGCTAATTTCCCTGGTGTTGTGGGTGCCATAGACTGTACGCTTATACGAGTAAATTCACCGGGCGGTGATAACGCAGAAACCTTTCGTAATAGGAAAGATTATTTTTCAATAAATGTACAAACCTTAATAAATGTACACCTTAAGAACCAAATAAATTCACTCCTGTTATTTTAAAATTAGAGCAAGCTTAAGAAGTTGTTTGGATAAGGTTGAAAAAAGTGAAAAAATGAAGCTATACGTGTATTTCAACTGCACATTCTTAGTGCTATTACGAATGTATTTCATTCTCTTTAAAATACTTGCAAATATTGAAGATTAGCAAAACACACATTGATAAAATTCAAAGGCATGCGAAATGAAGAGCCACAGGTAACAAGTATTTCATTGTATACGATAAAATTATAAAAAATATCGCTTAAATAATGTTTATTAAATTGATTTAACTGTTATTTAATTTAATATAATATCCCTTCAATCAACAGGATGAGAATTGAATTCTGTGGCAATCTTTCGCCATACCAACTCTTTCTCTTTCAACAATTTCCCATCTGTCTTCTTGTTCTCAACAACGTCCTTTCGTCTAGTAGCCAAATCAATGAGAAGATCACTTGCTAAAATTAGGAGTTCTTTGCCTCTTTCTATCATTTACGTCCACCTCTAGTAGAGACTCTTTACTATTTGTTCCACAGATATCACTATTTACTTGTGGTCCAATAAACCAACAACAAAGACAAATGAATTGCGATACACTGTTAGGCGAGCACTAAGCGGTACTCAACGTATTCATAGAGACGTTAATCGGCCGCCAGCAAACCGCGGTTACGAAAACCTCGGTTACCGTTGGTGCACTCCAAACTTAAGTTGACCGCCGTTAATATTTAACCGCGGTCAGCTAACGGTGGATTTAATCGAGATTGGTGCACTCGGGCCTTTGTCAATGACGCTTGTGGTTTAGCCTGTGAATTGGTATCCTATCTATGTTTCCGTATTTGGTTCCTGTTTGGACGACAGAGCGAATAGAGCATGATAAGAATTTGTTTTCGACTTGGGGAGTTCTGGGCTCATATATTGCCAACTAAATTGGACTTTAAATGTTTAAGGCTGCTGCAAGGATTACGAATTTTAACTGGTCGGTAAAAGATTGCAAAATGGTTGGGTGGTGGACACGTGAAAAATGCTGGGCTCTTTGCGAGGGAAAGACGCGCGCATTTAGTCAGAATCACTCTCTGCGCGAGGTGGCCTTTGTTGTGATATCCCGTGTGCTTATTAGTAAAATAATGGATAAAACATCGCTGACCAAGAAAAAGAGGAAGTCCCTGAGTTTGGCCGCTAAAAGGTCAATTATCAAGGAAGTACGTGATCGCGGGCAGACAAAAACAGAAATTGCTCGAAAGTGCGGAATTTCTTTATTTACATTAGTAACAATCGTCAATGCAAGTGAAGACATTTTGAGCCACGCAACAGCACCGTTAAAAACAACGTACGTCTCTTCGCACAGTGTGCTGGAATCGAAAAAAGCTGGCCAAAAATAAGAAAGTGTTTTTTTTAAGTGCGGACTTAGAAACTTCGCATAGTCATGCTTGAATAAATTCTGCATATAACTGCGAAATAATTTTTTTTGGTTCCCGCGCATTACAATTCTAAAGCGGGTCAAAGTTGACCAAATTTCAAGAAAAATGCCGATCTTCGATTTTTCGCGAATTTCTTCAAATTCAAGCCAATCCTGAAGCAAAATGAGCAAACTCACTGTTTTTAACAATGCTGTTGCGTGACTCAAACTTTTTTCACTTGAATTGAATCTTCGATATAATTATAGTTTTCGACGGATGTTATGGATCCCTAGAATTTCAACTGTCTAATTATTCGGGAAATACCTCAAAAAAAATTTTCGAAAATCCTCGCATTGCATGTTTCTGGAAAAAAGGGGGACTTGTTGCATCGAAACCATGACATTGAGCTCTCCTAATTTTTGAAGTGTGTCGTTAGTCCCCGTGGTCATAAAAACATGATGTAGCTGTTCCTTCCATGACATCCTCCTCCTGAATATTGATCTTTTCTCTTGTTTTCATAAAAGGTCTACGGCTGACCCAGAAATGGTGTTCATAACTGGGCCACCATTAACAGGAGTTGGAGAGATCCGTAGTTTGGGGAATTTGGGTTAAAATTAGCTCCCATCTTTCCTCCAGAGAAAGTCCTTTCTCTTAGCTCCCATGACTCGATTTCACCTCCTTAATTGCTCTCTTGTGGTAGAAAGAAGATTCCAAGAGGTCTGCATGGGCTCGTGGGCCCATGGAAAATTCGGGAAGGGGAGAATTATTCGTTCTTGAAGAGCGTTAGTTCCTTGCGTAGCGGCAAATGCCTCTTAAAGTTGTAACGCAATGGTTAAACAAAATGCTCGGTCTTCCAGCAAATTCAGAAAAGTTTTTTTACCTTTAACCCTTAATTAGTCGTGTGAGATGACCCCAGGTGGTGTATTTCCTTTGGTAAAACAAAAACTAATCAACTTATTTCGATCAAATTTTCTTTTTGTAAAGATATTTACTTTCTTAAAGTTATCTGAGAATTAAGTTAATTTTAAGCAATAAAAAAGGCAATTTTGGCACTGTTGCCGTATCTACAAAAATAAATTTAACTAATTATCTAAACAGCAATTCTTAATTTTTAAGCGCCAATAGATAAAGTAATTCATTGATAAATACCACAAACATAACGAACACCATGTTATGCATACCAACTAAAAATAATTTATTTCCATAACATAAGTTTTCGCGTATATATTTTACATTTTACCGAATACATTTGGAAGTATGATTATTCTGTTTGCGTTAAGAATTAAAAAGTCTGAATTCTCAAATTAGTAAAAATAATCTTCAATAATTTACCAATATTCCACGTACGGCTACCACAATTACAAAAAATCTGATGTGGCCAGCACATGACTTTCTCCATGTATAAGATGTAAATATTTATCCACGGCACTATTTTCGAACTCTATATTCAATCTAAACTTGGAAGATAAGAGATTAATTTATATCATATTATCTTTTACGTCAAAAACATTATAAATAATGTTTTCGGGACATGTTCGATGAAAAACGATGAAATGGTCTTTCGCCCCATCGCCTAGAGCGCCCACAACGTATATAATCAGCAACTTCCGGTTTATCAGTATTTCACAAATAACTCCTACACAATCAGTGAAAAAAAAATATGTTTCATATAAAAGTTATAGTAAATTACATTTTCTAAAACTTTAATGCATCATAGTGTATACCTATATTTAATATTTATGGAGATATTTTGAAAACCGGAAATGAGCTTTGAAGAATGAAGCTCGACTTTCGGTTTACCGATTTACTCCAAAAACTAATCAACTCTAACGACACCAACCAAAATACTATATATAAAATTTGGTGTCGATCCAACTACTAGTTTTCATGTTAGAGCGCCCACAAAGTACATAATCAGCTACTTCCGGTTTTTCAGTATTTCACGAATAACTCCTAATCAACCGGTGATACAAAAATATATTAAATACAAAAGTTATAGTAAAACTCATTATCTAAAACTTTTATAAGGTATACAATATACCTATATATCATATTTATGGAGATATTTTGAAAACCGGAAATGAGCTTAGATGAATGAAACTCGACTTCCGGTTTACCGATTTACTTGAAAAACTAATCAACTCTGACAGCACACACCACAGTACTATATATGAATTTTGGTATTGATACGACTAATAGTTTTTACGTTAGAGCGCCCACTGTCACACACACACACACACACACACACATACACACAGACATCATTCCAAAAATGGTCAAAACGTGTTCTAGGGACCCCAAAACATGTATTTCCGTTGAAATCTCGAAGTCGAATTTTTTCATGAAAACAATACTTTCTCTATACTTCGTATATGGAGAAAGTAAAAAGGTTTTCTTTGTAAATGAAAAAATTGATCTCATATTGTTTAATCGCATATTTTAAATAAATAGTTGTTAAAGGAATAATACATGGGCAAAGTACATTACATTTTCATATTTGCGATATAATTTTTACCATTTAAATTTATCGTGTAAATGCTTTCTTATCTCCTCTCTGCTTTCCAACTAAAAGTGGAAGAAACAGGATACAATGGTTAAAAATGATAATAGTATTATATTAACTTGGAGTATCAGTCAACAATTAATATCAATTTCACTGTTTTTTACTTTCTCCCTATACGTAGTATAGAGAAAGTATTGTATTCGCAAAAAAATTCGACCTCCAGATTTTGACGGAAATGGATGTTTTGGGGCCCATAGAGTTCGTTTTCGCTATTTTCCCGAACATGTCTGTGTCTGTGGTTAAAAAGTTTGTGGGCGCTCTATCTTAAAAAGTAATTATCCGATCATTTCCAAAATTAATATTTGGTATTTTCCTAACAATGCTAACAGTTTATTAGTTTTTGGTGAATATCGCTTAACCGGAAGTTGCGGTTTATCCGGAGCAAGATTTTGTTTCTTAAATATCTCTGTCAGAATGCAATTTAGGTATGTACAATTATTTACGAAACTTATAGATAATGTACTTTACTACAACTTTTGTATAAAACATTTTTTCGTAACACTGATTGTTTAGGAGTTATTCTTGAATAATGGTTAACCGGAAGTTGTTGTTTATCCAGAAGTGGAAGTTTTTCATACATATCTCTGTCAGAATGTAATGTAGATATATACAATTATGTACCAAAGTTATAGGCAATGTATTTTACTACAACTTTTGTATGAAACATTTTCCTGTAACACTCATTGTTTTGGAGTTATTTTTATATTACCGGCATATGCTTCTGTTTTCAATAAATATGGAGAAAGTCATGTGTTGGCCACACCAGATTTTTTAAAATAGTGTATTTATAACAGTGTTTCAAATACAAGGTGAGACCAATAGACCTACAGGCGGAATGAAGAAGATATCTTGAATAGTTTTCGAGTTACTGGTTTTTCAACTTAGAAAACAGGGGTTTTGCTACACCATTGCGGTGGACTTCCGAGGCTGCGAATGGGAAATTCACCATGACGCTCATGTCGACGCAGGGTATGGACTAAGGAACTTATGATAGATTAATGTTCGAAGAGTGAGACGATTCTAATGTCGGATTTTATTGGAAATAATGAACGAAATTCTGAAGAAGCGATGCCGAAGTCCGGTGCATTTTTCCGTTTGGTGCTAAGGCGAATTTTTCGTTCTGTTTCGTCTTCACAATTTTTCTACGATACGAGTCTATACGATAAACTAAATGACCAACAAAACGATGAAATAAATTAACTTATAGACCTGATTATAATTACTTCAAATAGGCAATGTACTGAAACGATTATTGCATCACTGTAGTCAAAGTTCTCCCGATTCCGATCCGGAAACAACTGATGAGATAAATTTGTTTCAACTTTTGCCTCAATGCATTTCTTATGTTATATTACTGACATCGGATATATATAGTTTATATACACACACACGCATACCAACACAAAAGTGATTATTATACTAAGACTAATTGAATCTCCCGTCAAAAATGACGGAATTAATATTAAATTGGATTGTTCCTTAGAAGTATGTTGAAAAGTTAGCTAATGGTTTTATTGTCATAAAATGTCGGCTCTTCTTCTCCTTACATTTCTTCTGAGCCTCTATTTCCCATGTATGAGCCTGTATTTCCCATGTATGAGCCTCTATTTCCCATGTATGAGCCTGTATTTCCCATGTATGTGCCTGTATTTCCCATGTATGAGCCTGTATTTCCCATGTATGAGCCTCTATTTCCCATGTATGAGCCTGTATTTCCCATGTATGAGCCTGTATTTCCCATGTATGAGCCTGTATTTCCCATGTATTCGTATGAGAGTTGAGTTGAACAATCACCTACGTCGTTAGGGAATTGTTTATGCCCACAAAATCACACAACATTTCCGTCATTTTTGCCTGAATTCGCTCAATTTAACTCGCATACGTTATTCTACGATAAAAATAACGACCTTAATTCAATTTTCTTTCTTTTGGTAATAATCTGGATTTTTTACGACCATTATTTCCGATTTGATTCTCCAAAAGAAAAATTGTGTGCAATCGATCAAAATGAACGTTACGTGCATTTCTTATGAGAGACGATTCGAGTTGTCCACAGTCGAACCAAGGATACTTTGGACAAACAAATATCAATATGTAATGCTCCATTGAATCTTTAACGACTCCCAAAAATTATTGATTAATATATGGCTCTAAATATATATATGAGGCTTTTCAAATAATGAGAAATTTTCCAAAAGAAATTACAAAAACCATAGACCCGGAGATTGTGAGAAACGCCTTCTTCTGTCATCCGGAGAACTTGTTGCTGGCGGTGCTAATGGATGAAAGGCAGCGCAAACACCCTTACTGGTTTGATGGTTGGGTTGGGTAGGGTGTGGGTGGAACTTGGATTGCAGCCACATCCTCGTGGTGAATTCATGGTATAAGTTTGCAAAAATAATGTGAAATGAGCAAAGAGGTGCAATATGATTTACTCTTATTAACATTGGATGTATATAATCATTTATATAATAAACTAGTAAATGGGTGCTTGCATTATGCAAGCAAAGAAAATTATCAACGGATACTACCCTGAATTATAATGGATCTATATTTTATATTTATGTTTATACCACTGTCTATCGTATACTTAATTTTCAAATCTGAGACCGAGATTCATCAAAAAATAGAATTCAAAGGTCTTTCACATTCATTTGATACTGAAGTTTTGGAGTTGAGTCCTTAAGGGGAGGTTCTTTCAGATTTTTTCGAAAAAATCGATTTTTCTTTTTTTACAAAAAATGAGAGCTACATATTTGCTGAATATGTGTGCAAAAGGATATTCCGATACGAAACCTATTTATCGAATTGGAGCGTTTCGAACGCACCTACCTCTCGCGGGCTGAGGTACGCTCAGGTTCACCGCTCCACGTTCAATAAACCGGCGACTTTTGTTTGCTTTTCGCGTTCTCGGATGCGGACTGCAGAGTGTAAAGACGTTTTGCTCCCTGCTGGACATCAAAAACTCATTCAGCAACACCACTTATTACAACTTCCTGGACAATTTGCACGCCCCATCGAAGACCGTCTTTGAAGTTGTGCAAGGGAAAGCCGTGCGCGAAGAAATTGAAGCCAACTCTGCAGCTGGGAACAAGTCGACGCATTTGTCTGTTTCCGGTGATGGGAAAAAGCAAGGCTTTTCGTCGCTGTTTGGTCTCGTCAAGTTTATCGGCAAATATACTGTTAAAAGTTTAGATGTGGTTGTAAAATCTTCTTACTGCCAAGACTGCCACAATTGGGCATCGAAACAAGGGACGCCGGAGTATGAAGAATGGAGCGAAAACCATATAAACGACTGCACTGTGAATCACACCGGGAGTGCGGGCAAAATAGAGGCGGACGGCGTGTGCGGGATGTTTTTGCGATCGAAAAATCTTCTGGGTGTAATATAAAAATTACGTCGGCGACGGGGACACAAAAACCTACAAGGCTCTCGTTGACTTGAACCCATATGATGACTGCCCGGTATCTAAGAAAGAGTTTATGGGACATGTTCAAAAGAGTATGGGAAGTCGACTTCGGAAGTTGAGAAAGGACACGAAGGGGCTTGATGGGAAGGGAGCTGGAAAATTGACAAACTCATCACGGACTTGACACTTCACTACTGATTGGCGATTAGACGCAACCCGGATTCCTCTTCCCGTATGAAAGATGCCATATGGGCTACTTATTTCCATAAGTGCTCAACGGATGAAAATCCGCAACAGCATTAGTGCCCGGAAGGAGATGAGAGCTGGTGCAAGTGGTGAGTTGCAGAGAAAGAAGGAAGTCTGGAGACCTTTCAACTTCCTCCTCCTCTAGCGGCAAATGTTTCCAAAGCCATCAAGCCGATTTACAAAGCTCTCTCTAACCTGGACCTGCTGGAACACTCTGTTGGGGCGAACACGCAAAAATCCAACGAGTCGTTTATAACGCTAGTGTGGAGATTGGAGCCAAAGCACCTGCATTGTGGAAGTAAAATCATCGAAATCTCTGCACACATTGTTGCGTGCTTATTCAATGAGGGTATATCATCCTTACTGAAAATTATGAACGCGCTGGAAATCGGCATCTAGGCTAGACGATACTCCACCAAAGCCGATGACGAGAGGATCCTGGCAGCTGAACGTCAAATATCGCCCGCCTCGCGCAACGTCTGCTGGAGCAGGCCAATTAGGAGCGGTTCGAAATCGAGGAAGGATCCCTATACGGCCCTGGAATAGCCGACTAAGATCTTGATTTAAGTAAAATGTAGCATATTTGACAAGAAATTCACGTTCGGCGATCGCGGAAATCTGAAAGTTGTAATTTTGTTTTACATTTGCAAAAAAAAAATTTTGGTCGACCATATTGGATTCGTCTGCTTGAATTTTGTCAATTTGACTTCAGATTCGTAATCAGCGACCCCATAACCCCATAAAAATTGATACTGGTCGTGATAACTGAACAAACAAGAAAGTAATAATTTTCTTGTTTATTCAGTTAAACAAGGCAAACTTTCTAAAAACTTTAAACGCGTTTTTCTCTAAACCATATTTTTCATCATATCTTCAAGCACAGGTCCATTGATCCGATTCACTTCATTCAAAGTGTTCCCAAAAGGATATACTTTTTTGTATGGCTTATACCTAAAATAAGCATAAAAAATTGTTAATTCATAATTTTTAAGCGAGGTTCAAGTTAAAAAAAGGGGGTAATAATTTCACTTTTTTTTAAACGCTAATAATTTGCTTTATTTTTTGCCCACATTCATTCTAATTAGGTACAAGCCATAGAGAATTTCATAAATTTAGCGACTTTAAATTATTACCGATTTCAGTTCTGTACAAAAGGCTGCAGACCTGAAGTTTCCGGACGATGTTTCGCGTGCAGAGGCAGACGAGAGCCGCCATTTTGGAGCCGCCATATTGAATTTAATCCTAATAAAAATTTCCGCGCATTTCGGAATGATGAACAAATAAAATCATCAAAACCGGAAGTTCGTTTGCCTTTTCATTATCGCACATAAAATTCTCGAAATTTGCTTTATTTTCGACCGAATCTGAGAGAACCTCCCCTTAATGAATACGCATTCGTAAAGTTAAATCAAGATAATACACCAAACAAAGTGAAGTTATAATAAAAATCTGCATAAGATAAAAATGTGAGAAATCGATAGACGATTTGTTACCTGAAGTACTCGGTTCAGTGCAAGACATACTGCAATTGAATTCTATGTTCATTTAATGGCATCTACCACGACAATGAGCTCGGTTTTTAATTAAATAGACAATAGGCAATGTAACTCTGTAAATAATTTGTAAGGACGTAGAAAAAGAACTTCATTCTAAAGCCCGTTTGGATATGATGATGATTAAATAATTAGCATACTATGGCAAAAACAGAAATTGTTTTTACTTACGAAGAACTATCCAACGAACACGTAGAACAACGTAATCCGAAGGTCTTTCAAGGAAATCGGTGTATTTCATGTGTAGATTTCTGTTGTTAATTTTGGTGAAAGTTAAATTACGAAAGTTAATATGTACTAATTGTGTACTACATATTAATTAAAGAAATGTAGAAGAAGAAATTTAAATTATGTTTATTTACAGGCTAAACCACAAGCGTCATTGACTTGAAATTTTTACGACCTATTGGCCATAACGTGTAACCGCCAGAAAAATTGCGATTTTGAACATCAGTGTTTTGGGTTAGATTCCAGAGGGCCCCAAATTCCCGATTTTTTTCCATTTAAATGCATTGGTTTGATTTTTGGGAATTAAAAAAAATTACTTCCCGTACAGGCAGGGAATTAAAACTCAAGGAGCCGATAAATATGGTCAGGATCTATCGATAAAATAAATGACTTTCATGGAAAAAGTCCTTAGTTCGATGCTTGGATGATGCAAGAATTTGCCCTTTAAAATACATGAAGGTAGTTTTTCATTATTTTGTTTGATGCACTTATCGAAATGATAGGAAGTTCGTGCTTGTCTAGAAGATGTATGGTAAGAATTGGTTTGAGAAAAAGTTTAGATAAGAGTGTACTATTCCTGGGTTCGATGCCAGAGCACAATAATATTTCTCTCATAAGGAATATAAGGGAATAGTAGGATGTCGTTTGAGGCAATTGCAGCCAATATTTATGCTTGAATTTTCAGGCATAGTTAGAAATGGTGATCTTCTATTGTATTGCATAGGAAGTATCACCAGAAAGACCTGGGTTTGATGCCGGGCAGTAAATATGTCTCCCATTTAAAACACATTGAGGTGGTTTTCATTATTTTTTTGATGCACTCATCGAAAAGATAGGAAGTTCTTGCTTTGCCAGAAGATGTATATTAAGACTCAGTTTAAGAAAATATATTAGATAAGACCATGCTGTTCCTGGGTTTGATGCCAGAGCACATTATAATTTCTCACGTAAAGAATATATGTGAATATTAGGACGTCGTTTGAGGCAGTTGAAGCAAATATTTCTGCTTGAATTTTCACACATAGTTACCAGTTGGTGATCTTCTGTTGTGCTGCCTAGTATGTATGACCAGGAAGACCCAGTTTCAATGCCGGACGAATAAATTGCAACG
Source organism: Sympetrum striolatum (assembly GCA_947579665.1). Taxonomy (NCBI): domain Eukaryota; kingdom Metazoa; phylum Arthropoda; class Insecta; order Odonata; family Libellulidae; genus Sympetrum; species Sympetrum striolatum. The sequence goes on along the minus strand of OX388343.1, from coordinate 109,567,449 downwards.
AATTTTAAGAATATTATCAATATTTTTTTATTTTCTGAGGACCCTCTCGATATGATGCCGACTTGAAATTAGTGTTATCAAAATGCTTGCAGTATGCAAGCAACATTTTACTGGTATGTAATTAAAATAGAAAATACGAAACATAATAGGCATATAATAAAAAGCCCAGAAATTCACGCACAAAAAGCAGTGTACCATGTAGGTAGAACAACAATATCCTAACATTGTTCAATGATTCCATGTATTTCCTGAGTAGATAATTCTTGTTCATTTAGATTAAAAGTTACACTTTCTTGATATTCAATGATAATATGGCCCTTCATGAAAGGCATGCAGCAATGGGTTTGGTTGCCCATTTTAATGTAGTATGTATTTTATGTAGTATGAAAGTTGAGCATACATCACTCATAGCTTCCCCTCTTTCTTACCCGTCCCAAAGTAAATATTTACTTCGTTTTACACCTACAGAAGCCACACTGTGAGGAGGCACGCGAGTCAGCTTATTTGTAGATCTTGAGAGGAACTAAGGGCATCATACAAGGCCATAAAGGAGGAAACGGAAAAGGCCATACCAATTGACTTTTAAGTCTGAATTCAGTATATCATAAATACATTGGGTTAAGTGAGCTATGAAGTGAAATATTACTAAACTGTAGAGGCCATGATGCTAATGGTTCCTATTGTTTGCACTTATATTATTTCTAAAGATTGTCATTAAAACTGTTAATTTACATTAATATTCTGACACTAATATTTTAGGATTATGTAAATTTCTGTTTACTTATTTTTACTCAGGTTCTGGTTGACTTGTTCTGGTATAATACTTACTTGGGCAGTAATTAATGAGAATATATAAGCTAAATTTCTTTCCTACTCCCCTAAATAGATTCAGTGTAGATTTTTCAACTTCACTCTCGAATAATCTCACTACTTACATGACTTTTCTGATTATATTCGTTGATACATGGTCTCTTATCCTCAACATAAACTTATGTTATTACAGTATGTATTTATCGATTAATTCATTTCCCGTGCAGACATTCACTGTTCATTATGATGAAAGTTAGATTTTCTTGATATTCAATGATAACATACATTGAAAGAAATATTAAAAAATATTCAAAATACATCAAACTTTCATCACGGTGTATGAAATTAGAATTGTAAACAAATTTGTATTCAACGTAAATAATGATCGTTGCCATAGATTTAATCTTCGAAATGAGAAGAATAAAAAGCAATAAATTGACATTCAAACTAAAATTTTGAAAATGTTTTGCCGGAATGTTAAAATCAGTCGCAGGAAAAGAAAACTTTGATCTTTAATTCATAATATAGCTCAAGTCTCACTGCTGTACACATACTCTTTCATATTTTAATGGACGAAAGAAATTTCCAGAATGTTCAATGAGAACAATACTTCCTTTATTAATGATCACACAATTATTTGTGGACCTTTTTGTAGTTTTGCCTCTGGGAAGAACAATATATAAGTACAGTAGAGGAGTCATGCATGATTGATAGGTACACCAGGGTCTAATTTTTCCTCACATTTGCCACTGTCATCCTTTCTATTAAGACGAAGGAACCTCTTCTCACTAATTCTGTTAACTATTTGTTGCAGAGGGTCATTGAACTTTCTCACACTCTTCTTTATCACTTGCATATAATTATCAAACTTGAATGCACTGAAGCTATCAAGTGTTCCATAATTATCATTGAGGAGACCATTCACGTTTTAGCTTTCTTCGCCATAGAGAGGCCCAAAATTCACAACAAAAAATCTTAATAGATTCTTAGCATACAAGCCCATACTTGTACTGGCATGGTACTTTAAACTGCATAATATTCTCATTGCAAAATGCAGAGACAAAAAATGCTTCAACACGCCATCGTGCACAATACCACTGAGAATTCTTGGGCCGGTGTATAACAAGAACCGCCTAAACTCTGTAGCTTTCCTCCTCAATAAATCTTATAGGTTTTTGCACAAATTCACGATGAGTATGTGAAGAAGCATCCTCTATGCCTGCATTATCAAGATTAACAGCCCTTTCATTTAAACGAACCCCAAAATGACCTTGAAGAAAAGCATACAACATTTTCCTCATGACTCCCAAACACACTAAATGCATGTACTCAAAGGGGAAGTGGGAGACCATTTGAGTATCAGGTATTCTCTGAAGGGGGCTGTTACCAATATGATGCTCCTCTTGTGTTCGGTTAGTGAAGCCAATGTCAGTTCTTTTTGGTGAATCCATCTCATTAAAAACAACCCTATTTTTTATGTAATTTCCCTCAATTGTACATTTCCCACAACCGAAATACCCTGTGTGGCCTTTGATTTGAGCAATGAAAGCTCGTGCAGGGGCATCACATGTGTAAGCTGTGATGCTTACGGAGTAAATGATTCCATAATGGGCAATCCCTTCAGTCTTCAAAGGACCATGTCACTTACAAGACCTGAAAGAAACTCATTGCAAGAAATTGGCTTGTCATAGCCGTGGTAAATTCCCACCACAAACGGACTGATTTTAGGATGTCCGGAGAGAACCGTTAAAATTGGCTTCCTGAACTTTTGGCCAAGGGAACGCCATCAATGTTGCACTGAATTATCAACTACGAGGCTGCTTGGGTTTCCAGGTTATTACGTAATATATAGAGCAGCGATTCACAGACACCCAAATGACAATAAGCTCCCTTACCAAGTTTTTTAATAGGTACTTTGCGTGGAGTTTGTAGTAATGTTCGGACGTCAGATGGCAGATCAGAGTGACATGGTTGCTTCTTTAGAATCATTAAAAGATCACATTCACTTTTTGTGAGATACTCCATCCACTGCCCATTCCAAAAGACTGCGGGTAAGACTATCAATGTCAGGGTGCGATTCGCAGGAATCATCAGACTCCGTATTGGAAAAACTAGGAATAGTATTGATATCCTCAGCTTCCACCCTGACACCAATGGGATCGAGATCAATGCTAACTACCTCTTCACTGGCTAACATCTCACTAGGCACACCTTCCCAAGTTTCTTCGGATTCACTGAATCCACTTACGCGAACGAACCTTAGAATTAAGTGGAACAGACCTCAACCTACGCTTATGCCTCACTCCTGTATCTAAAACATTTTTTGAAAGAACGAATATTTATACTACTACTGCCAACGGAAACGGAAAGTATAAACGAAAAATGTTACAACCTGCCCAAAAAATTAATTGAATAATACCTTAATATAATAATAACTTAATTTAAATAATACCTCCACGATCGACATCCATCCAGCCAGCTGCTTCTCACTTCAGTCTGCATCTTTTCACCACCTTCTAGGCAGGAGTACTTTAGGGCCGTTTGAAGTTTTCCATAACTGTGGAAAACCTTTTTGAAATGCTTTCCAACAAACCTATTGCCAATGGCCTACAAAAAAGCAAATAACTGTCCTTTGACATTTTTGAGAGCTCTCACTCAAGACATCTAATAGTTGGCAGCACATATCCTATGTAAATATTTTTATTGGCCTGCAGAATGTTTAAGGCTGTGGCCAATGGCTTTATAACCTAAAAGAGAAAGTATAGCCTTATAATTTACCCCTCCAAATGACATTCAACAAGAGAAATTTTACCAACACTTTTCACACATACACAGCGAGTTGAACAGGCTTCGATAATATAGAAATAGTTAAGCATGCTGACAAAAAGAAACAATACAAAAGAAATGTCAATAACTATTAAGATTAATAATAGTGCATGCCACCAACGTAAGCGGTCCGACTCATGTATAAGTTACGAATAAGTTGTCTGTCCCTCCAATCTATGCCTATTTTCTAAAGAAAGCTCATAAGCTGTACTCAAAATATTTTTTCAAAATCCAGAAAGCATGCAAACACATCCTGATTATACTGTAGGTTCCTTTTAACTAGCATAATGAGGACATTATTGGAAAAGGATCCAGATTATAATCAGGACATGTTTGTGCACTCTGCACACAGTAACTGAAGGCTGTGGGAGGCAGTCTGGTGACCAACCGGCTCTTTATCCAAATGGAGTTACATATATGCATTTACTTATCAGAATAGACTCCTTCAAAAATGCCGATTCAGCTGGCCTGAAACGGGCTAAACCTATTGAATCCATCACAGGTTGGCCAAATTTATCACTGACTCCCGCAAGAAAATGAATGCTTTCGTACATGCTGTTCCACCTAGTTATTGTGGGTACTGAAAGCAACTTATTAAAGGCTGCCTTGATGGAGTCAGCACAAACAGTGCTCCTCTGCTCATTCCATAATGCCTGGCATTTGGCAAAGGCAGACCTGGACATATTTTTTTTTTAAACCATCGTTTTCTGTTTGTTGGGCATTCTAAAATCAGAAAAATATATGGACATTCCACTTCAATGTTTTGTCACTTATATTTATCCAATTATGACCTTAAACATGCAAAGGCATAAAATAAACAATTTCTACAACCATTTAAAAACATTAAATTGGCTCAAATAACCTAGCAGTTGACGCACCAAAATTTTAATACTACTACTACATTAAATCTCAGTTTGGTTGCCACCAGATTGTGTGGGAGGCACACCTTTGATGACGAGGTAGAGCATGCATTGGAAGTTTTGCACTCCCCATTCCTCTTACTTCTGCAAACTGGACATCACAATCATCTTCCTGCGAATGCCCATGCTTCTCCCCAAACATCCTGAAAAAGAAAGTTAGCTCAATATTCTAATAACATGGAGCAAATACACCATCGAGAGAAATTTATAGTAATAATATTATACTAACGTGAAGGCTTTAACAAAATTGGAACCATTATCTGTGACACACAATGTTACTTTGTTCTGGATGCCGAAGCTCCTGCAAATATTTTCTATTGCAGCAGCCAAAACATCGAACGTATGCTGTCCTTTTAAGCGCTGTACTGCCAGCATTGCACTCTCGTGTTTCAAGGTTCATCCTGTGCACCGTCATCCCCAGATATGATCTGCTGAAATGCTACCAACAGTCAGCTGTTATACACACTGAACTTTGTTCTGCCAGTTTCTCGATAAGGCTGTTCTTTCAAAGTTGTGTTTCTCTCTCAGTTTGACTGCCAAAGTTTTCCTGCACATAATTTTCGATTTGGCCGTTAGTTAAATTTCTGAAGGATTTTGCGTCTACCAGTGAAAAAGGCTGACCCACAAACCCACCCAGACCCAACCCACAAACAAAATTCACTATCAGTTTGTCCAAAACTACCTGGCTGACGACTCTTTCACCCGAAAAATGTATTACGGACTGCATTAAATCACTAGCAACAGGGTCTTCGCCTAATTGCCGCTTGATTCCTCTCATTTTCTGCAATTTGTCCATCTCCGAGACTTTGGCTGGATGCACCCTCTGAAAGAAACATTAACCTCATTTTCAAATCCCAGCATTCGGTGTATTCAATGAGGACAAAAACTTTCTAGCTGTTAAATGAAAAATTAGCAAATTTTCCAGCGCTCACTATCGCAATTTGGCAGTTATGTATGAAGGAATATGTGTTCACGCCAGTTCACACAACGTTTTTGGTAGTCGTAGCGGGAAAGTAACGATTACTTTCAGAAAGCAATCAGTACAAGTGATAGTTACATTTTTTCAATTGTAACAATTACAAGTAAAAAATACCCGAAATGTAATCATTACCGGGTACTGAGTTACTATTACTCTGTTACTCCCCATATCTGCATTTACCTATATATCTTAAGATTGCAGCCAGTGTTTATCAAATCACTCTTAATCCCAAAAGCTTTTCATCCTATGCTCTTAATTCTTATCAGCCATGAAAAATATTGCTGTGATAAATGGTTTCTCCTTTTCTGTTATGAAAACCCCCCTTAGAAGAAAAAATAGACTCTTCCAAAAGTATGTTCCATCACTCTTTTATCTGATGATTGCAGTAAAAGTAACTTAAGCTATGGCAGCTTCGACTACTGTTTCTGGGATGCCTATAAAAAATATGAATTCGCCCAGGGATTTTATCCTTAGTATTGTTGATCTGAATTGTATTGAGATTTCTTTTGAAGTCATAAACTATCTGTGGGAACCAACTATTAGCTAGGATTGTATTGTCATTGGGGAAGCAGCAGGTATTTCTCATTCACCTATTCCTGGTACATGATTCTGTTTAAGCTCTTGATTTGTCTTTCTCTCTGATACTATATTAAATTATAGTTTATACATTGTGTATTTTTTACCACAATTTATTTTTTTCATATCACAGAAATCATTCTCCATAAATGTAATCTTTCTAATCAGAAACGATTTGATGCTATTTTTATTTTTCACCATTTTTCTTTTTACAAATTTGTATTCTATTCACACTCAAATTGTATGGTTTCTTTTAGCTTGTATAGTGCAAAAGTATTAAGTATTATTTTATAGCTTATTCCTAATTTGAAAAAAATGTTATTTAAAATTCCTTAATTACTTTCTCCTTGGACATAGGAATAACACGGTCTTTTGTTCTTTTTTGGGTAAAATGTTAACAATTGATGTTTTCAGATGGGCTGTGTCCACAGTGATGACTCGTCAGAATTTTGTGCCAGGATTCGACCAAGATGGTTCCGAGAATAATCCTGCTCTAGTTAACGCTTTCATCCCAATGTGGGACATGTGCAACCACACCAATGGAGAAGTATGAAAATACACCATTTAAAAATATTAATCACTTCAAAAGGATATTCATTTTTAATACTATTCAAATATGATAACTGCCCCAAAATAGTTATGAGTAATAACTATTAATTAATTTTATATTTGTGAATTTTATTCCTTTATTCTTCTCTCTTTGTTTTTATAAACCTTTAAGCGTACACACCATTACTATCTAGCTGAATATATCTCTATATCCAGTTGGAAATATCACTACCAAAAGAAGACCATCCGCCAAATAACAGCACACATTTAATAACATTTATTAAGACCTCTTAAATCTTTCTTTCATTTCTGCTCTAATTTTGCAGAATTTTTTTAGGGATAGTGGGTATTCATTAGGTAAAAAACTCATTATTTCTTCTGGTGTTATAGCAGCGCACTGATTTACAACCTCATTTGTATGAATCTAAGACAAACCCGATCCTAAGATGACCCTCTGTATTTTACTACTACGCAAGGGAAAAAAATTAAATTTGAAAAATAATATCTGATAGTTGTGGTGGGATGCCCTTTGTCACAGTTGCGAGCACTGTCCATTCATTGTGTATCTCTTGTGTATACGCACCAGTTGGACTCTCATGGCACAAATGTGACAAAGAATTGTTGCATCCTGCCACAACTATCGGACATTATTGTGTATATACATATATATAGGGGATACAAATTCTTAACATGTTCTGAAACTCTCATTGACGTGAAATTTTCATGACATCGTGCCATTGCGTGTAACTGCAGAAAAATTGTAACCTTGACCCTCATTGCCATGGATTTGATGTCAGAAGACCCTGAAATCCCAATTTTTTTCATAAGAATGCATTGCATGGATTTTCAGAATTACTTTTTATGCAATTCCCAGAAAATGAGTTGAAATTCAAAAAAAAAAACTGCAAAGGCATCTTCGAAGAATATCCTTGGTTCACAGCTAGGTCGAGGCAAAATTTCTCCACAAGAAATGCAAATAAAGTTTGTTTTTACCGTTTGCAGACTTCAGTTCATTTGCAGAATTAAATTGGTAATAATGGCCGAAAAAGTCACGATAAAAGAAAGTAAATTAAACAAAGTTTCTTATTTTTATCATGTAATATCCCATTTGGATCAAAATTACCAGAATTAGGACAAAATGAATGAATATTTGGTGAAATTTCATCACAGTAAACAAAGAGTCCCCCTGTCGCTTGTCCAATGCAAGCTTAAATGTCATTAAAATAAACAGGGATTTTAGGCTCACACCCAATCAATATAAGGAATTAATTTCAGAAATATTTTTATCTCTTTTGATAAATATTTTCCTTGTTACTTACTGATAGACATAAGGATGATATTTCCATTATTTCTCCCGATTTCCAATAGAATAACCAAATTTCATCCATATGAACTTCCATGATGGAGAGCTGCTAAAAGTATGATGAACGAGGGTTCTTAAAAATTCTTTCTCGAATCATTTGGTATTTGTTGATAATGGTTTATAAATTTAGCAATTAATAGGTGTTTCATAGTTTTGTTTCAGATCAATAAACAATCAGCTGTGACTTCATATATGTCGTAAGGAAAGAAAAATTTGGAACACAGCTGTTAATGTATTAGAGGTTTGAAATCTCTAAAAGCCCTCTTTGTCGGCACATTTGGCATCATAAAGTGCGGCATTCCTTTCTTGCTTTCTCGGATTACTGGGAAGTAAAAGAAAGAACGCTGACGAAGATGGCTTTTAGAGATTTCAAACCTCTAATATATATACATTGGTAACTCCTTGGTTACTGGGACACTTTCCAGATCTACCATCTTTCTGGACGTAACCTTTGGTCTTGTATGTACTCTAACCTACCATTTATCCAAATAGGGAGGAATATTCTAAAACAAACGTACTTCAGTTGTAAAACAAGAATACATTCGAGGAGAAACTTAACTCCCTTAAAGTGGGACCGCCGCGCTCGGTCACAGGCTCGAGGCTGAGAGAGGCGCGTGAGCATGCGGGTGATGTGAAATCTGCACATTTTTGTTTGAGTATTGTTAGTCTTAGGAGACCTTTTTTGTTTCTTCCGACGCGTGGTACTTGCGCTTCAAACTTTATTATAGTTGTTTTAATCATTTTCCATTATCGTGAGAATTTAAACTTCAATGAATCTTAAAATTTAATTAATTTTAATCAATAATGGAATATTTGAATTCAGTGTTAAAATATCAATGTTTATTGAAGTGGATTCTATTAACGGATTCTGATTTTGGTGATTTTTAGTATCAATTAGCTCATGAAACTTTATTAGTTATGCAATTAAGTAAATCAATGAGTGTATAGGTTTTTTATTTAAAGGCTTTACTTCTGCAGTAAATCATCACACTTAAGCTCTTTTACAATAACCTGGCTGAAAATTGTCATAAAAACGACAAAAACACATACATACTGTAACAGATCCTTGTAAACAGTTTCTCCCTTTATTTCTCAAGACAATTAGCAAACTTCAATACAGTGGAATCTCGTGTTTAAATGCTTCGACCTGCCGGTCAGCTTGGGAGCTGGTTCTTCAAATGGTCCCCTCACTCCTTCTGCCTGTCTGGGCTCCTCTGGCCCTCTGTGTACCCTCTTCTTTGCCTTCTGCCCTCTTTGTCACACTCTCTGCCCTCGGGCGTCCAAATGTCACACTACAAAAACAAAAAAAAACACACGTGTGAATCGCAGCACTTGGTTCCTCAATCATTACACAAAAAAAAACACAAAATACAATACAGAAATGGGGGTTTCTGTTACAATACATAAACACATACATAGGCATACCATGAGCATTTTACAAAGCATTGCCTTTCACAAGTACAATTTGAATCCATGTATCCGCAATGAATAAAAGACGATTAGTGGATGCACACGATTTTACCACGCTTTTTAAGAAAACTTAATAAGTTTTTGAGGAGAATTTTCCAGATTTTGAAAATGTCGTTGAAATATTTTATTTTTTTTCTCTAATTTTGCCATTTTCTTGCTCACTTATGATCTAAATAAGCCTCCCACTTCCTGCATGAAGACAAAAGCTTGACGTAATATTTTACCAGAGGTTGAATGCTGATTGCATACTGTGCAAAGTATGAATGCATTATTTTCCCCTATTTCCAATACATAGCTGTACTGTCAATTCTCCTTTGTGCATTAATGTTCTCTTAATTTTAACTATATTCACACCCTGTCTGATTAGCATCAATTTTATAATCTGGTTTCTCAACAGTTCATGTCTGTTAAATGAAAAGTTCTGCTGTCTTTAGAGTTATTTCTGGAAACACGATGTCTCTATGGGAAACATAACTCGCTGCTTTCCATTGTCATGTTCAAAATTCTTTTTTTAAATTGAATTAAAAATTTCATCGAGCCAAGATCTTAAACCAGTGACATTGAATTCAGTCGACGGGTGCTGATAAATCACCGATAAAGTCCACCGTTGGAGCATTCTGGAGGTAATGTGCTCCATTCCCTTTCTTGCTTCACAAAACCTATCATATGTCTATTTTTTCATCATTTGCATCTTAGCGAATCGTGTTCCTTGATTTGTAATATCCTCACTCCATATAGTGACTTGAGATATGCTTTGTAATAATCGTAAATCTAGTCTTTTTTTGGTTGTTAGCGACCATTTTGGATGTTCCCTTACAAGATTAACAACCTTAATATTCACATCAAGTGGAGCACGAAGGTACTTTAGAGATTTCGGTGATGGCTCATTGGAATCACTGGTATCTTCCTTTGAAGGAGGGCTGCTATCTCTCGATTCTGCTCCCTCATCGCTGTCATTCACGAATTCTGCATCTGCATCTTCATTTTCAAGGAATAACATATCTTATTCTGTATAAATATTCTCCTCCTCGTTCTCCATGAATCTCTCAATGGCTTCCTCCCCAATTAAAGTTCCTTCTTGGATATTTTCACACTGTGAGATTTTCAATTACACTCATGGCCGTTAAAGTATCTTAACCAAGGAGTTGCCAGCGTATAAGTAATCAGAGCAGATCGTTTACTATCCGACACACAACTATAAAGCACCTTGTGATTGGTATAGTTATTAAATTCCGGAAGTAATCCGCTACTTTTAGTTATGAAATTCTGAATCAGTTGAACACAAGTTCCTTTTACATTCTTACAGTAGTCGTGAAATCGAAAATAGCGCTAGCGAATGCTATTGTATCAAGTACAAGAATGCAGCTAATGTAATTAGTACCATTAAACATTGAATGATTTGAGAAAGTATTTTTACTAACCCTCATTCATCATATTTTTAGCAAGGTTCTCTGTCATCGAAGTTCATTTGGTTGAAATAAGCTCATTCTATAGGATATTGGGTGAAATAATGGAAATATCGCCTTTAGGTCTATCATTGAGTAACAAAAGAAAATACATATCAAAAGAAATAAAAATAATATTTTAGAATTACTAGAAAACAGCGGGTTATTCCTTACACATTTGGTCTAGAGCTGGTGTGTAATGCGGGGTTGCCTATACTCAGATTGTCAATTTTCAATTAATTATTGCAACAAAACTAAGGCCCATTTACAAGAACGCCAATATAGTTTATCATTACTATATTTCCTGTATCATCACAAAAAGTTTCATCAAAATCCCCAAGTGAGAGTCTCTCCTTGTGAGTGAAACTATATTTTATCCGCCATTTTCATTCTGGCATTTATTGTAGGCCTCACCTTTCCAATTCTTTCTGTCCTGAGCTTCTCACCACCATATTACATCTAAGTTCTTCATGGTGTCTCTATTCCACCTGTCCATCAGTCTGCTTCTTGGTCTTCTCACATCTTCTCTATCACTCTTGTTTCTGCAATTGGCAATAATCATTAGACATTATATCACTCAAATAATAGTGTAAAAAGATAATTTTGAAAATTATTGTGGAAAGCTGTTGACAGTAAATGAGACATTAAAAAAAATATATACAGTGGTACCTCGAGATACGAGTTTAATTTGTTCCAGAACCGAGCTCGTACATCAAACGGCTCGTATCTCAAACAAATTTCTCCCATTTAAAATAACTGAATTCGATTTAATCCGTTCCGGACCTATGAAAAATCCCCAAACCATTGTAATTTATGAATAAAGATATGTTTTTAAATATCAAATAAACATGTATAATTAACAAATAGATAACAAAATATGAAATAAAGAAATAAAAGAGTTATTTAGCATAATAGTCTTACTTTGGAGACAGACGAGTGCGGCTAACGAAGGTGAACGGCGAGGAGGAGGGAGGGGGGAAGGCACTCTAGACGCGTACGTAAACGGCGCTTTTTCAGAACTTAAAACTATTTTCGTAACTTTAAAACTAAAACTACACTTTCCTTATTTCAAATGAAGGAAAAAACTTAAAACAATGCACTTAACTTTAAACTTAAACTAAGCTTAACATTTACGTAAATTTAATTATCACTTGCTTTTGCCTTCTTGGCTGCACTTGGCTTGGAAACACGGCTCGTATCTCGGATTTGGGCTCGTATCTCGAACGAAAATATGGCCCGAGCTCCGGCTCGTATCTCAAAAAAACTCGTATGTCAGGCTGCTCGTATCTCGAGGTACCACTGTATCTAAAATAAGATTTTTTTAAACGCACAAGGAGAGCTTATCAGTTCAATGTCAAGAATCATGATCAGACTTTTCTTACCTGATAGTAGAGATATTCTCAGATCCAAGAGGAAATAGGGTACAAAGATATTCAAATTTTAATTCAAGCTTCGGGCGTAAATGTACTGCTTCGATTTGCTTCGAACGTAACGTAATTGAACCATAGTGGTTAGCTTTATGGTTTTCCACTGCATGATTCCTTCACTATTGCCATTCATTTTTCCAAGAAAATCTTATTGAAGTAGAAATAACTCATTGGATATCCTCTTTTGGGGACCAGTGGTTCTTACCATAAGGGCTTATTTGAAGGAGCTGAATAAATACCAATAAATACTTAAAATTATACTTCATAGATTTCTCTGTAAACATATCACTGTCTACTTTCAGCTAAGAAAGGTCTTATTCTTGACATTGAGCTCTCCTCGTACGTTTTAGAAAAATCTTATGTTAGTTATTTTATTTTAAAAATATCTCCTGAAAACAACTTTCTGCAATACTTTTTAAAATTATCATTTTACGCTATTATTTGAATGATTAATTACCAAAAGATCATTGCCGATTGTAGTAACAAGAATGATACAGAATCAAATACCTGATTATTATCAAATTATGTATCAAAACTCTACTGAAAGAATTGTGCTTGGCACAAATAAGCTACCTTCTAAATGAACCTAAAATGAACTTGAAAAAGACATTTATATTTTTACTAATCACCTTTTACTTGGCAAATTGCAATGATTGTCTCACCATCGTAGTCATTGGCAGCTGCTCTGCAGTGTACATTGGGAGCTTACCATTCTAATTATTTTATTTTATATTTATAGGAGGCTATTGCAACATTTTCCAGTATATGTTTCTTGGCAAACTATTAATTGCTATTATTTGCTTCTCTCGCTTGTTGGCTACATTATGAGTAACTTCTTTCAGCTGTATACCTTATTCTGAGTTTAGATTAATAATCAGATTTATTTTTTAACAAAGGAAATAGCATAGATTAAGGAATTATAAGGCACCTTTACCTACCAAAACGTGGAACACACTTGTTAATTTTATTGTAAAAGAAACTTAGTTTCTTATATTTGAGGCATCAAAATGCCTATCTTTAATTTTTTCATAAGTAATGCAAAGTTTTTAAATAAAAAAATTCGGTAGTGTTATATCACAAATTTTTACTCATATATTACATTTTTTCTAGCTATCAACTGATTATGAAGAGGAAAATGAGGGAAGAAGCATCTGCCACGCCTTGAGAACTTTCCCAAAGGGCTCTCAAATTTTTATCTTCTATGGATCTAGACCAAATTCAGATCTCCTTGTCCACAATGGTTTCGTCTTTCCTGACAATGAACATGATACTTTAGCCCTTAAACTGGGAGTATCAAAAGGAGATCCATTGTATCCCTTGAAGACAGCACTGCTGTCAAAGCTGTCAAAAATACCTCATAAGTTACCATTTCTCTCAAATGCCACTCCTCCCACTGACTTTTCTCTGCTTGCTGGTCCACAGCCAGTCGATGGACAACTGCTTGCGTTCCTTAGGATTTTTGCTATGGGCAAAGGTTAGTCTTATCCTACAAGTACAGTAGAAGTCTGCTATAGCAAGAGCTGACAAAAATTCGTAAAGTACTCATTATAGCTTATTTCTAACACTAAATGTCTGTGCTCTTGAATCCAAGAGCAGCGTGTGCGGCAGAATGGAAATGCACGGTTTTTAATCCCTACGCTAATTCTTCATAATTTTTAAAAAAGTACGTTTGTGTCAAAAATACCGTATTTATTAAAAAATAATGCCCAACCTTTTGTGTCTATTTTTTCGGCTCAAAAATGAGTGTGTTTGTTAGAATTGATGGCACGCTAGATTTGGGTACAATGCTACCCGTTGGCATGTCCCATAGAGAGGCCATATCCTAGGCTCTGCGTCGTGCACAGACCTTTGCGGCCCCGACAATTGTGTCTCAGGACATTTGCGTTGTCCCTATGAATTATACAGTGTATTTTTTTAGGTTTTGTTGATAAAACCGAAAACACTGAAAACTACTACTGAAGATTCACTTAGTGCTTAGCTTTGGTAATACTTCGTCACTGATGATAGTTAATTATTGGTAATCTTAGGTTTCCTTGAGAAAAATGAATGAGGAAGCAATAAAAATGTGCAAATGTCAGTTTTATTTATAATTGATTAACATTTTCTCAATTTCAAAAGATATAATGAAAATTGCATAAAAATTTTCACACATTTATAAATTTATTTAAAAAATAAAAACTGACCGATTAAAATAAATTCAGCAAGAAAAAATATCGTAAAAAGTTCAACATTTTATGACAGTATCGTATTATTTTCTGAGATCAATTGCATACACGGATACTTATATTCACTTTCCTAAAATTCAAATCAGTGTCTTCTAATTTGCGATAAACTTTTGTGGGTTCTAACAGATGGCCACTAACATTCTTAGTTTACGTTGTTTTTACATCAGTTCAGATGACATCTGAAAGAAAATTTTTTCATCAACACCACAGAAATGATATTATGCTTAAGTAGCAATAAAAACAAGGTGCTAATAGAAAACTGAATCAGCGTTGTCGGTGATTTGGTCGTTGGTCCAGGGTTGTTAGTTCTACAGCGATTCGGACCTGTGTTAACTTGGTCATTGGGGGAAATATGAGGTATATAACTGATTGTTGTTGTTGTATAGAATGCAGTAATTTTCATAATATTTCGACTATTTTGATTATTCAATTCATATTAAATTATCATTCAGTACTCCTGGATGGGAGTCAAAATATATTGTGATATAAAATTTTGTATTTCATTCAGGGGCTGGGAACGACCGAAAGCATTTCCTATATCATTGTTTCTTTTGCAAATGTATCATATATCTGACAGATTTATAAAATTTACATTGCATCCTTTAATGGTTGCTCCCATAGTAACTTGAACATTTCAATTTTGCATTAAAGTTTAGCTGTAAAGTAAAGAGTGAAGACTAGCTGTAGCGCCCATTGATTCTCAACAGAGAGAATAGAAGTAGAATTAAATACAGTAATCCTTTTATCTAAAAGAAGATAATCTAACATGAATCATTTAAGCTTCGTTCGATGGGACAGATTACTGTAAAGAAACTTTTCCGTGAAAATCCCAATGTCTTACGCTCTCATAATTTGTTGCTGAAATCTATTAGTTTGGTCATCTGAGTATTCATTTTCATATAATATTTCTATCAAACTTATCTCAGGTTGACAACAATGATTCTTCTTAATTTGATTTTGCAATTGAAATAGAGCCTGCGAACACTATTTCAATTTATATTTCCAAACCAATAAACCAAGAAATGAAAATTGTACTTAAGTTTACAAAGCCACCTTGACTAAATATTCAATCTCATATCTTTCAAATGAACAATTTCTTTGATAAAGACAGCATTCGTTCAAAGATTATAAAAACATATTCAAAGATAAAATTAGGACAAACATCACCACCTTTAAGGATTAATTTTCAGAAATGCACAAAGGTAATACGGAAACGCATAAGCAAATAATAGAAATAAATATTACTGTGAAAACAACCGATGAATATTTTTACGGAAAGTAACTTAAACACCACATAAGCACTGAACACAATCATTAACACAAACACTATCACGGAAAATAAAGTCGAAATGGAAACTACGATTAAACTTATAATTTTATGGTAAACAATTAAGTTGATATAAATAAAACATGGTTGCTACAGAAGCTTAAACAAAATTCGAAAAACTTTCTTAAATATTTCATTAATTCTCAATGTCTTCTTATATATAAACTCATGAGCTAGAATCAACAATCACCTAGATCGTCAAGGGAATGGGTTGTTTACAACCTCAGAATTTGGATAAAACGATATTTTACGACCAAAATAAGAATTTTTATTGTTCTCCTTCTTTTGGCACTTGATTCGACTTTCTAGGACCATTATTTCTGATTTAATTTTGCAAAAGAAATTAACCCTGCAATGAAAAAAATTACCTCTACGTGTATTTCTTATGGAAAAGTTTTTACCCATCTGGATTCGAACCGTGGACTTTAGGGAAATAAAAATTAGCCTATACTCTGTGCGAAGTCGACTTTTAATAACGTAGAAAATTTCAAAGTTTTGTGACTCTCGGTTCTCGAGTTTTTAACAAACATACACACACACGCACACCCACACTCTATTTTATATTATAGACTAGCTGAAGCGCCTGTTGATTCTCAACGGGGAATATAGAAGTAGATTAAATTCAAGTTGCCGGTCGTGCAATGCGTAAATCCCTTTAGAATATATAGTCTAAAATCCCAAGCTATTCTTATTACACAGGAAAAAAAAATTCATGAGCTCGGCTCAAAAATCTCATTGATCGTCAGGAGGATTGGACTGTTTACAACAGGAGGACTGTTTACAACCTCAACAATTTTGGAAAATTCATGCGTATTTTTTCGAAATTCTCGAAATTTCGATTCGGAAACAATATTCCACGATCAAAATTAGAATATTCATTTTATTTCCATTCTTTTGCTTCTTGTCTCGACTCTGCACGACTATTTTTCTATTTTAATTCTTCAAAAGAAAAATAGCCTGCTTCTGATAAAAGTGAAGATTAGATTTATTCTTTATGGAAACATCTGAGCGACATTGGTTCAAAACCAGCAAAATTATCGAATAAAATTGAGACAGTACGTCCTTCCTGGTCCAAGAAAACACGTACGCAAAGTTTGACGCGAATCTGGCAAACGGTTTGTACTAAAATCGAAGACACACAACATACAAACTAACGTACAAACCCACAGAATTTTTGCTTTATATCATGCAAGACATCTAACTTCCCTCATCCATGAGCTGGTAATCTGACTGTAATCACATACCTGCAATTGCTAGTTACCCTCTTACAGAAAATTTCTCGTTATCCATGTAATATATCGTCCTCCTCAATCAGCAGCTTTATGAGCCTAAAGTCCACGAGTATTTTTACGGGATAAAACATGAGCTTGGATTCAACAATGGGATCGGTCGCCAGGGGGATGAGTTGTTTATAGCCTCGAATTTTCACAAAATATTTGTATATTTTACCGATATTCTCGTAAATTCTAATCGAAAGTAAGATTCCATGACCAAAATAAGAATCTTTATTCGATTTTCTTTCTTTTGGTGTTTGTCTCGACTCAGTACGACTATTCCTTCTAATTTAATTCTTCAGGAGAAATAAAGCCTGCAACCGATAAAAGTGAAGCTTATGTGTATTCCTTATGAAAATCTATCAGAGCGATCCTGGTTCGAACCCAGCAAAATTCTTGAATAAAAATGCGACAGTACTTCCTTCCTGATGTCAGAGGACACGCATGCAAAGTTTTAGACAAATCGGGCAAACAGTGTGGACTCCAATCCAAGACAAACAAACACACAAACAAACTCACAGAATTTCTGCTTTACATATATAGATTATAATTGATTATTTCCCTTCTCACTCAATGAAGACATTCTCCTATCCAATGTGTAGGGATTAGGCGCACACTATTGCTTTTATTTACCTTGGTTTATTGTTACATTATAGAATTTGATTTCTGTTTTAAATTTTAGGAATGTTAAGAAATTTCCTAACTGTGCTGCATGTACAGTCTTGGCCAAAATTAACGCAGCACCAGCCGTAAGGATCACTAAGGAGGTGCTGTGTTAATTTTGGCCAGGAGTGTGCTTACAAAAACTGATTTTCTGATTTTGATAAATTTTCTAATGGTTATACTAATTCTTGAATAATTTTGCTGAAGGGTTTTTGAGACTACACCTTTTATGGAAATAGCAAATGGAAGATTGACGACCTGGTCTTGTTGCCACATTTTTTATCCCCTCAGCAAGTTCTGCATATATGTTTAATTTTTTATCATAAGACTTTTATATTGTGTAAATGGAACTGTTCCATCTATGAGGACTGTGTGCTTTTCCTTCTTTTTTTGTGAGAATATTGCCTATTTGCAAGTATAGTGGTTACTAACAATCGGCTCCAGAGGAGTTATCATTTTTCAAAACAGACCAAGTTCGTGACAGTATATTTTGGTATTAAATATGAATATGCTTCATTTGTTGAGTATTCAAAAATAATTGTTTTTTTGATTTTTAGTTTTTTTTCAATTAAAAAACACCATGGCATTAAAAAATATCATTGTTCTTATAGAAAAGATGTATTGCTTTGTGATATCTTAATTTTCTTCTCATGAAATTAATCATCTAAAAACTTAATAGAGTCCCATTACCAAGAGCCTTAATATCGCCGCCTTATTTCCCATTGCGTAGACTGTCTATTTTTTCTTGTGAGAGATTCAGCAGTGGCATTTTGATGTGGAGTATTTACTTTTCAGAACAATTGGAGCACTGGTTGAATAGTGACCACTTTGCCGACTTGGTGCATCCAGATTGTGCTGTCGACACAGAAGTGGAATCCAGGGCTTGGAATTTCTTGTTGACACGTGTCCGTTTGCTCCTGGCTGCATATTCCTCAACACTTAAGGTTGTACCCATTGCATTTATTTAGAACCTTAGAGTTTTTCAAACATAACTAGATAAACCTTGGTTGCAGGTGAAAATTATTAAGTTTTCTGTAATATTTGCAATTGTTTATATTGACACATCATCATACGATGTTGAAAATTGAATTTTTAACTGTTGACAGTTGCCTTACTTCATCTCTCATTAACTGTGTTAAAATATTTTTACTTTCTCCCTATATGTAGTATAGAGAAAGTATTGTATTCGCAAAAAAATTCGACCTCCAGATTTCAACAGAAATAGATGTTTAGGGGCCCATAGAGCTCGTTTTCGCTATTTTCCTGAACATGTCTGTCTGTGTGTGCAGTGGTGGATCTAGGATCGAGCTGTGGGGGGGCTTGAGAGTTGGGATTAAATATTCATGTTCTATTTATCGATTTTTGTAAGAAATTTTATAAAATTAAACTCAGTATACATATTTGAATTATGCTTGTTATTATCTATTGTTGTAAATAATCAATATTTTCTTCACATCTCAATAGTATGAATGATGATACATTTTTTTTACTGTGACTTCTGGGGGGGCTACAGCCCCCATAGCCCCCCCCCTGGATCCGCCACTGTGTGTGTGTGTGTGTCTGTCTGTGGTAAAAATGTTTGTGGGTGCTCTATCTTAAAAAGTAATCACCCGATCATTTCCAATATTCATATTTAGTATTTTCCTAACAATGCCAAGAGTTGATTAGTTTTTGATGAATATCGCTTAACCGGAAGTTACGGTTTATCCGGAACAAAATTTTGTTTCTTAAATATCTCTGTCAGAATGCAATGTAGGTAAATACAATTATATACAGAAGGTATAGATAATGTACCTTACTACAACTTTTGTTTGAAACATTTTTTTGTATCTCAGATTGTTTAGGAGTAGTAGTATTGTTAAAAGTGCTTCGACAGCTTAGGTCATTTCGCACATTGGCTCCCACCGGGAATCGAACCAGGGACCGCTTTCACCAAAGGCAAACGCGCTGTCCACATGACTATCCGGGAGCTCATTAGGAGATTAGATTAGATTGTTTAGGAGTTATTCTTGAATAATGGTTAACCGGAAGTTGTTGTTTATCCAGAAGTGGAAGTTTTTCATACATATATCTGTCAGAATGCAATGTAGGTATATACAATCACACACAAAAGTTATAGATAATGTATATTACTACAACTTATCCTTGAAACATTTTTTCGTATCACTGATTGTTTAGGAGTTATTTATATATTACCGGCATAGGCTTCTGTTTTCAATAAATATGGAGAAAATCATGTGCTGGCCACATCAGTTTTTTTTTCATTATCTTTGCATATAAGTTCAACAAGAAAATGTAAAAAATGTGATAAATTGATTAAGTGCAACTTGTTTGGACATCGTTTTCTTGAAATTTAAGTTGATATCATGTTAAAATATATTGAAAGTATACATAGAACCAAAAAAAGTTACCACCCAACTCGAGATACTGAGTCCAAGCTTGTGGCGGACGGGCGTTTATCTGGAGAAGAGAGGGGTCACTTATGATGCCATTACTCCTTCACCTTTACCATAGAATTACAATCAACTTCTTTGGCTTCAATGATATTCTATTAGAATTTATGTACATAATTCGGTGAATTACAGTAAATTCAATGTTCTTACATTCCCCTTTTTAGCAATGGTTTAGCTACCCCAATTGAAAAGCATTCTATCGTCAGGAGAAATAAATATAAAATTATTTTTTCGAGAAAACTAGATCCTCTTTACTCTCACTAATTTTATAGATTGCATATTCCATGTCTTTGTTATTATTATGACAAATAAGTACAAAAATGAAGTACTTTCGACTCATAAGCATCATCTTCAACATTTACATAAATGTCCTGCAGTCCTCCATATGCCATGTGGCTGGAAGAGATCATCTCGAAAGTAGATGCAGCATTTATTGAAGTTCAAAAGAAAAAAGAAGGAACAAAAGGGTTACCTGCAGGAGAAAGGATAGAATTCACGGGAAAACTATTAGCATGTTCGCTGCCTGGCTCCCAATGGCTGTTCCCCCCCTACGTCCTGTGTGGTCCGAAGCAGTGTCGGACCCGGCACACAGCATGACGATAGTTGATTCTTTCCCCATACATTCAAGTGTTTTCCTTCAATTGACATCTTTAGATTGAGTTTAAATATAATAAAGTTAATAATGCATAATATATGCATAAAATAATCAATAATGTTCTTAAAATGTATACTGCTAATTAATAAAAATTAACAGCATTTTCTACACCAAATTTATTATTATAATTAACTTTCCAAAAAGTTTTTGTAAAATATAAATGAGCATACTATATCTCAAAATTCTATAATTACATAATTTACTAAATTAATTTTAGTTTCATCTCATTGTAATACCCTAAAACATTCTAAACATAGCCCTGGGCTCCCTGGACAAAACTCACAAAAATAACACAGGCCATAGAGAACTCACAATAACACAGAGGTAGTTACTAGTTCCTTAATGTATTTTTGCGATAACTTCAACCGTCTTTGTGAAAATTGACCACCGCATCCAGTTTTTGAGAATTTTGCAAAAACATTACAAAAAACAAATAATTTCTTCGTTAATTTTTATCTTTAAATTTTTTTCCCGGTAACTGTAAATTTATATGTAAACTGTTTTATCAGTTCACTATATTTACATATATTTTGCTATACGGAAATAGAAGAGCAACAAAACGGTGACAAAAATCTCCAAAAAAGAGTTAATTTTGGTGCAAGCACATTAAAACGCTCGTTTATCAAAAGGTTTTAAAGTTAGGGCATCACATACAATCATTTTAGAGCTCTAAAAAGACTTAATTCAAGTATACAAATTGATTCCATTCCAATTAGCCCTTAGTTAGGATGGTTGTATAATGGCCCTCTGTCAATGGGTTCCCATTTGCAGCTGTAGCATTCGTTCAGCTTAAAGAAGCAGATCACTTATTCCTAAGTCCAGATTCTAAGGGTATCAAATACATTTAATCATGGTGGTGTAGAAGTGGATATGACAAGTGTAGTAGGTGGTGGATAAACAGCAGATATGAATGCTTATCCTTTATGAAAGGGAAATCTTAGCTCAACCTTTGTTATATTTATAGTGTCTTCTCACTTTGTATAACATTAACAAAAGAGAAAAATACTCTAACGTGATAATTGCGGTGTAGGCAAATACAGTAGAACCTCACTTATGAAACTTTCAGGGGACCACTAAATAAAGTTTCACAACTGAGGTTTTTATGGCAAGGGAGCGTGAAACCCCTTTCCGTTTCCCAATTTGGTCTGTTTGCTTCTTGGATGCAATTACTCATTTGGAGGTAGAAAAAGGGTACCTAATACTCTAATTTACTCACAGGCAACACCACAGATGTTCAAGTTATCAAAAAAGAATTATAAATTTGCATTCCTGAACTATGTTTCCAAGGTTAAATTCTTGGTCTAGTTGTTAACATTCCTGGCACTTATCCTCAGAGCTGAAGTTTAAATTCACACTTGTGAAATTTTGTGAAAATTATGCTAAATGAGTGCAGAGGAGCCAATTTTTAAAATCATTTTGTTCAAGAACAGCTGTTTTCAGGCAATTCATTTTGTGAACAGGATTCAGATCGAGATTGGAGACTGAAGAAGAGAGAACCTTGATGAAAGCCATGCATATTAATAGTGAAATAAGTAATAAAAGAGAATGAAAATCTGAAAAAAATTTAGATGTCTTTAGTCGCACTTTTCTAATGTTCCAGCAAAGGGATGGTTAAGGATTTCATATCTGCACATTGATCATCATGTTTACTGTCAGTTCATCTTCTAAAATCAACAGCTGTATTTCTTTATAAAAATCTGCTTTGATAAAAATATAATTTTTTCCTGTGCTAACTAGATTTCTTCGAAAATATCACCAGATAGGTGCAGAGATCTGATTTTAGTTTTGAGATTCTATTCAATGATAAAGTATGTGGTATTAGAAGATCATTCTTCGTTCAGCCATTTTTAAATTAAAAATTATAAATTGACAATTAAATTATTAACAATCTTGCAATTGAAGGACTAAAGAGGAGAAAAGAGTGAGAATCTTTAGCTTCAAGGATTTATTAAAAAAAATTAAAATTTCAGAAATCATGGCTCTATCAAGAGATTTGAGGGAAAAGGTAACTCACTCCTAAATTCACTTTTTTTAGGATTAAATGAGAATACTTAAAAAATATTATTATTTCTCCATCTCAAGATAAAATGTAATGGCTCTTGCATTACCATCGAAAGGTCGCTTTATTTCTTGGTGTCGCAAATTGTCGCAGGATTTTATTTCAGGTTCGTATTAAGAAAGCTTCAAAGAACATTGCGGTATAAGTTAGACCGTGTACATCATGGTACATAAATCACTGCTATTTACCTCACTTAAGGTGAAAATTTGCCTTAAAATAAGGGTTCGCCATTTTGTTGTATAAATATTGCAAATATTGAACTGTGATCATTCAAACCCAGTATTATGAGGTGCAAAGTTTAGGTTTATAATCCTGCAACGTTTTTTACCCGATGATTTTGCTCATTATGGTTCAGGATAGGCTTGAAGATGAAGAATTTTGCGAAAAATGGAAGACCAGCATTTTTCGTGAAATTTGGTCAACTTTGACCCCCTGTGGAATTGTAATTCAGGGGAACCAACGTAAATAATTTTTCAGTTATTTGCAGAATTTATTTAAGCATGACTATGCGAAGTTTATAAGTCCACACTCAAGAAAACCACTTTTTTTAATTTTGGCCAGCTTTTTTCGATTCCAGCCCACTGTGCGAGGAGATGTAATTTGTTTTTAACAATGACTCAAAATTTTTTCACCAGAATTGACGATTGTTACTAATGTAGATAAAGAAATGCCACACCTTCGAGCAATTTCTGTTTTTGTCTGCCCGCGATCACATACTTCCTTTATAATTGACCTTTGGTGACCAAACTCAGGGACTTCCTCTTTTTCTTGGTCAGTGATGTTTTATTCTTTATTTTACTGATAGACACACTGGATATCACAACACAGGCCACCTCGTGCAGAAAGATTCTGACTGAATGCGCGCAACTTTTCCTAGCTTGGAGACCAACATTTTTCAGGGTGCCCTCGCTCGCTAGGGTTGATACCTTTTATAAAATTTATTGACTTTTAAATACTCGCTCTTACATTTGCATTATGCTAAATGTTAACACATCGAATGAGGCATCGATGACAAAACATGGAAGTAAATAAATATAGAATGACGATACCAACGATAGCATTGTGATCCGTAAGAATGCGTGGATGATCATCTACAGGGATTTGACCACAGTGTAAGCACGTCAAAAAACACTACACTCATATTTGATTTTTCCACATTTTACTATCTAAAATACATGGGCTGAGGGCCCTCCCAACATAGACGAACTAGATTCAGCTGCTCCTGTTTACGGCAATTGTCATCCCATTGTATTGTGCGACAAAACCAGGGGTTCAGTCACTCCTAGGGACTGGCTTCTCACTTCGTAGAACATGAAATTGAGGTTTTACGTAAAACTGAGGTCATTTTACATGTACAAAGATTGGGACCGGTGGAATGGTTTGTAAAACTGTGTCAATTCCTAAAATTGAGGTTCGTAAAATAGGGGTTCTAATGTAATTAAATAAGTGTTTACACAAGGAAGCGCGCTCCACTCAAGCGATTTCAAAATTCACAATTATTTCAACCGTTTCTCCCTGGCAAGTCGTATAAGTGAGGTACTTCCTGTCATGGGACCAGAAAAATACATTTCATAATAAATGAAGTTTCATAAGAGAGGTTGGAAATACATGGGGTCTTAAGAAGTTATTCATGGGGCCAAAAAAAATCGGTGTATAAGTGAGGTCGTCGTTTATACGAGGGTCGTATATCCGAGGTTCTACTGTACTTGTAGAATGGCGGATGAAAAAAAGGTAAAAGTCATTAAAAAACCTGTGGTGGGATTGAGCTCATTTCTGACATCAGCAACCAAAAATCAGTGAAAACAGCTCTTACTATGCATGTTCTTTTGGTTTCGGAGACAGAATTTTGGAAGGCGAACTTGAATAGTCAGTGGATATTTCTTTTTACTTCTTTCAAACACTCACACTGCCAAAAAATTGGAACTATGCGTGTTACTCACAGGATGGACGTTAACTAGTTGTGAAGGCAAGAAAAGCGGGGAAGGAAACATATTTGCTGAAAATGCAGGAGAAAGTTACTTTGTTTGTGTGAAAAGACAATGTAACTAAGGTTATCCCTTTCAAAGGACGAGAAGGCATGAAGAGACCCTTCTTAGAAATTGGCTGCATGAAAGACACAGAAAGGTGGGATAGAAGCAATAAAACATTTCACTTCTTGCAATAAGATTGCAGTTTTGACTGACTGCTTTTTTTGGTGGTTGCTCCTTTTGAAAATTTTATGATGGACCCTAATTTTCCATACCCATTATTTTCAGTCCATGTTTTTCTGTTACTGCATTCAAAGTATATTTGGTTTCTCAGTCTAAACAAGATGAGCTTTCAATATAGCAGGATGTAAGCTCGAGTTATGTCAGAATGTGATTTTTTTGCACTTATTTCTTAGAAATGTTAAAAAGTAATAGAATCCACCGTTCTTTGTATGCATTTATCTTGCCTTTGGTATTTCCCGCTGATCAAAGGCAGAAAAATCAACTGAGTGACACTCTGTGCGTTTACTAGTCATTCCGGTCAAAATAACACAACAATTTCTCATTCAGCAATATAAGAATAGAGTTTTTTTCATTTTAGGTCTAATTTCTGATGCATCTGTCATCAAATTGTGAACGATGGGGTGTAAAATAGGTTTCCTGTTATCAGCAAAGTGATTATGTTTAACAATTTTAAGTGTGAAAGATGTAAAACTTATGGTTTTTTTAGGGAAACATGCACATGCACCCATACCCAAAAAGGACAAATTAAAGTTAGATAAATACTATTATTAAAATCTTATATCATATTTCTGTATTAGGAGGAAACCAGATTATTGAATCAAAATAATTTTCTATCAAACTTTCAATGTCCCAGTCTAAATGGAAACTTTAAAGAGACTTTATAGAAAAATAGATCTATTTGTGCAATGAAGAGTTTAACCACAAAGTATGAAGAAAAATATCCAAAAGAACTATGAATAATCGAAGTTATCAGTGTATCTCTTTAGGATAATAAATGCAGATATTATCAAATTCAATCTTTTGAATTGAGTAAAAATATAATTTTAACCAGCAAGAAAAAATGGAACCTAGCTTAAAAGATAGAAACATATAATAAAGGAAGAATATTTCCCTGTGACCTCTCCTTATGTGAATGAAATACTTTTCTCCAAGACAAGAGACCCAGTGGAATGCAAAGGGACTCAGTCCGACAATGCTACGGACCCAGCACACGGGTCAGGTCCTTGTGCTCCGAACACGTTAAACAGGACAACACAAATTAGGGGAGGGCAAAGACTTTCCATAAGCAAAGGGTAAGAGAAAGGAAAAACTTTCATTGGGAGAAGAGAATTGGGGTCTCCACTGGATTCATTTAGATCTTTTCCAAAATAATATGTCTGTTAACTTTCTCCAATACATATAAAATCCTTGGCTTGTAATTTGAAAAATAACTAGAAAACAATAAATGTTTCACAAACTGAGTCTGCAGAGAATCAGTTTAGAAATTTGTTGCATGTAATTTAGCCCTTAGCTATGGAGATTTGACAATTTGTCTGATTGAGTGAAGTCTGTTGATAAACCCCTTACTTAAAAAAATGATTCAATTGACCTTATCATTTCAAAGAAATTGTTCCCAGTAAACATTGAAAGTAGGCTGGCCGTAAACGTCCTTCCGGTAAAGGTTTCCTAATTTTATTTCTCAGATTTTCTTCTTTCGTTTTATCTTTTCACTGATGCATCAATCGACTCCTGAGATAATAGAATTTCTCTCTATTGAAGTCATCAGTATTTTAAGGCAACCATTGTCTTTTTTATCAGTTATACTAACTTATAATACTGCTAACTGCAAAATTAGCACTTTCAGGATGGTTCAAGTGGTTGTAGGAGAATTACAATTTTGACTATTCTATCATTGTGTTAAAAATCCATCTTTAAATGTCACCCTTAAATTGAATTGGTTCATAAACCAGTCAATAACTAGAAAACTCAAATTGGCATCTTTTATCAGTGAATGAACATGAGTTCAGTATGCTTATATTGTACGAGTAAAATGTAGCCTGCATACTGCAAGCAGATCGACAACACTAATTTCATGTCGGCATCATATCGGGAAGGCCATCAAAAGAAAAAAAAAGGATTGAAAATATTCTTAAAATTCGCTGCAATTTAATCGTCTGGCATCGAACCTAGGCCTTCCTGGTGAACCTTCTATGCAGCACAACAGAAAATCACCATCTCTTAGTATGTGTGAAAATTCAAGCAGAAATATTGGCTCCAACTGCCTCAAACGACGTCCTACTTTTCAATAAGGTAAATGGCTCTCTGGATTCGAACCAAGGACGATCTAGGAAATCTAAAAAATGTTTTTGAAATGTATCTATATTCTCTATCTATATGCCTAATTTCATGTTTTAATATTATTGGGAAGGGGTTTAAATTAATTCTTAAAAATCGGACACTGAGGTTCAAAGTCGCAATTTTTCTGGTGGTTACACGTTATGGCCAATATGTCGTAAAAATTTCAAGCCATTGACGCTTGTGGTTTAGCCGGTGAGTTTGTATCCTATCTATCTATCTATCTATATAGGTATATACATGAATGAATCCGGAGAAGCATCTATATATAATAGATTCTGATATACTTGGTGATGACTGCATGTCCAAAATCGGTTATTAATTCAGACAGTTTTACTGCATTGAAATTTTTAAATACAAATTCCAGAGGAAATATTTCCTCAAAATTATTGAATATATATTCTTTATACCTGGAAACTTCCATAGTGTGTAACCACCAGAAAATAACCACTTTATACCTCAGTACCAGAAGGCACATTTTTTTCCGTAAGGATGCATTGAGGGGATATTTGAAAATCTTTTTGAGGCAATTCCCGGTAAATAAGATAGTTGAAATTCGAGGGATCGCTGGAAGCCATCCATATCAAATGAAAACATAAAAGAGGTCTTAAATGATTATCCTTGGTTTGACGCTAGGTCAGGGCAAATATTCTCCAATTTAAAATGCATTTGTGGTGTTTATAAGAATTTTTAAAAATCCTTTCCACGTAGGATGGAAACTTGAAACTCGGCATGTAGATGGAGAGCATGAATATATTTTATGTACGCTGTTTAATGTTTTGCTGATGGTCCTTAGTTCGATCCCTGTGAGTTATTTACATTCCTCATTGCATTTCTAATGGGGATAACGGAATCCTATTTTATGTCCTTCCTAGTATGATATCGACTTCAAACTTTGCATTAAGTAAGATCGAGTCCTAACAAGTCATATTGTGCATTCACATTTGCCAATAGGTCCTGGTTTTGACACCAGGTGTCTCTAAAATTGGAAATTACTACGATTTTTAAGATTTTTTTGATTCGCTTCCCAATAACATTTAACAATTAAAAACTTGGCATGTGAATGGAGATCATTAATACATTTTATATTCATTGTTTAACGTTTCCCTGATGGTCCTAGGTTCGATTTCAGAGAGCCATTTACATTAATCTTTGCATTTCAAATGTGGATAAAGAAGTTTTATTTTAGGAACTTCCAGGTATGATATTGAATTTAAAATTAAATTGGCTTTATTTCTACCAGGGTGTTATATGTATTCACATTTTGCAAAAGGTCCTTCATTTGACATGAGGCAGCCCTACCATTTTATACTTATGGTCAGAGATGGGTAGAGTACCGAAGAAAAGTAACTGGGCTCAGTTACAGTACTTTTTAAAATTTGTAATTGGTTACTAGTAAAAGTTACAATTTTAAATATGTTGATGCTGTGTTTTACTTATGGACAAGTTCTTGTAGTCAGCTGAAGCTCTTAATATCCTTCCCAAAATATACACTGTGGTTAACAATAGGAGGAGAACAGGGTGATTTTGAATTCCTTAGATCTCAAAAAATGGTGATTACAAAGAATTGATCATAAGCCAACATTTGCCCAGAGATGGGTAGAGTACCAAAGAAAAGTATCTGGGCTCAGTTACAGTTACTTTTTAAAATTGTAATCGGCTACAAGTAAAAGTTAAAATTTTAAAAGGTAACTAGTTACAATTACACAAGTGTAGTTACAGTTACTTTTGGTAAATCCTGAAAACCGCCAATGAGATTTATGCAGGAGGATCAATTGATGAGTTTCCTTAAAATACAAATTCAACGCAAAGCATTTAATAATGACAAACAATGCATTTTACCTATTACATCCTGAAGCAGTAGTACAGTTACAATGGATGATCTAATGAAGACTAAGGAGGTAATTATCAACATTTTTCACAGAAGTTGCCTTATGATTGTAGTTTTAACCATAGTTAGAATACAAATCGATAATGTGTAGGGATGTACTATATTTGGATTAAGTTAGCCTTTTAAGATTAATTACGATTAACCTGTCTAGAACAGACATTCAATATTGTGACAAAAATAAGACTAAATGCTCAAATGCTGCAAACATACAAAAGAAAGTAGCCTCTAACCCATAAATCAATAGTACGCTCCTTCAAATGGTATTAACTCTGGCGAAGACAGCATGCAACCAGGAGAAAACCCAAAAAAAATAAGACAAAGGGGTATCAAAAAGTAAATAACCATCTAAAGATGAAATTTTGGCATATTGTGATTATAGTCACATGATGGACACCAGAAATTAAGCCCTCAATTTTCATGGGGTGAATACTTTAGGAAATAGGAAGAAATAATAATATAAAATTAAGTAACTAACATTTTAAACGAAACAGATGGTTTCACTTTGTAGTATTCATAAATACAAAACAGCTTCATGATAAAATTCTTTTACTACACCACAAATACAGTTACAAACACAACCAGGTTTCGTAGCCAAGCTACATCTTCAGGTCACAGGTGTAGTAAAAGAATTTTATCATGAAACCGTTTTGTAACCACCGTTTTATTTGGTTTTTCATTTTATATTTTCATTTATTTTACAAAATAATTACATTTCAAATGCCTCATCTTCCAAATTAGCCTTCCTTGGTGCAAGAACCTCCTTGCTAATGGAAAACAAACGTCCAACAGGGGCACTGGATGGTATCCCACAGTCGACTTTTAGGAAAATATCTTTCATTATTGGATATGACAATAATATTGACAGATCAGTTCCCAGATACCCAAAATAAGCCTCGACCTCATCGACAGCTGGGACAGGTTACGCAAAGTTTGCTTCTTACCGTCATATTCTCAGTGCCCGAGCCTTCAGTTAAATAAAAATATGGCTCTAAATACCCGAAAGGAAACTTTTTCTCGGATTCAGCCATTTCACGTTACCAATGGATAAAGATTCAGTTGGATTCTGCGAGATGGACGGATCAATGCGAGTATCGAAATCTGGACGCACCGATAGTGAAAAAAGTCGTCGGAATGTGCTAGGATAGGGTTGACTTATACACCAAACATTAAATTTAACCCTTTACCACTGAGGGGTAAATAAGTGAAACTGCCTGCTTAACAATTGTTGTACACAAACTCTTGCTACTCACCACAATTATTTCTTACTGAAACTAATTTCTGGCAAATCTAAAAGAAGCTTAATGCAAAAGAATTTCACCAAAAACCATCAAAGACTACTTACAAAGCTTATACGTATTTCAGCCCCAAAGGAGCCATCCTCAGAGAACAACAGAGAGAGACTGCGGATTTTCGGATTTATTTGGCTCCTTCGGGGCCGAAATACGTATAATCTGTCTTTGATGGTTTTTGGTGAAATTCTTTTGCATTATGCTATAGCCATCAGCAGCCCTGCCTTATTATTCTAATAGAAGCTATCTAATCTATGTTAATCTAAAGCATAGATATCATATAAAACAAATTTCATCAAAAATACAATTGTGGCCAAAAGTATTTTTTGTTAATAAAAGTTTTAATAGTAAAAGAGTTGAAGTAATAAACCATTTTCATATCTTTAAAATAAATTTTATGCATATTTACTCTTCACAAATTATATTTGTTTCTTCACCTGTATTTTTATTTTATAAAAATTTAATATTTCTATGTTTTCTTTTTGACAAATGAAAATTAATAAGCACATCACGGTTTGTTTTCGTGTGTATAATCGATTCGTTTTAGCGTTTGGAGTTTATGGAAGCTGTTTTAGCAGTGTTGTGATTTTATATTACCACTATTTCTAAAATAAATTTTTAATACCATTGTGTTTCTGATTCATAGCGCATTTTTATTTTAAAAGCCTCAATGATACCAATGAATAAAAAATGTGTAATAATTAAGCAGAGGGGAGAAGTTGTCATTGGCTGTTAAAAGAAAAAATTCTGCCATCTTAATCTTAAGCAGTAAATATTCCTTAAGCTATCGTACATTTGTGGATACTGTAGTTTTTCTTCCCCTAAAATAGAGCTGGAGAAGTGGTGTTGCCTTATTTTTTGGGTAGACTTACACGCTGAACATAGGCTTAAACCGGAAAATTTTAGAGGTCAACTTATACGCCAGCATATACAGTATTTATGATTCATTTACTGAGAAGGTTTAAATTCTGTGGACAGGCATGTGAACAGAAGTAATACAGTAGAACCCCGGTAATCCGGATGAATTCAGGCACATAGGCGTCCTGATTAGCGGGGTTTCCGGATGCCGGGCGGTAAATATATCTGCCATATAAAACACATTGGGATAGTTTTTCATTATTTCTTTCATGCACTTATCAAAACAATAGGGAGTTCTTGCTTAGATAGAAGATGTATATTAAGACTTGGTTTAAGAATAAAAAATAGATTAGACCATGCTGTTCCTTGGTTCAAATTCAGAGAGCCATTTACATTCGTAAAAAGTAGGACGTCGTTTTAGTCAGTTGCAGCAAATATTTCTACTTGAATTTTCACACATAGTTAGAGATCATCTGTTGTGCTGCTTAGTAAGCTCACCAGGAAGACCCTGGTTCGATGCCAGACGATTAAATTGCAGCGAATTTTAAGAATATTTTCTATCCTTTTTTTTCTTTTGAGGACCGTCCCGATATGATGCCGATATGAAATTAGTGTTGTCGATCTGCTTGCAGTATGCAAGCAACATTTTACTCGTATATATGTTATAAGTATTCAGCCATAGGATAGCAACCAGTGAAATTGACACGGAAGGTGTTAAAAGGTAATAACTTTAGGTGCAAGTCAAACTCCTCCCTTACTCTTCACCTTCAGGCATATTTAAATCGGAAAGATCTAAACTCCCGAAATTAAATTAAATTTCACAAATCCCGGGTTTGGACACCAATTGTTGTGGCGCATGTGGCCTCCCAGGCCGTTAAAGTAAACGCAAAAACAAGTAAACGCAAAAAGAAATGCAAAATGAGGAAGGGATAGGAAGGGGCTTACCCAAACAAAAGGATCCTCTCTTTTTCCGTCGTCTCACTGGCTTCCCAATTAACTCCTCTCACATGGGTAAATTAAGGAGGGAGATTTGAATTGCCAAATGGCACGTAGGCCTAAACACTATGATTACAGAATCAGGGATATTTGTTGACTATGAATACTTATTTGAAATAAACAGAGATTGGAGAAAAATCCTAGATTCATCAATCGGTGATTATCCGACAATTAATTTGTGGCTATGAATACCGCCCTTACACAGAATGCATGTACATTTGTAACATAATGTACAGAATGCATGTACATGCATGACCATAATCTCAGTAGATATAAGGAATAAAGAAAATTTTGAAGTTTGCATCAAAGAAAGAAGCCAAAAAACAACACAAAGCCTTAGAATGAATATTTCCCTTCTCAATATTTTAAATACACATTTTTAAATTCCACTGATCATGAAAGCATTTTGCAATCTGCCAGAGCGATAAAATGTAGTTTGTCAATGTATCTTTAGGGTATCAAGGTAAACCTATAAGCTCTTTAATATTTTCCTTAGTATGTATAGGTTTACATGGGTAATAAAATATGAAAATATTAAAGCCTTCTCGGAAAAATTAAGAACTGAGAAGATAGAGGTAAGAATTCGGCATGAAAAAATATAAGGGGCATGTGATCCCCAGCCATACTTCTAGATATTACGTAATGTAACAAATACCACATCAATGTTAAGAAAATTTTCATTATTTCATATTAAATTTGGGATTGTATCAAATAAAGTAAAATATTTTATAAAAAGAATAGTTTTAGCAAAACTCAAAATAGGGGTCAAAGCCTGTCTTTCTAATGTAAAAAATATTTTATTGATTTAAAACTAATGTTTCTTTTCAGGAGGACTTGATGATTTTAGAAAATGATCAAAATGAAACAGAAGTATTAACTGAAGGCCAGAGACTTGCTATTCAATTAAGGGTATGTGAAAAGCAAATTCTTCAGGGAACAGTTGAATATGCTGAGCAGAGACTTCGTCCATGACTGATTCACTTGAAGTTAAAATATTTTGTGAGGGAAGAAAAGTGTTTTCATCTGCCTCTTTCCATTATCACAGAATGATGAATAAAATCAAGTTATTACATGCATGTTAATTTGAGTTCAGATGCGATTTTGTCAATTTCTGATGATAGGGTAAAGGAATTCTTGTTGAATTTATTATTTGCATATCAGTATTTCATCTTTATAGTTTTAATATTATTTACATCTAAATTTTTTTGGTTGAGTTTTAATTTTTAGCTTTTAATTATTAAAACTATTTTATTAACAAAATTATTAAAATTTTTTTGTCAGTAGCTCCAAAAGAAATCAGATTTTCTCTGTCTCAATTTTTATTCTGATACAACCCTCGATCTTACGGTAAAACAATTCAGCCTTATTTTTTGTTGACAGGCAAATTTTAGGTACTCATTACTTTGCAGTATCATTTGGATGCCTATTATTTTACTGTGTCCAGCAATCGGCAGTGATAGCTGGATGTTAATTATCATCACAACATATGTTCATGTGGCAAAATACTGCAGAATTTGGTTATATTTATTCAATTAAAATTTTCTGATGAGAATTGTTGGTCAAGATTTAGTCATTAAGATACAAAATTTCCTTTTGTCCACACATGATGCTAGCCACAAGTATTATTGATTGCAAAACCGAGTCATGAATATTGCCATAATAAAAGGGTAGAAAGATCCATCACAGAATTGAGAAAGAAGTCAGCATTTTGTTTTGTATTAGACCTGAATTTATCATTTCCCAATATTGAAAGTCTGAGATTCCTCAAGATAATTATGTACCTTTTTTCACGCTTTTTGTATTTAAATTTAATATTATTATTTAATAATTTTTTATATTATTATTTAATAATCCCAATGTTGTGTCACTGAGTGTAGATTATTATGTCATTGATGACAGTTGACTTGCTGGATTGATTAATTGCTGGAAGATATGCCTCTTCGTGTACATTCTATGACTTTTCAATCAGAGTTCATCATCTCAAGGAGAACAGTGTCCCCATACATTCTGTGAATGATCTTCTTTAAGTTGCTAGTCAAATCATATCTATCAGTGATGTAATATCAACATTACTTCATATCACCTGTGATCCAATCAAAATTGCATTCTTTTTAGGCATTGCAAAATATTTAAGTTGGTATTAATCTTGATTATAAGAAATTATTTACTGTAGCGAGAGAGTAGTCATCTGTTCTATGTTTTGAAATTAATCTTGAATTGGTATCCTGAAAGTATTTTCTTGGTGATTTTGCATTTAAGGATTGAAATTGGAACATGGTGAGGAATGTGAGAGCTTCATTAGCCTCCATTTGCATTATTTGGCTATATCAATTGTATGATATATAAGGTGAAAAATATTTTGGGAGGTATCAGATAAGTGATATGGATTGAAAAGAAATTGAAACAATAATTGTATATCAATACATGACAAAAATATTGAAACTTTATTACTGATATTTGTAAATAATATATTCTATATTTGTTGATATAAAGTCATTCATTAAAGTAAATATATTAGAAGGTTAAGCTGGTTGTAATGAATCCTGGATTGAAATCAATATTCATATTGCACATTTCTTAATTTTTTAAGCTTTATTCTTTTAAGTAATTCTTTTGAATTTTTTTGGAAGTTAGCAATCATTCTGATGGATAGCATGACTACTTCTACCAAAAATATTTTGGAGGATTTGCAAAAGCTTCTGAAATTAGCCATTGTGAAGCCCATTTGGCTTGATAATTCAAAATATCGCCTTTGAATTTCTTTCAAAATTTGTTTAAGTATTGTATTAGCAAAGATTAAATATGGTCCAGAGGCGTTAATGGCGATTACAAAATATTAAGAATGTTTGCTCTTGGATTAAATGTTTGTTGAAGGTTGATGTCATCTTCATGGGGCAGAAGTTAAATGTCCCTCAATTGTATGTAATTATCTCTTTTATGTTTTGCGTGCATTTCTAACCATTTTGGTTACTTTTATCTCTCAAATATCATGTACAGTGTGATGTAAACAGATATGCTGGAAGAGTGTACATTATGTATAGATAAAAAAACAATCATGATATAAGGGGTCTAAATTTCTTTCTCCAACAAATTAACTTCTTCAAGTAACGGATTATTTTATTTAACTAAAAAAATTTGGCTTGACTTTCATTAAAATTAATGTTCTTTCCGTGTTGGTTTACAGATTTTTTCAATTCTCTCTCTCTAGTCCTTACGAGGTCTGTTCAAAAGTTCCAGGACAGTCTCTTACAGCACAAATAAATTCTGAGCATTTGAAACCTCTCCTGAGTAACCTCCCATTTTCGCATTGAAGTGATGGGTCTGTGTTTTGAGTGGTATTTCAAAAATGGTCGAGGCACATTTGAATTTCAAAGTGGAAGGCCATCAACACCAACTGATGATGGTCAGGTCAGCTAGGCGAGGTCCCTTGTGCAAGCCAGTCAGGGGATGACTGTCAGAGAACTAGCAGAGGAAAGTTTCGTCTCTGCGAATTCAAGTTAGAAGTACAGAAATGTCTCTGTGAAAAAATCATGAGTAAGTGGCCTGACCTTTGATAGAAACACTCATGGTTCCTTCATCACAAAAATACTTATGGTCATTAGGATGAGTGAATTTTGTGCCCAAAAATTTAATGTCTTTTCCACCCCAACTGCCTCATTTGGCCCCTGCTGACTTGTTCCTGTTTCACTCCATTCACCTCCATTTCACCTTCACAACGCCTGCCAGAACATTCCTTTTCAGGCAAGCACTCATGGTCCTCTGTTACATTATTTTTCCTTCAATGGTATGTTCTTCCGCTACCCCTTCGACCACCTAGTCTATGGTAAGTGTGAAATTACTTTTTAAAACGACTCATACCGACAGATACCTCCATGCTTCTTCGCACCGCCATCCACAACAGAAGAACTCGGTCATTAATAGGCTATTTCACAGTGCTACCAACATTGGCAATGAAGACTCCTTGACCATTGAAGTAAAACACCTTAATGAAGCCCTAAAGAAAAAACGCTATTGTAAGAAAACATATCAAGAAAATAAGGGAGGAGAAGAAAAGCATTACAAAAGAGCGACGATGTTCTTCCATACGTCTTTATCAGAAAAAATCACCGGAACACTCCTAAAGTTCAACACAAATTTAAAACCATAAAAGAATAGGCGAGTATCTACAAAATTATAAGGACCACCCAAAGGAATTTATGAAATAAAATGCACCTGTGGGTACTTACTGGGCGACCGATTGAATGCAGAATTAAGGAGCATAAGAGAGCAATCAAAAACAAACTAATCGACTTAATATATGTGGTCGGGACATGACTTAGGAAAAACTGAGGTTCTTTCTAAGGAACTCTTTTATTTCCCAAGAGTAATACGAGAATCGGTTGAAATTGTAAAACGGCACATTTCAATTGAGAG
Source organism: Sympetrum striolatum (assembly GCA_947579665.1). Lineage (NCBI taxonomy): Eukaryota > Metazoa > Arthropoda > Insecta > Odonata > Libellulidae > Sympetrum > Sympetrum striolatum. The sequence continues at coordinate 109,530,656 of OX388343.1, read as the reverse complement.
GACCTGCACCGCCTGGAAACGAGATCAAATATAAAAAGGGAACAAAGAATATAAAAGGAGGGCCGCTGACGATTAGCTCACTCAGCCTGAAGAAGCCAATTGTAGAGTCGGCGAAACGTAGCACTGTTTTTAACAAGTGACTCAACGCTGTTGTATCCCGAAAAAATTTTACTCATTCTGGAATCCAATCACAGCGAAAACCTTCACATCGAACCCATTAATTAAATATGAGTCCACGTAACCCTGAAAACACTTTTTCTAAAGGCTAGCAATTATGCCAACTAACCTCAGATTCAGGATAACGTATTGCTTAACATAATGTAGGTGTATGTTTGGTTAAAAGGGGTGAGGTAGAGCAAATGAACTGTACTCCAGCTTAAGTAGGAACCAATTGATGGGGTAATATTCCACCAGCTGATATCTTTTCTAGCAGGCAATGTTTCCAATTCTCATAGAGGCATACAGCGCCTCCTAGGTAATGATGGAACAATAGGTAAGGTTACTTAGGCAAAACACAACAATTATCGAGGGGAAAAAGAACATTTTTTATTGAAACTTGGCATAACTTTAGGGTTCTTGCAGGAGATTTTTAATTCATGAGGTGTTCTGGGATATTCTTGGTGATTCTTTATTTATGTGCCTAAAGTTCCAGGAGACTTTCTCTTAATCATAAAAGATTAATCACGAGCAATTGTTTGCTATTAATGAAGTCATAATTTGTATGCCAACTGAATTTTTGTGCTGCTGAGTTGTCATGGCAATGTCCTAAGTATGCCAATTAACCCCACAGCATATACAAAATAAGATGGATTCCACAAAATCCCAAATATCAGGAACAAAAGGTTGTGATACATTCATGCAACCACATTGACTCTTTAAGGATCGTAAGAGAACCACAATTTAAATACCGTTTTTTCTTCTAAATTCTGTTTTTCAGGTCAACTTATGATACCAACTCAATTCTTATCAAAAACCATCGCCTAATCACAAAGATCTGATGCGGGATGAATATGTCCTGTGAAAAATGCTTAATACACTATACCCTTTTTCCGAACTGAAGGCAGCTGAGCCAAGATTCCCTTGCGGGCCTTTCCCTTTTCTAGCCAATCACAGAAGAGGGGAACGTGAGGGTGTGGGGGAGGTTAGAGTCTCTCTCAGACCTCCGAACAGTGCACGTCGCTCTTCAGCATTCAGCGTTGCCAAATATCCTAACTTAGTAGTAGCGGAAAGTCGTTGTCTCGCCTCAAACGTGCTTCTATTTCCAAGTTCTGGCAACACTGGTCGACGGCATGGGGGGAAGGAGTGAGTAGGACGAAGCCAAAAGTGGAGGTGGCAGGGGAAATGCGTCTCATTGGCTACTCGCTCTCTCATGCCCAGCCGCCTTCAATTCGGAAAAAGGGTATAACATCAAATTACACTTTTCCTAACCAATAAACTAATTTTTGAATGAATTTCCTCAATAATCAATGAATATCGAAATAAAATATTCAAAAATAATTAATTGAATATTATACAGATAATTATTTATTTTCATGAACCAAATAAAAAATTAGTGGTTTCCTATCTACGGATCTATTTGAAATCTCATACTAGACATTGTATATATTATTCGAATTACAATGATTTATTTATTTATTCTCAAAAACTACAAATAAGCACCAGGCAAGGTGGTAGTCATATCGTGGGGGGGAATTACATAAACTGCCTTGTATTCAAAAGGAGTACAAAGTAGACTAGATTTACATGAATTTTAAGTAAAAAGTGCCAAATCTTCACTTGCTCACAAAGATGCCAAGTTGTCGCAAATTTCTTCAAGAATTGCTAGAATAAAAAGATTTTGTTTAACATATGCAAAAATATATTGTTGATATCCGAATAACTATTCTAAGTAAGACTGGGTTTACTCGAATTTTAAGCAAAGTTGGGGAGAGCAAGGATAGGTTGCACATTTTTTAATTTTTAGCAGACTCAGTATATGGTTTATTGCAATGAATGAGGCACCACTTAATTCTTCAGATTTTCAAGAATGTTTTTTAGCATGAAAATCTTACTTTCTCTCTCTCGTATTAATAGGGAGTAGAAAAAGCTGAGAGGTGAGCAATGTCCGAACTAACCCCCTAGGTGGGGTTGAGTTGGACATACTGTGGGAATGGGTAAAGTGGATGGATGGAGATGAATGATAAAGAACATTTCAAAGAGAATAATATCTACCAACTGAGTTTTTTAGTACACAAGTATAAAATATATCAAGAATGTCACAAAATATGTATGATGAGAAGTCGTATAAATAAAGCTAGAAGTCTTAAAAAATTTAATAATTTTCTAACAAAGGTTTTTGAACTTCATTACACTTTAGGCATTAAGGTGATACTTCCCTCTCCTGACAAATGTCAGTAGAATTTTCTGACATATATCAGTAAATGCCACAACGGAGTTGTCCTCAATCATTGGGTATGTGAAGGTCATTCCTTTTCTGCAAAGAAATGTAATTTCATTCTCATATTGTGGCTTGATTATGGCAATAATATGACCAATGTAGTGCACCATTGTATGGTATGAAGCTTGACAACTACAAAATCTCCCACCCTCACTTCTTCATCACTTCCATCACTCTCATAGTCACACTCTTGAGAAGACTGTGAAGAGGTGATAGGTGACTCGCCTGACTCTTCACACAAATTGTCATTGTCTTCTTAGCTAGAAGATGATGATTACATAAGCATTTTTCTCTTGGAACGGGGCAACCTTTTTTCTTCTCCAGCTCTGTCTTCTCTGGAGTGTCTGTAGCAATCATGTATTGGCCCCGTTTGCAGCCACAGAAGGATTGTTGCCTAGGAGCTCCTTTGGGAAGGGGCCTTACTTCTTCTGGTGAGAGTGAGCCTATCAAACCACAATTTTTTCCAGAAGGACCTACAGAGCTTGCTCTAGCAATAACTGCAGAACATTGTCCACAAATTGCAGGGGTATTAGTTTCACCAAGTGAAATAATTTTGTTTAGTTCTTGAGTGCTCCATCATCGCTTGTTGGGAGGTGATGATCTGATACTGCAGAAGACAAGAAGTCTACATCCGAGAAGATGTCCCTGTCAAAGGGTACTATACCTGCAGTTCTAAAACAAGATGTTATGTTTTCTGGGGTTGCTCCTCTATCCCAGGCAGTACTGCATAATTTTGGGAGTGCATAGATGTTGAGGGTTGCATTTGGGTTGGAGCTCATCCAACAATTTACAGCCAAGCTAAAGAATGTTTAAACTGGACCAAATACACAGCGGTCCAATGGCTGCAGCTTGTTTGATGTGTGTGGGGGAAGTGTCAACACAATAATCCCATTTGACTTACAAAAATGTAACCCATCAACACTTAAGTGTGACTCGTGATTGTCCATTATCAGGCTCTCCTTAGAGCATCTCACACAGTCTTTAAATAACTTGAGGACTTTCATAAAGTTCTCTGATGTCATCCAGCCTGATTTGTGCACCAGTCCAAGGGAACCAGCTGGAGATGTCACTTGTTCCACCGGTTTGCACCCCTTCTGCCCAACAATTTTTTCAGTTTGAGGAACTGTGGTCATACCTATTTCATCTAAATTGTATATCTGATTCGAATGGAAGTTATGCCTCTTCAGTACACATTCCAATTTATCAAAGAACACGCCCATTGTTTGTCTGTTGAAAGCAGTCATCCTTGCCAAACTTGTAGCCTCTGGTTTGCACAAGGAAAGGCTAGGCTGCCTTTTCATAAAAGCTGAGAACCAGTCTTTTCCAGCTTCTTCCCTCTCATTCCAAGAAGTTGGCATGAGTAAGCCATTCTTTTTGACATATTGGTATGCCAATTTTCTTGTCACTGTTGGAGTTAGTCCATAAAATATCCTTGAACATTTTAGGAGGTACTCACCAAGCAACTTCTCCATTTCGTCCGTAAGTACTCGTCTGTTTTTAAAGTTAGCACTCTATATCATGTTGTCTAGGACACACATTTTGGCTTTTTTTACTAGATAGCTTAGCTTGGACTTCTTCACTCCATGTTGGGTCACTGCAGCATGCAAGGATCGATCAAATCCTCAACTGCTGATGTCCCCTTCTTCTGTATGTCTTTCCGTGCGCTTTTTGTAATTTTGAACCATCTGTTGAGAAACCGGATTAAATAATTAGCATGAAAATAAACTCTAGAGTTAGCTATTAATTTATTATAAAATTAATTACACTTGACATGTGTTTCTAAAGCTAAATCACCTCTCTTCATCAATTGTTGCAGAAATAAAGCAGGATAATATCATGCACAGTAATGGCAATGGTTGAAATAGTCATAAACAAGACAAAAAAATGAATTATACCAAGAAAAATTCCCGCTAATAAAGATTACTCAACAATTATTTTTAAAAATATATGTAGACAAGAAAGGGGATACATTTGACAGCTACTCAATGAGTCCCCATCATGTCCAATGTATCCCCTCACATCAAAGCAAAGTAAAATGATGTATGCCTTAACTGGAAATAGGCAATTTGATTTTTAAATTAAAACACTTCATTACACTTTCAGAAGTGATACAGTTAAATTTAAATGAAATTTCTTCTTTCCAAAGCATAAAAATAATAACAAGAAATAGAGATCATAAATCAAGAAAACTGTAAAATTTTACTCACCTTGGCACATGTGAAAGCAAGATGTCAGTACTCAGTCTGTTAGTTTGGCACCTAAATATGCATAAAATAAACTAATAGTTGAAGCACCAGAGGCACTATGGGGGTAATTCTAAAGGTGTCCGATGTATCCCTGTGTCCAATATAGCCCCGTTCTCCTATAGAGCAAAAAACAAAATTTTCTCAAAACTACCATGTTTTTGCCCATTTCTTCGGAAAATTTTGAAAATAATTAAATTTTTTGTTCAACATTTAGACAGATCTCGCAATGATCTTCAAAACGTGTTTATATTAAACTGGGTTTATTCGAATTTTGAGTAAAAAAGAGCCTAAAACTGAAAATGTTCGAGTAAATGCCCAGTTTTTGCTAATTTCTTCAAGAATTGATAGAAAAAAGTATTTGTTCAAAATATGGTATGAACTCGTTGGTATGTTCAAAACGAGTCAGAATTCAACTACATTTTTTTAATTTTAAGCAAAATAGATTGAAAAATTAAAAGTGTTCGCACCAATGACCAGTTTTAGCAATTTCATCAGATCTTCAAAATTCAACTTTATTTACTTGATTTCAAAATTTGATTTCTTCAGAAGTTTTCAAAGAAAATGGAGAAAAACTGGGCATTTTTGAGAAAATTTGGCTTTTTGGGCTCCATTTTGCTTAAAGTTCGAGAAAACCTGGATAAATTTTGACTCATTATGAAAATTTTAACGAAAATTTTCCATATATAATTTTCGGAATTGGACGGATTTAATGCCTCTTTCCATCGCGAGGGAAATTTGCCTTGGTGAAGAGAACTATTGCAGATGTTGGTTATTACCGGTAGTATGATCTGCGACATCTTCCCAATTATGAGATAAAGAATTCCATCAGCTATTGAGGATTTAGATTTTATGCTCCTAAGCGCCATCAATGTGAGACACGTCTAGTGAAGACAAGTGTGGTGAGGTTGGGCATTAATGTTAGAAGTCATTCGATTAAGTGCTGCTTGCGTTCTGGATTTATTTCTGTTTCTTACTTGCTGTTCTCTTAAATTGTTTTCTGTGAAGTATTTCCTTGTTGCCTCTGAAGGAACGTTAGGCGAGGATGGAAGTTCCACGAATAATTAAAGCGGCCATTAACAACTAACAAATACGCTTTATTTCGGAATACAGTACAAAGGCACAATGCAATGTAGCACGTGGCTAATAGCGACAGGCAGAAGTGAATATCACGTTTTAGCAGGTCAGTGGACGGCCAGCGAGTGAGAGCGATGGTTAACTTCCTTTCTCCGAGCTTGGTATAGCCAGAAGAAGGTCGTCGCCCACTAAACATGGCGGCGGGCGCAACTCGTCTGCTATGGCCGCCACACCTCTTATTACACTACGTGTTATTCTGAACCGCTTGTTTTTCCTTTGTAATCTTCTATTCGTTATGATCATCTGTATATCTTTTGTGAAGTATCCATGACCTGCTTAAATAAATGAATTTGATACTATCTACAACTTTTATTATTCCACTGCGTATACCCCGTCACTGAGAATAGTTTGGTAACTTCAATGGTGGTGGGCGCATCTCGTCTGCTATGGCCGCCACAGCTCTCCCCCGCCAGTGGTTTGCCTTGGAAAAATCATGGTACTAAAATAAAAGAAAAGACAAGATTAATAAACATGAAACTGACGAAGGTGTTCTGGGAAATGTACTGTCCTCCCCAATCTCGTTCGTCGTTCTGCCGGCGCCTCTCCTTCGGTCTCCTCCGGAAAGTGGCGGGTTTCAGACGGTCCACCGAAACGCGTATCTCTCGTCCGTTTGTCCGAAGAACGAACGTCTTTGCTGTTCTGCTCACCACTTAGTAGGGACCCTCGTACGGACGTTGCAGTCAGGGCCGGATTAAGGGGGGGGCCAGTGGCCCCGGGCCTCCACCACTTGGGGGCCCCCACCAGCAGTGATAAAAGTTTCTGTCGAAAACAAGTTTTTCTGTACCTTGGATCAAATAACTAGCTTCCAATGGTTAAGCACATCATAGTAAATCTGAATTCTAAAAAATAGACGAAAACTTCTCGATGAATTGTTTAATAATCAAGTTTTCCAGTTACTATAAGTGTTAAATGTAATGAACTAATGTACCAAAATTTTGAGCATTCAAAAGCCATGTACACTTTATATTCTTTATATTTGCGGCTGACTTGATACTAGAATCTGTGTAAATATAAGTATCGATATGGCAGCAATTTTGGCGATTTTCTATTAAAAAAATATTTTTGAAATTTTTTTTCCGACCCCATACGTCTGTCCTAGTCAATTCTTATATTTTTCCTATGCGCCAAACCGGTCAAACACCATGTTTTTCTTTGAATATTCCCTCTAAAAATGGAAATTTCACACGATTAGCTGTTGGCGCCAATATGGCGATAACTTGAGTTGTAGGTGGCGATTTTGGCGATTTCCAGCGAGTCGACTGGCGACAATCTATATTTTAATACTGGCAACCTTGCGCCCTGTCATGGCTGCCACGAAAATTTATGTTCCGTGTATTGTATGTATCGTCAAGTTTTGTACCTCATCGAGGTTATAAACATAACAGTTTTGTTAACATTCTCGTGACAGTTATCATGGATAAGAGTAATTGGTAAGGTAGTTTGTTTTTTGGTATTTTATTGCACATTTGTCAAGAAAATCTTGACAATTTTTGTGATGAAGTCCAGTGTTGGGATTTCTAGTATTTTCCATTGTACAATTTAGGTTAGGTACGAGGGAAAACGGAATGTCTTTTGTGTAGCAGTAGATTAGTATTGCGGAATAATTTATTTTATGACGATTTGTTTTAAGTTGTGTTTATTTTGTAAGGGAAAGAGTGGAAATAATTTTGTGCCATGATTTTCTGGTTAAAAGGATTTTGTTCGAATACAGATAGCCATGATATTTATTTTGCCTTGTTTTTGTAATTTATGAGCGTAGATAGAAATGATTGGGGAATAATTTTCGTTTATCCTTTGTCTGGGATACATGTTTACATAATACGCATATTTTTTATTATATATGTATATGACTTTCGAGTAGATTTTAATGACATAGTGCTTAATAATTATTCGCACTTTTTGAAAAATAGTGCAGGGGGACATCAAGTGGGACTGTTCCAAAACAAAGAGCTGAGCTTAATGATAACAATAAGAATTAGATTGACGAAATACAAAGCTGTTTCCTCGAATTATAAGATTTGAACGAGGGAAAAATACGAAAAATAAAAGTGACATCGATATTTCCGAGAGATAAATTTAATGGTTACATAGCTCAGGGTCAGAGCACTCTCCCGGAAAGTGAGAGGTCCTGGGTTTCGCCCCCAGTGGAATCAGGATTTTTTTCTCGGAAATATCGATTCATTTTTAGTTGGATGGCACAAATGGTTCAAATTGATTCATTCTATGACACAGTTTATAGATAATTAAACATGATTTTTTTAATTTACAAATGATACGTTTCCGAATTACAGAAGTATTAGCAGTTTAATATGGCTGATCGAAAAGAAAATCGACGTAAGTGCGAAACCATCCATCTGGAGCACAAAATAGAAAAGAAGCTTCCGAGAAGGTAATACACTATGAGCAATTGCTGTCGAAAATTCCAAAAATAAGCAATTATTTTTGGAAGCAGTCAAAGCACTTTATTATGGTTATCATCCAGTTCAAGAAGCTTTGACTGAAATCAGCACTGATGAAGAGCAAAAATACATTGTCAAAAGTGAAATTCTCGGACTTCTTCGATACATGGGTCATCTCGAAACTGCAATTAAGACATGTATCTGGCACAATATCCTTGAAAGATTCAATGCTACAAGTAAATATTTGCAAAGTCCTACGGTCGTACTCAGCAGTGCTGTAAAATCGCTGAAATCTTTGAAATCTTTCGTTGAATAAAAAAAGAATTCTTTCGAAGCCTACGAGAATGAAGGGAAAAAATTGTCAAAAAATGAGCAATATCATACAAATTCAAGAATCAAGAAACCGAATGTTCGACTGCAGCCACTTGACTATGGACAAACACTTCCTGTGCAGCTGTCACCAAGAGATAAAATTCGCACTGAAGCCTTTCTCACAGTTGTAGATTCCACACTTACGTCACTGTCGCAACGCATCGCAGCATATGAAGTCGTTTGTGAAAGATTTGGTAAGCTTCCGACAATGACACCTGAAGAGTTGAATGCCGCAGCGAAAAATCTCATCGAACTCTATCCAGATGATTTAAAATCAACTCTATCTCTCGAATTGCTTCAACTTGCCAAGTTGTCAGAGTTGTATAAACAGCTTGAAGAAGAATCAATTGAGACATTTCTCTACCGCATCATCATAGAGAATGATTTATGCTCAGCCTTTGTTAATGCGGAGATAGTACTTCGCATTTACTTGTCCATGATGGTGACAAATTGCAGTGGAGAAAGATCGTTTTCAAAAATGAAAATAATCAAAAACAGATTACGGACGAGCATAGGACAGGAACGTCTGACTAGTTTGATGATTCTGAGTATCGAAAGCGACATATTAAAAAGTTTATCTTTTGAAAATCTCATTGATGTATTCGCTAGGAAAAAATCGAGAAAAATTCATGCGGGTTGAAAAGACGTTGAATTAAAAAAAAAATTTTTACTTGAAAAACAGACCCTTTTATGAAAACTGTTAAATAAAAAAAATTTGAACATTGAAAATTCTTTTCATTCTTATAATTGATAACCTTTTTACAAACACACTTTCACCTATTGTTTGAAATTTCATCCTCTATCTTTCAATTGAAAAAAGGGCCACCACCATTCTCTGGCCCCGGGCCCCCAGAAACCTTAATCCGGCCCTGGTTGCAGTGGTCGTTTAACTGCGTCGTTCCTCAGAAAAACATGGTCCGCCGTCATGAGGTCATGGTGAATAAAGTTGTTGAATGATGCCAGGTTGGTTGCGGGCGTAGATGCTGCATCTTCTCCTTAAGATCCGTGGCGAAAGAAGTGGTATTCGCGGCGCCCGCTCCGGTGAGGAATTCGCCCGGGAGACGAATGGGTTGTCCATATATCAGCTCAGCAGCGGTGGCCTTCAGGTCCTCCTTCCATGCTGCCCTGATGCCGAGGAGAACGATCGGGAGTGCGTCCAGCCAGGCGTCGCCCTCTTGGCACATTATTGCGGCTTTTAATTGGCGATGGAATCTTTCCACCAGGCCGTTTGATGCGGGGTGGTAAGCGGTAGTCCTAAGGTGGTTAATACCAGTCATCCTTGTCAATTCCCAGAACACCTCGGATTCGAACTGCCTTGGTCCGTTGTTACGTGGAGTGGCGGTCCGAATCTGGATATCAATCCTGCAGTGAAGGTGAGGGCGACTGTCTCCGCCGTAATATCCTCCATAGGGAATGCCTCGGGCCACCTCGAGAACCGATCCAGGCACGTCAAGCAGTACCTCTGTCCTCGAGTGATAGTGAGGGGTCCGATGATGTCCATATGGATGTGGTCGAACCTGGATGCGGGAGTTTCAAAATTTCCTAGCGGTGCCACGGTGTGCCTATGGATTTTCGCCCTCTAGCAGGGGATACATGCTCGAGCCCAGTTGCGGCAATCCTTCTGTATTCCGGGCCATACGTAGCGTGAGGAAACCAGCTCCGCAGATGCCTCCGCCCCAGGATGGGCGAGGTTATGCAGCGAGAGGAAGATCTGCTTCCGGAGGGCTGCAGGGACGTAAGGGCGGACTTTCTGCGTTGAAACATCGCAGTACAACTCCACCTGTTTATCTGGAAACTGAAAATGAGAGCAGAATCATTAGAATAAGCAAATTGCCCAATTCGTCATCGTTCTCCTGAGCGTCTGCGAGCGCTCGTTGGGATACGGCCTCCGTTATCTCCGCACAGCGGGCGTCAGCGACCACATTGTCTTTTCCGGAGACATACCGATTATCTAATCGGTCGAAAACTGCGCGATGTAATCCAACCACCCGAATTGTCGCGGAGTGCACTTTTCTGCTTTCTGTCTGAAAGCAAAAGTCAAAGGTTTATGATCGGTGAAGAGGGAAAATGGTCTTGCTTCCACCATATGCCGGAAACTTTGAATAGCCCTATATAGCGCTAGCAACTCTCTATCATAAGCAGTATATTTTTTCCGTGGGGGTTAAACACTTCGAAAAGAATGCCAGCCTTCAGAAGTGCGTTGCTGAAGAACAGCCCCGATGCTATCGGCTGATGCATCCGCGACAATGGAGAGTTCAGCGTTCGAATTTGGATGCGCGAGTAATGCTGCACTCGCGAGAGCCTCTTTACGATTCCTAAAAGCACTGTCTAAAGATGGCGTCCAAACAATAGGCGTATTGCCTTTCACTTTTCCCCCACATAATAAAGAATTCAATGGCGCCTGCAAAGTGGCTGCGTTCGGTAAGAAATGCCTGTAAAAATTAAGCATTCCTAAAAATTGTCTTAATTCTTTCACCGTTTTCGGTTTTATGAATAGTTTAATTGCTTCTACTTTTTCAGGAAAGGGCTTAGTATCTTCCCCTGATACAGAATAACCGAGGAAGTGAACTTCTGATTTTTGAAAGACGCATTTCCGCGGATTTATCACCACACCAAAACTCTCAAGTCTGCGAAACACTTCGCGGAGATGTTGCTTATGCTCGGCTTCTGAATTAGATGCCACAAGCATGTCATCAATACAAGCGTAACAAAAATCTAACCCGCGCAGCGTTTCGTCAATAAATCTCTGAAAAGTCTTCGCTGCATTTTTAAGCCCGAAAATCATAAATAAGGTTTTAGTGACGACTTTTTCCGCTGTTTCCTCTGCAAATACGAAGAATGGTGAACCATTGTGTTGTGTGGGGATGCACCTTTAAGTATACTTCGAGGAAGAAATCTCCTGGTGCTGAAAATGTCTCCTTATACAGATAAGTAAATAAATTACTTGTAACCAACGGAACCGCAATCTTGATGATAGCTTGTATTTTGAGACTATTTACTGATTCCACCAATTTATATTTATATTTATTTTAATTTATGCAGGCATTTGCACATTATATCTCGTGGTTAAATTTCACTTTGTCGAAGTATCATCAGTATTAAGGGAGATTATAATACCCAATACTTCAAAAGCCATCTTCTTGAGGGGTTTGAAGAATACTATATCTATTCTAATGTGTGCATGCACTACTAGCCATATCACCACTATACTCATGTAATAGCCATGGAGGAAAGGTCAATGAATGTCGAGTTTCGGATAGAGAAACAACAAAATCCATATTCATAATATCGCATGATTGCTATTAGTACTAATAATGGTTTACTCATCATAGTAGTTTTAAATGTATTTCATTCCCGGATGCTCAGAAGAATATGGAAGGCCAAAGACAATATTTTTAACCTATTATGTATTTTCCATTTCATAATTTTAAAATATAATTGGATTATTTATACAGTATATGGAGTAGACAAATAGGTGTTGAATCTAACAATGCAGTTCTCACCGAATGCCCTCATTACCTGGGGAGATGCGATAAACGCAATGTCAGAGGAGAAATGAAGGATATAGTGGGTAATGACCCCATAATGGTGGACGGAATATTGAATTTCCTTAGGGAAGCCAAGTTATTTCCTCTCATCTGAAAACCCATAAGGAAGATCTAAATATGATTAACATGACAGCTCTCTTACGTTTAAATGTTTGCTAACCTTCGTACCTACTTCCATTTTGTTTGAAAATATCTAATCAGGAAAAAAATAATTTTTACCGAAGGTGCTAAATTACCTTTGCCGTCGATGCACCATAAACTCAACACCTAACCTAACGAAGGAGGAATATGATACAGAATATTTCAAGAGGGTATAAACTGCAGCTTCAAAGATGGTATGATATCTAAGAGGTCTTCTAAAGCAGATGATGACCTACTGTAAGAAACCATTGCTGGAAACCCCTGCTTTTTTAAGCTAGTCTCCTCAGGGAGGCTTAAACTTCAAAAGATTGCCATAAATTATAATTTTAAGTAGCTTTTGGATGTAAGATAGTATGATGTTTGAAGACTGAAGAAATTAATTGAGTAGCATTTTCTTGGTCGTGAATTAATTAAAGATCATTTGTTAAGACAAAGAAAAAATGATGTTCCATTTTTATAAGGTGATGAATGTTGGGTATTATACAAGTCTTTAATTCATTAATGGCAAAGTAGTGAAAACATTAAGCCCCACAAACAATATCACCACATGCGTGGAGAAAACAGCCTTAAGGTAATTCTTGGAATATTGAGAAATTACTGCATGAGCAGTTTATTTTGCCGTGTTGTCATCCCACCAAACCATTAATTTGGCAAAATATTGCTGAAGAATGACCATTTAAATCAAAATGAAAATTAATTATTGAATAAATATTTGAAATTATTCAAAATATTCCATTGGCTCATGTAATACCCCTGAACTTTCCAGATTAGTTACATAAGTAATACTATTAATTAGTAAGACTTAGTTGCCCTGAGTGGGAATATTTTTGCTAGCCCAATATTCCTAATTTAATAAAGGTAAAGCTAAAAAAAATCTGAAATTTCTCTCCACTTGCACCTTCAATCGTAGATGAATAGCAATTGAACTTTATTCAGTTTCACTATAGTTCCTTTCATAATTACCCTATATATGCTAGAAAGTTTTAGAGTGGAGCTAATAATGTTCTCCTCTTCCATAGAGAAATTTTTTGGATTCTTCAATAGCCAAGAATACATTTTCTACTATAATATTTTCTATCATAAATCATTTTCTACCCTCTCATACTCTTTAATCAATCAATGAAGTGAAAAATATGAAAGGATAATCATTTTATAATAAAGTGTGAATATATACATTTCAATTATGTATCCAATGAAGAAGGTCTAAACCAACTTAAAAGAAAGAGACCTCCTAACTTCCACAATATATATTTTAGTCGACTGGTTTTGTCAATATGTTGACATCATCAGGATGATATGACACCCGATTATTATTATTATAAATGCTACAAGTGGACAAATTGTCCGGTGGTAGCAACAATTACATATATTACACATATTATTATAAATCCCATCTACATTTTCTTTAAATTTCTGATGATGTGACACGTTGATGATACCAGTCAACAGAAATTTCTCTCCTCTTTTACATCTAATTAGCTAGAGTTACAAATTCCAAATTTATTTTTAAAATATTCTTATTATTCTATATTTATATTTTAATAATATTTTTTAAATAGAAACTTTCAAAAACTTCCATTCCCCCCCCCCCCCCCCTCCCCAGCCTCTTAAAATCTGCACCTTGGGCACAAGTTACTGTTGCCATGCCCTCAATAGGATCCTATAATTCATATATGTGAGCTAATCAACAAGAGTTTTCTGAAATCCCCTATAACAGTTATGTAGCTCAACATTTCCAAAATAAATATCTGTAGCATTTTCTCAGCATTCTTTGAATTTGATAAAATTCTCGATAAATGAATGTATCCATAACAGGATTATGTTCCCAATCTTATCCACCTTACAGACTTTTTCAGAAATAAAATTTTGTTCAACTTTAAAAATTTAACTAACATTACTAGAGTTCTCTGTATCCACACCTTCAACCTGACAAGATTTTTTATCTCTTCATAAATTAATTTATCAGAATGATATATCTATTTAGAATAATATTAAGCTTAGCTTTAGTATAAAATATTTTTATCACAGTTCTGACAATTTAGCTTCTCCATTCTATCCTGTTGTACTGTAACTCTTCTTCACTACTTGGAATTTTAAGAAAAATGTTTCCATAAGAGTATATTTTAATTTTATATAAATTTGATAATCTTGTTATTAGCGAAATAATGCCTTCATTTTACTACATATTAATCACCAAAAAAAATTAATTTGTGGAGGCATTTTTAGCCCTAAATAGAGAATTAGTGGACCTTAATCATTCCTTTCATAATAATCAGTCACTCTTATACAGTCTTCAGGTTAAGTATGTTTGGGGAATGATTTTATAGAGCAAAACTCACTTTCTGTGTTTAAGTTCGAGTACATATTCTCGTAAGAATTTCCCCTATTCTTACTATCTAGTAAGGAGGAGAGGAACAGTATTCAATCGAAGCACTTTTTTCTGTCTTTGAGTTGTTTCCATTTGGTCTCTGAGAAACCACTAACTCTGACATGACCTCCATGGATCAACTCATCTCTGCCATTTGTGTCCTTAATTCTTCAGAGAAGGTTTCTCGTGCTTCTCCTGCCAGAAGAGACGTCTGTGAGGAAAGGAACTCGGTCACTGGTATATGAGCCCCGATGTATTAGTCTATGTCTTCGTCGTCCAAGATGCCCCGACACCGTAGACTGTACTGCATAGCCCACGTCTTATAGGCGGCCTTCCACGATCCTGGACCCATTTCCCTCACCTTAGTCTTTTTACCAGATTGGGAGGCCACTAGGTTGTAGGCGCCTTCTATTAGATGTCGCAGGACCCTTTTTTCCCGTGGGTCATTGGGTCTTATATGGAGGAACCTACTGTAAGGCGTTGAAGTCACCATTGGCCCGTTCTTCGAATAAGGGACCAAAAATGCCGATGGCATGATCTTGTGGAGGATTTTAGAGAAGAGGACCGGATGAGATAATTTCTTTCTGGGAGGGAGAAATTATCTGAATATGGAAAGCTACTCGCATATATTTTGCTGTCAGTGTATGAAAGGTTGTGAGGTTTAGAGAACATTATATCTTGAGATTGGCTGACCGAGGAGGCTTTATGCAGAAGAGAAAATGCTCCAATTGTGTGTGTAGTGTCAAAGATAACAAAAATCAGCTAAAAAGCTAGGCTGAGGAGAAAATATCTCCTGATGAGCTGCCACTCGCAGAGGGGATGTTTGAGAAAGTGACGCATGCTTACCTCAATAAATCCCAGCAGCAATGCAATCTACACCCTAGTGCTTTCAGGTCTCCTCCTGGAGGAGGTAATAAGTCAAATCTCAGGTCGCATCCCCTTGGTCGTGATCCTGCAACGTTATGGACGAATCTAATCTCTCGAAAAAACAAGTTAGAGATTTAGGCGTCCTCCAAATCAGCAAAGACAACTCCGACACTCCTCCATTGGTGCGCGCCATCACGTCTGCTCCCGCGTTGATCAGCAATTGGGGAACTCGTTGAGAGCAGCAAGATGCAGGGGCGTCTGCACGGTTAACGTCCGCCCCTTCCGATATCAACAGCTTCGCGCAGTCGGTGCAGCGTGATGCCCTCACTATCGCACAGTGCAATGGTTTGCGGTGATATTCGTCCTGAACATTGACAGCCGCACCCCTTTTCAGCGAAAGTTCAATGCTATCGGTGGACTGTGCAAGCGACGCAAGATGCATCGGTTTCTGGTGCTTGTGGTTTACAGGGTTGTGGTCTGCACCCGCCTGCCGAAGCAGGTTGACACATTCCGTGTTTCCATCTTGAGCCGCCATATGCAATACCGTGTCTTTGGACTCGCCGTACCGCGCTTCGACGCCCGCGCCTGCTTCCAGAAGCACACGGAGGCATTCTGAGAATCCGTAGGAGGCCTCAAGGTGCAGCGGCGGTTGAGTAAAACCATCCAAGGCATTCGGATTTTCTCCGTCTTTAAGCAGCGTCTTGACGCACTCAATTACATTAATGGCGACGGCATAATAGAGAGGTCCATCCGAAATACCCGTGTTGACGTCTGCTGCCGCTTCCAAGAGTACCTCGATACAAGCGACGCTGTCAGCGATCGCTGTGCAGAGGTTTGGTGCTGCACTGTAGGATCGGTTCCATGGCGAAGCACTACACTGATCTCGTCTCCGGTGTAAAGCAAACCTTGAAAGGGGGAGTAATTAAAAAAATATTCATGGGAGAACAAGATCAGAGAGATTCTCATTCTAAGCAAGCCACTAAGTAAGTTTCGAACTCAACGAAAAATAATTCAAAATTGAAGCAATTCGGAAATTCAACTGCTATGCTTTAAAAGTTGTGCGACATCAATGAGGCACGGAATTTTATCTGATTCAATAAAGTACCGGGTAAACATGATATTAATGCTTAATAGCAATTCTAATATCGGGATCTTTATGCACGATTATGACTCATGGCAATCAGTACTGAGATATAAGTAAAGGAACGAAAAATCTGCGGTAAAGCAATTTAGAAGCCCGGCTTTGTGAAACGCATCGTCTGCAAAAGCGATGAAAAGGTGAGAGAGCGATCTCACCTTAGTCAAACTCCATTAGGAATATGCATTAAGTACGGGAAGTTCGTATACCAACGCCGTTTAGCTATACATTTAACTTTCGTCAAGGGAAAAATATTTTATTTGATGCCTACTTATTAAAACTACTGCTTTCCACTATTTTTCAACTACGTTTAAATTCAAGCGTCTTCCTAGCTTTTCGACGATTTGCAGAATCCTTTATGTATAGAAATCGATTTCGCATCGTATAGAAATCGCATTTTTCAGTGCGTTCCGTAAAAAAATGACTTTCCCATTCATTTGTATCGAATATTTTTCTCAGATAAGGTTACCATCGAAAGTAAATAAGGCTAAATGAAAGAGAAAAATTCAATGAATTTCTTGAATAAGGATATCCAAAAAGAAACGGAACAATATTCCGCACCTTTTGAATGTTTTTAATTTGACTTTCCAGTTTTACCGACTGTGATAGACGTTAATCTAAAATAAATCAGGTTTGCGTCTTGCAAAAAAATCACTCAATACTCAAAAGTTTTCAAAAATTTTTGACGACTTCATATTAGACATGGGCGCCGTTATGACTTTTGTCAGCGGCGGCGTAGGAGGAAAATGAAGCCGGTGGCGGCGGCGTAACGGCGTGAACGCTGACTGCTTAATCGACGGCGGCGGCGCGGCGTAACCGGCGGCGTGTAAAATTTCGTTCGTATACGGCAGAAAAAAAGGCGAATAATTCGAATATCTGAGAGTACATTATTACAATTATATCATACCAATAAAGACAATGTAGAGCTATCTTGAATATGCAGCACAATGGGCTAGAATCAGGGACGGATCTAGAAAAATATTTTGGGGGGGTCCGATCGAAAAATTTAAAAATAAAAGATATTTAGGCTTTCACAAAACGTGAAGTTAGAATTGTGTTAGACAAACTCGAATTTTCTTCGCTAGTAATTGCTTATTAAATTGTGTGTTTATTTGCGTTATTTGAGTTTCATTTTCGAAAAATAGGCACAAGTGATATTTTGGGGGGGGGGGCGGACCCCCAGGACCACCCCCCCTGGATCCGTCCCTGGCTAGAACCGAAAAAGCCTGGCAAAAAAATCCTTTTCTTGAGTGCGGACTTAGGTACTGGCAATTCTCGAATAAATCCTGCCAATTACTACCAAATTATTTACGCTGATTTCTACCTATTCAAATTCTACAGGTGGTCAAAATTGACCAAAATTCACGAATAAAGTCAGGTTTAGATTTTTGCAAATATCTTCAGCCTCAAACCAAACCCTAATAAGCAGAATCATCGGGAAAAAAATCAATACAGTGTTAAATGATCAACCCTTAAGATTAATTATGATTTTTAAGTGATCACAGTTGAATATTTGAATTATTGCATCGCTTCCATCAGATTTCTGAATTAGCTTCTGTTGGTGAAATACTCACTTCATGCAACATGTCTTTTAAGTTATTCTTCTTTCTCTTATCCTCTCTCGGACCCTCCGATTTAAGGAAAACGAGCTCACATAAGACGCTGTCTGGGAATATTATATGCAGAACTTATTGAGGTACGGCAATGCGAAGTTTCAAAGTTCACACTCAAAAAATATTTCCTTATTCTTGGCCAGCATTTTTCGATTCTAGCTCGCTCTGCGACGTAAAGGGGTTAATTTGGCAATACGTTGCTTTCCTTATTTTCACAAAAGCATGCTTCTTATAATTACACTACATTACTTTAAGAACGTTTAAAGAGTGGTATCACAAATTGGGCACAAATAGCCAGTAGAATGTCGATCAATGGATGTACTATTGTTGTGAATTAGTTTAACATCACATTTTTCAAGTATGGAATCCAGGAATAGACGTTCAATTGAAATTTCCAGAAAATAAAAAATGTATAAATGATGAACGCAAATCAAAACATTTAAGTGTAAACAAACTAAAATAATAATAAGCAAATGAATGAATGAGAGGAGTTTAAAATAAATATATATTTATAACATTCAGCAGTAGGTTACACTCTGTCAACAAAATCTTTGCACAACGCATAGTTGTCATGGATGAATACCATTTTTTTCAATCTCTGTGGCTCTAGTCTGCTTTTCTTATCGTTGAGAGTGAGCCCTCGTATACTAAAACTCCTCTCAATGGGAGTGCTGGTTGCGGGAATACACTATGTTCTATTAAAGACATTCAAATCGATTATGATATTTTAGAACTGGATTAGACGTTTTTTATAAATCAAAAGATTCTTCAATTATTAGGAATTGAAGGTAATTCAGGAAAATACTGTTGTACCCCATGAAGAAAATTCTCTTGTTGGAGTTAACATTTTGGTTTACATGTATGTTCAAGATGGTTTTTATCAAAGTATTCACATAAATTATGATACGTAACGAATACACATTACTTGCCATTACTAAAGCCCAACGTATCTCAAATGGCCCCATGTTCATATGAGAGATTGATGCACGTAGTAGAAATATACGCGTTGAAAGAGAAAGTTAGCCTAAATTGATTTTAATATTATACCACATGAGATACAGTAATTGAAAGCTGTTCAGTGAAATTTAATTATCTATAATATAAAACAGAGTGTGTGTGTGTGTGTGTGTGTGTGTGTGTGTGTGTGTGTATGTTCGCTAAAAAATCGAGATCCGAAAGTCGCACTTTGAAATTGAAATTTTCTACATTATTAAAAGTTGACCTCGCGCAGAGTATAGGCTACTTTTTATTTCCCTAAGGTCCACGATTCGAACCCAGACGGGTCAAAACGTTTCTATAAGAAATACACGTAGAGGTCAGTTTTCTGTAGCAGGATTCATTTTTTTTACAAAATTAAATTAGAAATAATGGTCTTAGAAGGTCAAATCTAGAACCAAAAGACGGAGAATAGAATAAAGATTCTTATTTTGGTCGAGGAATATCGTTTTCAATTCAAAATTGCGCACAATCAGATAAAGTACGTGAACATTTTATCGAAATTTTGAGGTTGTAAACAACCCATCCCCCTGACGATCAAGGCGATTGTTGATTTCGAGCTGATGCGTAATTCCATAAGAAGACATGGAAAATGAATGCCCAGATACAATTAATGCTGTAAGATATCTTTTATAAATAATTCCGTCTCCGGATTAATTCATATACATAGATACCCAGATAGGATACTAATTCACCGGCTAAACCACAAGCGTCATTGATTTGAAATGTTTACTGCGTATAGGCCTTAACGTACAACCCTCAGAAAAGAGGCGACTTTGAACTTCAGTGACATGGGTTCGATGCCAGAAGCCCCCAAAATCCCAATTTTTCCAATTTTAATGTAATGCTTTGATTTTCGGAAATTTCTTAAAAATACTTTCCGGATAGGTAGAGAATCAAAATTGAAGGAGCTTACAGATATGAACAATATCTATCGAAACCATAAATGGCTTTTCAGAAAATATCCTGGGTTCGATGCTAGAAAGATGCAAACATCTCCCATTTAATATACATAGAGGTAGTTTTTCATTATTTCTTTGATGTATTTATCGAAATGATAGGAAATTCTTCCTTAGATAGAAGTTGTATATTAAAACTCGGTTTAGGAAAACAATTTTAATAAGACCTTAGTCTTCCTTAGTTCGATGCCAGAGCACATTAAAATTTCTCACATAAGGAATATATGTGAAAAGTAGGACGTCATTTTAGGCAGTTGCAGCAAATATTTCTGCTCGAATTTTCACAAATAGTTGTAGATGGCGATCTCCTATTGTGCTGCATAGTAAGTATGACCAGGAAGACCCGGGTTCGATTCCGGGCGGTAAATATATCTCCCATATAAAACACATTGGGGTAGTTTTTCATTATTTTTTTGATGCACTTATCGAAATGAAAGGAAATTCTTCCATAGATAGAAGTTGTATATTGAGACTCGGTTTAAGAAAAAATTAGATAAGACCATGCTGTGCCTGGGTTCGATGCCAGAGCATATTAATATTTCTCTCATAAGGAATATATGTGAAAGGTAGGACGTCGTTTGAGGCAGTTGCAGCCAAAATTTCTGCTCGAATTTTCACAAATAGTTGTAGATGGCGATCTCCTATTTTGCTGCATAGTAAGTATTACCAGGAAGACCCGGGTTCGATCCCGGGAGGTAAATATATCTCCCATATAAAACACATTGGGGTATTTTTCATTATTTTTTTGATGCATTTATCGAAATGAAAGGTAATTCTTCCTTAGATAGAAGTTGTATATTAAGACTTGGTTTAAGAACCTGTGCCTGGGTTCGATGCTAGAGCACATTAATATTTCTCACATAAGGAATATATGTGAAAAGTAGGACGTCGTTTGAGGCAGTAGGAGCAAATATTTCTGCTCGAATTTTCACACATGGTTAAAGGTGGTGATCCTCTTTAGTGCTGCATAGAAAGTAACACCAGAAAGACCCGGATTCGATGCCGGTCTGTAAAAATGTCAACTGAATTTTAATTGTGTTATTTTAAATCCCTATTTTCTATTATAAACATTCAAAAACGAACATACATTGCGGAAGTTACATCTTCCGCAATGTATTGTATGAATTAAATTATGTGTGAAATATATTATTATATATACGTACTAGCTGAAGTGCCCGTTGATTCTCAACGTGGAAATATTAAAATTAATAAATACTTTTGTTACAGGCTTGATCGTAACACATGTCTCATAATTTTAGTTAGATAGCAAATGCCAGGCTATCATCATTTCCAAACCGATAAACAAACAAAATAAGGTTATAATAAAATCTGCAAAGTAACCTAAATATTAGAATGAACAATTCTTCGATGAACACAATATTTGTTTAAGGATTATAAAAATTATATTCGAAGATAGCATTAGGATAAGCAGCATCACGTTTAAGGGTACATTTTCAGAAAGAGAAAAAATGTATATGGGAAACAATGATCAAACACAACAGGAATGTATTTTATATCACTCTGAAACAACCGAGATTGAACACCGATAACAGTATGATAGTAAATGTATAAGAATTGGAAGCACTTAAAAAACCAAAATGAATAACTTTTTTTATTCTGCGCATAAAAAAACGTAAACTTGCTTTACCTTTTCGATGGAGGGATACGATATTGGAGATTTGCTAAAGCTTTACAAAGTTTAACTCCTGTCCTTAACTAAAACTAGGAAATCTTTACGATATTCACCAAGTCCATTTCCGTCAATCGCTAAATATTTATCGCAGTAAGTCGATAATACATACAGAAGATTATAATAAAAACATACAAAACTTACCAGGCTTTTTATACGCAGTCAGTTGTATTGATCGAGAGAAAGCAATTCCATCTAACCAACTACTATAAACCCATTTATCCCACGAAATATTCAATAAACAATTACGTTGATATAAATAAAACTTGGTTGCTGCAGACGCTTCCATAAAATTTAAAACCTTTCTTAAATACTGGTATTATTATGTTTGTACGCTCGATTCTTCACAGTATATCGTTCATAGCTGCAGTTACTAATATCTCCTTAAATTTCTCCCCCTTCATATAATCCATCACTTATTTTTAACCCTAGAACGGGAACACGGGGTGAAAAAACACCCCAAGCCGGTTTAAATCTCGCGGCAAAAAGAAACGGCTTACGACCCCGGACCGTAACCATAATTCAGTTTCAACGTCTGAGAGTAGAGGAAGCACACACTCAGCGTCAGTAGCACGTGGAAGCTCGAGCAGTGAACGTTTGACGTGCGTCTGGGGTGTTTTTTCATCCCTCGATCCCTTTTGTGTATAGTTTTCGTAATTTTAAAGTTCTTTTTATATTCGTATTTTTTGCACTTTTTGGGTAAGTAATGAGTCACAAATCCTCATATCCGGAGGAGGAAAGAATTGAAAAATCTAACACACAAAACAATGTTCTGTATACAGGATGAAGGGCCAATAAGACGGGACGTAGGTGGAACAGGGAGACAGGGAAGATGTGTTCATTGTCAGTGTTAAATTTGATATTCCTTCTCAATAATTGTACTTTATCGTTCCAAATAAAGATATTTTTTATCAATTTGAACGAAATTCTTTATCATTATGACGATCTGTGCCGCAAAAATCGATTTTTCAAGTTTTTGCTATTTGCGCACTTTGATTTCTCAAAATAAATACCTTATAATACGAAAAAGATGAGCTCTCATGGAATCCTCAAAGTCATACTGGGCCCGAGATACGGGCCCTTGAAAATTGGGGTGTTTTTTCACCCCGCGATCCCCGAATAGGTAAAAAAATAGCGATACCCTTCTAGGGTTAATATGCATTTGAAGTAGGCATATTTTCTCAATGTGTTCTTACGAATAAGTATAAGAATAAGCCGGGTAAAAATAGCCTATTTTTGGCTTTTTTACAAAAACTGTCAAATGTTGACTCAATGTTTAAAATAATAATGTAATGGTAATGAAATTTAATATTTATAAACTATGTATTGATATGTTATCATGCGCAAAGTTTCACGTTGATTATATAATTTCTTCTTGAAATATAAAAAGCCAAAGTTTTAATTTTTTTTCGATCCACAATTTTTTGGGCCAGTTTTGCACAGAATTTTCTGCAAGGAAGTTGCTCTTGCAGTTATTCTTATTATTTTGTTTAATAGAGCGAAAAAAGTTGTTCAAGATAGCCAAAGTGTGTTTACTTCATAAAACAATTCTCTGAGATATTATGCCTCAAAGTTACTGAAAACTCATTGTCATATTGAAGAAGGCAGCGACACGGGGTCAAATAAACTGCTATATCTCAGCAAGTATGCCATGGGCGAAAGTCAAACTTTACAAATGTTCATAAGAGATATGTGTAAATTTTCACACAAAATTTCATTGAAATCCGTGACGGTCGAGCGGGGACCACTAGACCAATTGGCATGGAATGGCCCATAAAAGCGTTCGAGAGGAATAATCGAACGCGTTTCATCACCCGTCTTAGGGGAAGTCTTATTGTGCCGTATAAGAATGTGAAACTTTATTTAAGCTCCCTAATAATACTTCAGTTTTTTCTCACCCTGTGCGACGCAAATTTGACCGATATTCACAGCCAGTTTGGTCCGTATTGATGACGTAATCCGGATTATATCCCGTAATAAGTGCCATCGTTTGGCGCTGGAAATTATCCGCAGGCAACAAAATGTCCTTCATTGAAGTATTGCTTCCAGAGGCTACATAGTTTGTAACTCGACGCTGCCTAATCCGATGAGATCTTTTAAAACTCTCCGCCCATGTCTGCGACGAGACAAATTTCAATTTATCAGCAAAACTCCTCGCTAAACAAAAGCTCCGAGACGAACGAAAATATTCGGGGATGGGTGGTTTCAGCTTTGCAAGGGTTCTTACATATTTTATTCGGCGCAAGGGTTTTCCCCGCGTCCCTTTATTCGTCCTCCTCGAAATATACCGTTAGCAATGGTCGTCAGAAAACGATTTCAAGTACATTGGTACCTCGAGATACGAGTTTAATTCGTTCCAGAACCGAGCTCGTAAGTCAATCGTATCTCAAACGAATTTCTCCCATTTAAAATAACTGAATTCGATTTAATCCGTTCCGGACCTATGAAAAATCCCCAAACCATTGTAATTTATGAATAAAGATATGTTTTTAAATATCAAATAAACATGTATAATTAACAAATACATAACAAAATATGAAATAAAGAAATAAAAGAGTTATTTAGCATAATAGTCTTAAATGAAAAAGAACACTAGTACACTTCCACTAAATCTGTGGAAGTGTACTAGTGTTCTTTTTCATTTATTATGGCCTTCCACGAGGTAACGCCTTCGCACATCGAATTTATAATAGTCTTACTTTGGAGACAGACGAGTGCGGCTAACGAAGGTGAACGGCAAGGAGGAGGGAGGGGGGAAGGCACTCTAGACACGTACGTAAACGGCGCTTTTTCAGAACTTAAAACTATTTTCCTAACTTTAAAACTAAAACTACACTTTCCTTATTTCAAATGAAGGAAAAACCTTAAAACAATGCACTTAACTTTAAACTTAAACTAAGCTTAACATTTATGTAAATTTAATTATCACTTGTTTTTGCCTTCTTGGCTGCACTTGGCTTGGAAACACGGCTCGTATCTCGGATTTGGGCTCGTATCTTGAACGAAAATATGGCCCGAGCTCCGGCTCGTATCTCAAAAAAACTCGTATGTTAGGCTGCTCGTATCACGAGGTACCACTGTAGTAGTATAAATTCGGAGAGTATTCATATTCCCGTAGAGATTTTAAGCAATATAATTTTGTTAAAGAAGCGTGAAAAAGCAAAGAATTGTTCGAAAAACACGTGGGAAATAAAAATTTAAAGAAGATGTTTTCTGTACATAAATTTGCATAAATTTCCTTTTATTCTACAAATAATTATTACGTATCCGAGAAACGTCGATGTAGATGTGCAAACAGGGTGATTCCCAGCTTGAGTTAAATATATATAATCGTCGTCTTAACCCATTCAGATCGGATAGCAATTTTAATACTTTCGTCAGAAACTGAATCTAATTTTTCTGTTTTCTAGTAGATTTATATATTTTATAGTGAATAACAACAAAGAAAAATTAAAAATAATTACCCAGATCCCGACCAACTCATATAGAGAGAAATTAAAAATCGCACTTCCAACTGCTACGCAAAGTAAAGAAAAAATTTAGCAAGACAGAAACGGCTTAACTCCTCAGCTGCACAAACATTACTGATAAGCTGGGCGAAATTTAAGCTCTCTCAAAGAAGTCTGCGGTAGGAGGAAAGCATATAATCCCTTCAAGTGGAGGCCGCCCAAAGGCGTCCTCCTCGCGTCGGCTAGGCCGCCGGTCGGCGGCCTCCGATCCGAATGGGTTAAAAAGAAAATTATCAAAGCGTTCGAATTGAATTGGTTCGCGATTGATTACTAGATATTTAACTTAAAAAAGGAAAATAAAATCATTGTATTTTTTTAATTGCTGTTTGAAGAAGAGAATATGATATTCGATGCCGGTTATGTCAGTTAAAGTTTGTAAGGAGCTTTCACAATTTCCGCAGGGCACGGGATTTCCCCGCATCCCTTTCTCCTCGCTGTATACCGTTATCAATGGCGGTTAGAGAAAGCGATTTCAATAAGTAAAGAAAAACATCGGAGAATACTCATTTTCCGGATAAGATTTTACGTATTATAATTAGTAAAAGGAGCGTTAAAAAGCAAAGGGTCGTTCCTGAATGAAGGATAAAAATTGATATGATATTCGTAGAATTACATAAAAATTTAAAGGCGGAAAAAAGATGAAAAAATCTGTCACATGACGGATGCGATCCAGCGGAACCATAACTCGCAAGCGGACACGTAGACCACGGCCTCTGTAGGGTTTAAAGGAGATTTCTACAACCTATGAAATACATGTGATCAGACGCTAATTTTTAAAAGGTTATAATTAAATAACTAGAGAGAGTTGGTCAAAACGGCATCAGATTTGTAGTAAGCTTATGCTGGTGAACCTATCCTTAAAGTATCGTTAAGATCCGTTTCCCGCAGAGGTGAAGGTTCCCTTGTAAGACCTACTTTCGCTGAATCCCACGAAAATTTAAGTTGGAAAAATAATGATCCAGTAAAAAGAATAGTTTGTGGCAAAAAAGGTATTCGTGATGCATGTAAGTGCAATTTTTACCAAACTTTTAAAAGATTATGAGATGCTTTCGGTACTTTGCGGAGCGATTCGCTTCTGTAATACGCTCGTCGTAGCCAGAATGGGCAAGACGGTGTAAATTTGGCGCGCCGGAAAAACCATCATATTAAAAAATTCATAACTTCCTTTAGAAATGAGATAAAGTATTCCGTCCTTCACCAAAAACTACCTTATACATTTCTTTAAATTTCATACGCATCATGTATTGGGGTATCTCTTACGGTACGAGACTTCGCCGCTGATCGCTTTTTGGAATGCATAATTCGAAATTTTAGGATCAAACTGTACTTTTTTTGTTATGAAAGTTTTCAAATTACGAATATCGTAATTTTATGCTAACCATTACGGAAAGTTAACTCTGGGATACTTTCTGTGTAAATTTGGTGCCAATTAAAGCAACGCCATGTTTAATACAGCGTTATTAAGATAATGTCGGAAAATAGCGTTTCCAGGCGGAAATGTAAGAAAATATTTTTATAAATATTATTTTAACTAATATGAAAAAAATATTTTCACCATGTAATCAGCCTTTAAATTTAACCACTAGTGTGATTTTATTATCTACCGATTTGTAAATTTTTGTAAATGGCAACTTTGAGTGCCACTCCGCTCAGTCCGCTTGTGATCTGACCACAGGGGTAGCATAATCTATCTCCCTCTAGCGACCAAAAGTGAAGCCAGGGGTAAAGCGGCAAATTGCGCATTTCGCCATGCTGGTGAGAACTTTTCGTACCTCCCTATACTAATACATTTTTTTCGTGATTTTGCGGCTTTGATACAGAGTTATCAAGGTTTGATTGAGTGATTCGAACGTTTTGGAACACAAAAAGTAGTTTGAGCAATGTGTAACGCGAAGTAATTTTGTTATTTTCGCGTTTCTAAAGGTTTAATAGGTAAATAAGCTGGGGCTTGTTTCTGCCGTCAATATGACCAATTGCAGTGCATTTGGCTGTAAGAACAGATTCGTCATTTTGACAACTTTTACTGCATTGAGCCCCAATTATGAATTAGAACAAACATTTGCAGAAGCGGAAAATCTCTAATTACCCTAATGAGCTATTATAATGTATGATAGAGTAGCTTTATCTCATTGCGGTAAACGATTATTAAGGAATTTTTATGCCATTCTTGGTATTGATCGATTAAAAACTAAGTCGGATTAATGCATTATAATATACATAAAATTAACATTATAATAATCAACGAGGTTTTAATACAGTTTGCGGAAGTTTGGCAGATGATTCGTTTTTTATATCGCTGTAGCAGACGACACCGGCATCCGAGACATCCGAGAAGTTTAAATTGCAGGCATGTTTTATTTTTCATAATGAAAAGAATCAAGAGGACTTAGAGAAAAAAATCGAACATGATCGTTAAGTAAAAGGTTCATTTAAACTATCTGCGTCCATGTCATAGGATAGACAAGCTCCTGAGTCCCGTATGAGAGGAAAATAAAACCCCAAAAATACATGTAGTTAAAGGGGAGCTGGCGAAAAGTTCTCACCAGTGCTCTGCGGGTTGCGTTTTTTTGGCTTCACTTTCCCAACGTTAGACTCGCCCTGTGGATCTGACCCATCTCATTTCTCGCCTAGCTCACTCCGCAAACCCTGCTGGCAGTGGAAGGCAAATACCATTTTTCTTTGAAACTCTTTCTTAGTGGAAGGACAGGACTATTTTACGCCGTTCCGCTAAGCTATTTCTCGCTCATTTCCCTTTCGCAGTTGAAGGCGGGCATAAAGATGGTGACTTACGCTTTAATTTCGAGGGAATTTATGAAACTTCCCTAATGAATAATAATTATTGAAGGATGTGGTGATGTAACATATTGAAGTAGTGTGTTCACGCATCAATCTATATCTATATCTATATACGAGTAAAATGTAGCTTGCATACTGCAAGCAGATAAAACACTAATTTCATGTCAGCATCATATCGGGAAGGCCGTCAAAAGAGAAAAAAAAGGATTGAAAATATTCCTAAAATTCGCTGCAATTTAATCGTCTGGCATCGAACCTGGGTCTTAATGGTGAACTTACTATGCAGCACAACAGAAAATCACCATCTCTTACTATGTGTGAAAATTCAAGCAGATATATTGGCTCCAACTGCAGCAAAGGACGTCCTACTTTTCAATAATGTAAATGGCTCTCTGGATTTGAACCAAGGACGATCTAGGAAATTTAAAACACGTTTTTGAAACGTATCTCTGTTCTCTATCTATATGCCTAATTTCATGTTTTAATATTATTGTGAAGGGGTTTAAATTAATTCTTAAAAATCGGATAATTTACTGATTGTAGAGACGCCTGGTGTCGAACCCAGGAAATATTGGTAGCTGTGAATGCACAGTATGACTTATTAGGACTTCATCTTATTTCATACAAATTTTGAAGTCGATATCATGCCGGGAAGTACCTAAAACTTTTTACTGTTATCTCCATAAGAAATGCATGGAGGAATGTAAATGGCCCTCTGGGATCTAACCAAGGACCATCAGCGAATATATAAAATTTGATTATGAAATATATGTATGATCTCCAACCTCATGCCGAATTTCAAGTTTCCTTGCCATCGGGAAAGGGTCCAAAAAAAATCTTAAAAATCGCCACAATGCATTTTAAACGGCCGATTTTTGCCTCGACCTAGCATCGAACCCAGGGTATTTTTCGTAAAAATCATTTATGATTTCGATAGATCATGACCATATATATAGGCTCCTTGAGTTTTGATTCTCTACCTATCCCGAAAGTATTTTATAAAAATTCCCGAAAATCAAAGCATTGTATTTAAACGGGAAAAATCGGGACTTTGGGGCCCACTGGAATCGAACCTAGGACACTGAGGATCAAAATCGCAATTTTTCTGGTGGTTACACGTTATGGCCAATACGTCGTAAAAATTTCAGGTCAATGACGATTGTGGTTTAGCCTGTGAATTTGTATCCTCGCTATATATATATATAAATCAACTATGTGCAGGGGCTTTAAGCGACCAATCCTTCTCACACGTCTCAACAATATTTCAAACGGGTCAAATGAAGGCACATATTTCGTGTCACTCCAGTAATTTTAATGGGATATTTACAATAATATGAAGGGCGCCTAGAATAGACATTTAAAATGATTCCATAAACCGAGCAAGCAAACCCTTCTGCCCAAAAAAGCGAGGGAATTTGTGCGAATAAATACGTTTGAATGAAACAAAACAATCTAAGGATTATACGAGTGCTTATTTCAATCAGTTGTCCAGGGACGGATCCAGAATAGATAGAGTATTGCTCTAATTTAGTGATGATAGTAATCAATTCTATGCTGGAGCCGGCGGCGTTCAATGTCTCTGCTTGACGTCATTTTCCGTGCATGGAAATTTATAATCGCATTTTTATCGGAAAATTCTTTTTTTTCTTGGATGTCTCAGCAATATTTCAAACATTAGCGAAAATGAAGTGACAGATCAGATCGCGTTTTTTTAATTATTCAACGTCTATGTTTATGCTACTGAATAATTGTAAACGGCTGAGATGGGGTAAAATACGTAGAAATGTATATATAATTGTTAAATTACATCATTTTCGACCTTCCTCGAGTGATATTTTCATTGATTTTATTACCGTGATATTTAAACTTTCGATGAGAGACAATAGAAATAAGGGCTCCATCAAAATCTAAACCAGTGCTTCCAAAACCTTCTCATGTCAACGCCCTCTGGTAGGATTTTGTTGGGCGCATCCCTTGGCAATCGCAGCTTCCACGCACTTCAGCTGCTTCTCCTCTTCTCCATTCCACACCAAATCCTCTCCTTCCGCCAGCTCCCTCTCGGGGTCGAGGGCCTCCCAGAGAACGTCCCCGCCAGGAAGGCACCTCCGGGAGTGGGCGACTTCGTGGGGAGGCCACCTTCAACGACAGCTCTACGCGGTTCGCTCTTCTTTGCTGTCCCCAGAGGAGTTGTATGAGAGGTACAGAGGGACCCTCTCCCCCCTCTCCGTCTGGGCCTTGGTCCAGCAGGGGACATCTGACGACCTGTAAATAAGAAAATTTGACAAAATCACTATCCCTATTGTCTGCTTAAAAAAATTGGCAAGGTTACATCTAAAATATTATTATTATTTGCAACAGATAAACAGAAGTCAGGTGCCAGCACCAAAAATTATTAATTTACCCTTTGACACTTAAATAATTACATTTAAAATTCCTATACAACATCACTAAATTAAAAACACAGGATTATGTCACGATTTTAACTACAAACAAGACTAAATTTAGCAAACATCCCCCTATTGCTCCATCCAATGCATTTGCATCAGATATATTCTATAATGACCGTTCCTATATAATCATATTTAAAATTGTTCCTTTTATAATTTACTAGCTGAGGCGCCCTTTGAATCGGGGAAATTGAAATTCCTAAATACCGGTGCAACAAACTTGATCGTAACACATGTCTCATGGTTTCAGGTAGATAGCAAATACGAGGCTGAAATTATTTCCAAACCAATAAACAAAGAAAAGAGTGTTATATAAAAGTCTGCAAAGTCACCTCAACTTAATATTCAATCTCATACACTTTGAATGAACAATTTCTACGGTGAAGACAAAAATTGTTTAAAGATTATAAAAAATACATTCTATGAACACATTATGATAAGGTGTACTACATTTAAGGAGATATTTTCAGAAATGCACAAAGTGATATCGGAAACGATGATTAAAAACGACAGAAATATATATAAAAAAACACAAATGTGTTCTTACGAATAAACTCATGAGCTCAGATTCAAAAACCGTCAGGTGGATGGGTTGTTTGTAATCTCAAAATTTTGATAAAATATTCACACATTTTGCAATGAAATGAAAAAAATGAACTTTACGTTTTTTCTTATGAAAGCGTTTTGTCCCGCCTGGGTTCGAACCGTGGACCTTAGGTAAACAAAAAGTAGCCTATAATCTGCGCGGGATCGACGTTTAATAAAATTCAAAATTTCAAACTTTTGCGACTCCAGGTTCTCGATTTTTTAGCGAACATACACTCACCCTATTCTGTATATCACCACACTCTATTTTATATATATGTATAGATAGAAGATTATTACCTAAAATTTGTAGATAGGTACAAACCAGGTGGAAGAGTATGCTAAAATACAATGGCGGTCACATAAGTTATTTCCACAAATAATTGATAGACAAATGGAAACAGAAAAAAGGTAAGTAAAATAAAATACAACATCAAGTTAAGTACTAATACAATACTACCAATATTTCTTTCCTTCCATAACTCTTTCAACACGTTCATCAATTATTCACCGTAAATAATTGGATATTGTTCACTAATTCACTTCAACTCATTAATTCCTCTAATTTTCAACATGCATCACTTATTCCTTCAAATACGGCAATTAACGAATACGCCATTGCAGGTGTAATGTGATGGGTGGAAAAAAAATTCAAATGAGAAAACGAGATGGGATTGATAGTCACGAGTTTTAAATTAAGCCCGTCGTATATTAACCCTCATTATGAGATATGTTAAATATCCTTTCATGATGCCCGATGAGTTTTTATTTGATTTCGTATGACTACAAGCGGCGTTAAAAAAAAACAATGCAAAAAATGATCTATTTTTCTTGTTTTTGCTGTGAATGCACGTAATGCTCTCACCGTTAAAACTGCATAATTTATTGGATAATATTACGTATTCGTTTTCAGAAATGGCACATGAAAACGCATAAAGACCCTGGAAAAATCCCAAGGAAAAACCGACTTGGAGAAAAGGCTGATGGTGCCGGGAATCGAGCCAACTAATGTTCTGACCAGGTAGCTTAGTTGGCTAAAACAGCCTCCGGGATTGAGTAAGATCCCAGGTTCGATTCCGGGATTCCAATTCCATCACATTTTATTACTTTCACTTATTCGCAGTGCATTCCCGTTTCCGAGTCGAATTCCTTACGGGGGCCTGTTTTCTTTAACGATTCTTGGGAGCATCTCTTTTTTCTATTTCTCGCCATTTCTGGTGTAAACCAAGCTCCTGAATGGGTGAGATTAAAAAGAGGTGGGAAGCAGAAGACGCTTAGCACTTTCTTCCTAACGATTAGGAAATTGTATAACATTTCGTTTCCTTGAAATCCTTAGCTCATAGGTTCTTAAAATAGAGAAAAAGAATATGCAGGCCCACAATGAAATTTTACTTTATTTTACTCCAAATTGAACTCCTCGAATGATACTTGGTGGAATTCCATCCCAAAAAATAAACAATTAACTGTAACAAAAAACTTGTAAAATAATATTAAGAAACTTGTACAATTTCACACCATTCCAGTGTGTAATGTTAGAAATTTCTTAACATCGCCCAGTGGAGCTTCGTTACGCTATCGTGTTTTGTGAGACCAATACGATTCTGATTTGTTTTATTGTGGATTATATCTTATGTATCAATATTCATTAGAAAGTCTCCATTTCTTGTAAGGTGGTAATTGAAAAAAAATAATTAAATGGGCTATGCTTTAACACTAGAACAGCGAAGGGTGTCCTAAGGACACCTCACCCATTTTGGTAAATCGCCATTTTTTTATTTTTTGCTGGAGGAGAAAATTATTCGGTGACTTTTATTTATCTAAAGTTCTGCATAAGTCCACCAATTTTTATCTTTATTGAGATGTGTTCATGCAAGATGATACCATATACCCCTAGAACAGCGGAGGTGTCCTAAGGACACCTCCTTATAGGAGTTCCCAAGTGGGTTATTTTTTCACTTATTTTGGATGATAAAACCTTCATTGATTTAGATTAGAAGCTCTTACAAAAGTCTTTCGAGGTCATAATCCCTATATGTGCTTCTTTTTGTTTTAGAACTTCTCTTCCCTCCAAAATATATGGAATCGCATAGTTAAATATAACATTTTGCAGTGGCAATTCTGAAGACGGCTTGAATAGCCAAATCTTTTCCTACTCTTGTCTTCATTTGTTATACATAAGATCCGTTACCATTTCCATCCGTTGTTGCCACCTTGGCGCTAATAGACGCGGTTGCTGTGGCTGGGGTGACGTGTATGAGCTTGGTCTACACGTGGTCTTCTCAGCTCCGCTACAGCCTCATTTGGTGTGTTTTTAGTCCACTAATATGGCGCGTAGGAAAGGCCTGACACCTGAGGAAACACTAGAACTGCTGTGTGATATTGCGGATGATATGTCAGAAGCTGGCGATCTTCAAAGCAATACAGAATCCAGCGACGAGGAGTATATATGTAAATCTAGTTCTTCGACCAGTGACAGTGACGAAATTTCCAACAGCGAGGATAATGAAGTACATCAAGTGAATGGTAAGTGTGCAATTTTAACAAAATTTATTCCGTATATGTGATGTTTTGTTATTATTTGGTCCATTTCCCATCATGAATTATTAAATTATACTGGTAATCTTGCAGATAGCAATATCGGTCACACTCGCGGCCAGCGTGGAGCAGCTCGTGGCCGTCCTTTTGTTATTGAGAGAGGTACTTGTGCACGCAAATGCTACACGCAGTGCAATCGATCAAGGAATAAACTTCAGGAAGCTGCAGAAGGCAGGCAGGCAAGCCGAGGACAGAGTGGAGTTTGCCGAGGAGTAGAGCAAGTAGTTAGCCAAGAAGCAGATATACCGGCTATTAGGAATCATAACGCTATAGTTATTGGATCGAAGATCCAAGGTAAGGATGGGACAGAATGGGAATATGTGAAAATAGACTCTGGAAATGCTGGGAGACGTGCTCAGCAAAATATTCTGAGAGAGATCCCAGGACCATCTGCGTACGCTAGGAGGAACATCTCTGACGGTGATCTTACTTCCGCTTGGAGATTGTTCATTGACAAAACAATACTCACTCACATCAAGATCTGTACAGAAGTGGAAGCACGTCGAGTGTTGAGTGTATCTGATTGGTCCACCTCTCTTAATGAATTAGATGCGTTCATCTCTACTCTCTACGCACGTGGAGTCATGGGTGCTACCAAATTTCCTTTAGACACAATGTGGTCAAAAAACTGGGGACTTCCATTCTGCACAAAGATCATGTCACGTGATCGCTTCAGAGAGCTGATGAGATTTTTAAGATTCGATGACCGATCAACACGTAGTAACCATCTTGCCACTGACAAATTTGCCCTTTTTTCTTTCGTGTGGGACAGATTTATAGAAAACTGTCAAGCTTGCCACAAACCTGGTGCAGAAGTGACAGTGGATGAACAGCTTTTTCCCAGTAAGTGTAGATGTCCATTCACACAATTCATGCCTAATGAACCCGATAAATATGGGCAAAAATTTTGGTTAGCAGCAGATTTAAATTCCAAATATGTATTGAATGGGTTTCCCTACGTTGGCAAGGTTGAGGATAGGCCATCCGATCAGAGTATTCCTGAATATGTAGTAATGAAATTGATGGGTCCCTATCTTAGGAAAGGAAGAAACGTAACGACTGACAATTTTTTTACATCATTGAACCTATTGAAGAGGCTGAAGAAAGAGGGTACTTCTTTAGTTGGGACATTGAACAAGATGCGACGAGAGGTGCCTTTAGAATTAAAAACCTCTAAAGATACGCTGCATACTTAGAGGTTGCTGAAACATGAAAATTTATCCCTAACTGTTTATAAAGGAAAACCAAGTAAACATGTTCTTATCCTCAGCTCAATGCATCCAAATATAGCAGTGGATAATACTGGTAAGAGGAAACCAGACACGGTGACTTACTACAATCGCACAAAATGCGGCGTTGACGTAGTGGACCAAATGGCGCGTGGGTACGCGGTGAGAGCAGCCTCAAGACGAAGAAGATGTATCTATGTGCTGCATGCAAGTTTTCTGCGAAGTAATTATTTTTTAACTGGATTACTGTGCTTAAAAAAATAAATACTAAATCCACTTGGGTGTATAAAGAAACATTATAGCCTTGTTTATATTTTGTAGTAAATTTTTTTACTTTGTATTGTGAAATAAAACTAAAAGGTAGGCGAGGCGGTAAAATTGTTTTTCGCAAGATTATTTCGTAATAGTCCTAATGTAAATTGTAAATTCAATTGTTCTTTTTGGTAAGTCATTCCAGTGATTAATTATTTTATCTAGACTTATCTATAAATTTCTGGCTTCACTGTTCTCTGTATTTGTCTATTCGAACATGAGTGTACTAGAATTGCTTGAAATTCAAAAACAATTTGTATATTTTAAAATATTTTGGATACGATTTATCTCATGCCTTGCCAAAAGAAATTCAACCGAGCTTAGGGAAAAATTCCTAATCATTTGAGAAAAGACTTGAAATTTAAATACGACTGCCTCATGCACTTTAAATGTAGCACAGGAGAAGGTGTCTTGAGGACACCTCCCGCTGTTCTAGGGGGTCGAACAAGTCCCGCCGTTCTAGTGTTAAAGCATGGGTCTGCGTCAGCGATATTAATATCATATATTAGTTAACTTTCGTGCGATAATGCTAAATTTCTACTAAGACATGCAGTCAAAGTTTTAATGAGCTTCTAATGAAGTATTCGGTGTTTTTATACATTTTATACTTTCCCTTCTCTATTAAATGCATTCATCGTATGTAGAATCTTCATCCCATAAGCCAATTTCGAATCACCAACCAATTTCGTACCTGTTGAATCGTTAAGTACACGGAGATTTTGTGAGGAATAACGAACCAGTGCGATTCTAATTCATTTTTTTGTAGATTTTAAGCATTATTATACTTTGTACATATGTTGGATATCTATTTTTGTAATGTTACTCGTAAGTTAATAGTTGCTTAAGATATGTTTGTGATTTTGATACTGAATGCTTCTTCACTCTCCACAATACTGAACATTTTCTTACAAAATCGATATAACTAGCCGTCACTTTGCGTAATTTCGTTACAGTAATAAAAACATAGGAATTAATATTATGAAAATGGCGGAATATAGCGTAGCATTTTCTTCAAATACAACATTTGCCCACAACTGGGGTTGTTTTAGCGACCGTCGAGGTGCTCTGGAGCTCTGGAAAAGTTCGGCAAAGGGCTCGTTTTATTGCAGGCAGCTGCGCTTTTTCCGGATTAACGGTACCCTTCGAATTGCATGTCCGTGTTTTTCCTTACAAGCAAAGGAATAGTTCCGTTCTATTTGAACATTGGATAAGAAGAGGTTGTGTTTTGTGCTCTCTCCGACAGTTCTGTGAAACGAGAAGTCTTCGACAATCTCCTTGAAGCATTCCTCGTGTGATTTTAGGTATTTCATAGGAATTATATCTCGTGAGGTATGTTTTTTTCGTTGTATTTTCCCTTTTATTAATTGAATCAGATTATGGTGGTAAAACGTGATATATTTTCTGATAGTTCTAAAATGTGCTCACAATTGTTTGAGTGCTTTCTACTCCCTTTCTTATTACTGAAGAAAATATACAGTTACGAAATTCATGTTGCATTTTCATATTCTACAATAAATTCCCCGGTTTTCAGTATATTATAACGTAATTTAATTATTATTTCTGCAAAAAATGGCTGAACTGGTCATTAATCGGTTAATGCTTCATAATAAAATGATGGAGGTAAAAGATGAGTCATTTGCTGTAGAAAAGCAAATTATTTGATTCAGAAACAATACTTTAAAGGATAAAGGGCATTGTGCTCTTGTTGAATATCTGCGCCTGAATTGGCGCTATTCAAGGAAATGGAGTCGCCGTTAGACAGATTCATTAGACAATATTCCGATTGCCTTAATGAAGAAATTCACTTTACTTGTATTGTACTCCAGAACTTACCTTGCACTTCTGTGAGCCCAGGTACTCAGAGTAATTTGAAATTTTTATTATTTTGAATGTGAAAATTTATAATCCTGGAAATTAATGATCTGAAATTGCATGAATTGCTTTAGTAGACACAAGAGGGCGGCCGGAATTAAATTTCCATCATTCCAGTGAAAGATCAAAGCGAAGGGAAAGCATTATGCTCTCTGCAGCAAAGTTGTCTTTTGCTACAAGAAGGGCAAGTAGAGTAAATTCTAGGTGGAGGAAAACTGACCATGTTCTGTCTGAGTTGTCAGTAGAAGAGGCTTTATCTCATAATATATTCGGAGTTGACTAAAAACCAATATAAAATTTTACGAAAAACGGCTTTAAATCACGGTAATAGACTGTATCCCAACTATGAGACAGTTAGAAATGCCAAATATGCAACAGATTCGGATGGTATTCGAATCAAGGAAGATGTATG
Organism: Sympetrum striolatum; assembly: GCA_947579665.1. Classification (NCBI taxonomy): domain Eukaryota; kingdom Metazoa; phylum Arthropoda; class Insecta; order Odonata; family Libellulidae; genus Sympetrum; species Sympetrum striolatum. The sequence goes on along the minus strand of OX388343.1, from coordinate 109,492,991 downwards.
TGAAGTTGATTTTTATGCATTAAAAAAGCATAGCCCATTTATTTTTTTCAATTATCGCAGTACAAGAAATGGTGACTTTCTAATTAATATTGATATCTAAGATATTTACAAAGAATAATAATGCTTAAAATCCGCAAAAAAACGAATCAGAATCGTATTGGTTCGTTATTCCTCACAAAACACGAGAGCGTAGCGAAGGACGGTGCTCCGCCGCGCGGATTTGGCCCAAAGTGGATTAGGCCCTTGTAGCGTTGTCGAAAAGTCGATTTATATATTATTGGGGCAAGATTTTATTTCGGATTCCCATTAAGGAAGGTTCATAGCTTATCGTAGTGTAAGTAATCCCGTGTCACACGGTGTCTCAATCTACTATTTTCCTCGCTTTAGGTAATAATTTGTTCCAAAATAAGTGACCGCCATTTTGTTATGTAAAGTATATAAATTTTCAACAGAAATCATTGAAACCAAGTCTTATAAAGGACAAAACACATATCTATAATATGGCATCATATTTTGCCCGATGATTTTCATAGTTTGGGTTCAGCATTGGTTTGAAGTGGAAGAATTTCGCGAAAAATCAGTGACCGGCATTTTTCGCAAAATTTTGCCAGTTTTGACCACCTGTAGAATTGTAATTCCCGGGAATCAACAATAATTATTTCGCAGTTTTATGCAGAATTTATTTAAGAATGACTATGCGAAGTTTCTAAGTCCTCACTCAAAAAAACCACTTTCGTATTTTTGGCCAGATTCTTTCGATTTTAGCCCACTGTGAATCGTCGGACAAGTTTTTTGTTACAATAAATTGTTTTTTATTCTACTTAATTTTACTTTTTAGCAAAAGTTAATCGTATCATATTCGTTAATGTGAAATCAAATGAAAAATTAATTAGAATGATACCAATTTAATTAACTTAAACAATTTTTAGATTAACTTTATTCGCTGACTATAATTCACGCATAACAGCTTTTCTCAGTATCGGTTTGTTTATGTGCAAAGTCATCCAAACCCTTTTCCTTTCTTGGGCGATTTCTAAAATGTATACGTAGTATTATCAAATAATTTATACAGTTTTACCGGTTAGAGCGCTAAGTACTTTCACAGCAAAACAAGAAAAGTTTAAGAGGGCGTCTTAAGTAATATTATTTACCAAAGAAAACCAAAGGATTAACCGAAACTACGATTAAAACAGTCCATCGTAATTTGCTCTCCTTCAAGGAAGTTTATTTGGTTGTAATTATGGTTACAATTAAATAAACTTTCTTGACCTATAGGTTATTACGAGGGTCGTTCAATAAGTCCTTAGAAAAAGATGGAAAAACACTTTTTTTTGGGGTAAATTTTTTTTATTTCTCAACATAATCTCTTTTCAGCTCTATACATTTTTCTAAACGTTTTTGAAAATTTTTTATGCCGTCCGAAAAATAGGATTTTGGAAGTTCTTCAAAATACTCATTCGTTTGCTTAATGATCTCCTCGTTGGAAGTGAACCGTCGTCCGCTAAGCCATTTTTTCTAATTCGGTAACAGGAAATAGTCACTTGGGGCCAAATCTGGTGAATAAGGTGGATTTTGCAACAATTCCATTTTTGATTCCATAATTTTGACCATCGAAACAGCACAGGTGTGCAAACGCACATCGTGCATATGCAAGAGGATTTTTTTCCTCTTCAAATGTGGACGTTTTTCTTTGATTTCATCGCTCAACCGATTCAATAATGACGCATAATACGTCCCTGTTATCGTTTTTCCTTTTTCCAAGTAATCAATAAAGATAATGCCGTGTGCATTCCAAAAGACCGTGGCCATCACTTTGCCGGCCGATGCCACCGTTTTCGTCTTCTTCGGAGCCCGTTCACCCTTAAAAATCCACTGTTGTGACTATATCTTTGTTTCTGGAGTGTAGTAATGAATCCAGGTTTCATCCACAGTTATGTATCGACGAAGAAAATCGGCATGATTGCGACGGAAGAGCGCCAAAATAACCTCAGAGTCGACCACACGATTGTGTTTATTCTACTCTGTGAGTAAACGCGGCACCCATCATGCAGAAATTTTTTCCACAGACAGTTTTTCATGCAAAATTGAAGCGACTATATCTTGCGATATGCCTGTGGCCTCAACTATTTCGCGCACTTTAATCCATCGATCACTCAAAATCATATCGTGGATTTTTTCGATCGTTTTGGAAGTAATCACTTCCTCTGGGCGTCCCGAACGATATTCATCTTTTGTGGATGAACGGCTACGTTTAAACTCATTCATCCAATTGTAAACAGTTGCAAACACAGGAGCAGATGTGCCATGAACTGCATCCAACTCAGCTTTGATTTCTTTCGGCGTTAAACCTTTCAAATACTAATGTTTAATCACAGCCCGAAATTCATTTTTCTCCATTGTTATAAACAAACAAAAGTTGTTCACATCAATCCTATTTTTGGACGGCAGAAATTTTTTTTAAAAACGTTTAGAAAAATGTATAGAGCTGAAAGGAGATTATGTTGAGAAATAAAAAATAATTACCCCAAAAAAAAAGCGTTTCTCCATCTTTTTCTAAGGACTTATTGAACGACCCTCGTAGATCGGATATCGGGTACGAGAATAGAAATATTACCCTTAAGTCCAAGTGAGTAACACAGAAAAATACAGGAAAAGAAAATTGAAAGTAAGAGAATTACTAGAAAACAGAGGGTCATTTCCAAAATACTCGGTTAGCACAGGTGTTCATTGCGGAGTTGCCAGTACTCAGGTGATCAATTTTTAGTTAAATAGTTCATCAAAGCTAAGGCCCATTTACACCAACCCCTCTTTTATTACTTTCTACGCCACCACAAAAAGTTTCATCAAAAACCACTGTCAAAAGTGAGTGCTTTCCTTGCAAGCCAAGCCTCGGGCAAAGACTATGAGATGTTCATTCCAGATCCTTACAGCGAGAGTGGCGAGGGAGAGATTATTTAGGGAGGAAACAAGAGGCGCTCTTACCGGAAAGAAACGCATAATCGCTAGAAGCCTCTGCTCTCAGATATAGCAGACGGATAGGAAAAGATTGCGCGGCACTGTCTACAGGAGGCGTCCATTGATTACGGGAGGCGTTTAGGGGGGTTAAGCCGAATCTCACGTGGGGGAGAGGGGGGATTCTCACAAAGATTACGTAATTTTTTATCCGCAAGAAACAGTGTAGAATTATGAGATAACTGGGTTAAATTGAGTACATAATACGTGTTTCTCTACTAAAATGCAGATGATTTTACTGAACATGGACATGCTGGTTCAAGTAGTCACTCTTGAGACCGCATATGAGTCCCATGGACTGAATTAAAATGAATATTCTTTCACCAATTTCAGAAGTTCTCATTTAAGTATTTTATTGTCCGATTTTTACTTTCTCCATATACGAAGTATAGAGAAAGTATTGTTTTCATGAAAAAATTCGACTTCGAGATTTCAACGGAAATACACGTTTTGGGGTCCCTAGAACACGTTCTGACCATTTTCGGAATGATGTCTGTGTGTATGTGTGTGTGTGTGTGTGTGTGATAGTGGGCGCTTTAACGTGAAAACTATTAGTCGTATCAATACCAAACATCATATATAGTACTGTGGTGTGTGCTGTCAGAGTTGATTAGTTTTTGGAATAAATCGGCCAACCGGAAGTCGAGCTTTATTCATTAAAGCGCATTTCCGGTTTTCAAAATATCTCCATAAATATGATATATAGGTATATTGTATACCTTATAAAAGTTTTAGATAATGTAACTTACTATAACTTTTGTATTTAACATATTTTAGTATCACCGGTTGATTAGGAGTTATTCGTGAAATACTGGTAAACCGGAAGAAGATGATTATGCACTTTGTGGGCGCTCTAACATGAAAACTATTTGTCGAATCAACACCAAATTTCATATATAGTACTTTGGTTGGTGTCGTTAGAGTTCATTAGTTTTTGGAGTAAATCGGTTAACCGGAAGTCGAGCTTCATTCTTCAAAGCTCATTTCCAGTATTCAAAATATCTCCATAAATATGATATTTAGGTATATACTATTATTTATAAATGTTTAAAAAAATTCTATTTACTATAACTTTTGTATGAAACATATTTTTGTATCACTGATTGTTTAGGAGTTATTCATGAAATACTGATAAACCGGAAGTTGCTGACTATGTACTTTAGTGGGCGCTGTGGGCGAAAGGCCAAATTCATCGTTTTTCATCGACCATGTCCCGAAAAACATTATTTATAACGTTTGTGACGTAAAAGATAATAATATATAAATTAATCACTCATCTTCCAAGTTTAGATGCAATATAGAGTTCGAAATTACCGTCGTAGATAAATATTTACGTCTTATATATGGAGAAAGTCATGTGCTGGCCACATCAGATTTTTACTTTCTCCATATACGAAGTATAGAGAAAGTATTGTTTTCATGAAAAAATTCGACTTCGAGATTTCAACGGAAATACACGTTTTGGGGTCCCCAGAACACGTTTTGACCATTTTCTGAATGATGTCTGTGTGTATGTGTGTGTGTGTGTGTGTGTGTGATAATGGGCGTTCTAACTCGAAAACTAAAAGTCGTATCAATACCAAACTTCATATTTAGTACTGTTGTGTGTGCTGTCAGAGTTGATTAGTTTTTGGAGTAAATCCGTTAACCGGAAGTCGAGCTTTATTCATTAAAGCTCATTTCCGGTTTTCAAAATATCTCCATAAATATGATATATACGTCTATTGTATTACTTATAAAAGTTTTAGATAGTATAATTTACTATAACTTTTGTATTTAACATATTTTTGTATCACCGGTTCATTAGGAGTTATTCGTGAAATACTGATAAACCGGAAGAAGATGATTATGTACTTTGTGGGCGCTCTAACATGAAAACTGTTTGTCAGATCAACACCAAATTTCATACATAGTACTTTTATTACAGTCGTTAGAATTGATTAGTTTTTGGAGTAAATCGGCGGACCGGAAGTCGAGCTTCATTCTTCAAAGCTCATTTCCGGTTTTCAAAATATCTCCATTAATATGATATTTAGGTATATACTATTATTTATAAATGTTGTAGAAAATTTATTTTACTATAACTTTTGTATGAAAAATATTTTTGCATCACTGATTGTTTAGGAGTTATCCATGAAATACTGATAAACCGGAAGTTGCTGATTATGTACGTTGTGTAAAGCTCATTTCTGGTTTTCAAAATATATCCATAAATATGATATATTGGTATATTGTATTCCTTATAAAAGTTTTAGATAATATAATTTACTATAACTTTTGTATTTAATATATTTTTGTATCACCGGTTGATGAAGAGTTATTCGTGCAATACCGATAACCCGGGAAGTAGCTGTTATGTCTTTTGTGGGCGCTCTAACATGAAAACCATTCGTTGTATCAACTTTAAATTCCACATATAGTGTTTTTGTTGGTGTCGTTAGAGTTGATTAGTTTTTGGAGTAAATCGGTTGAGCGGAAGTCGAGCTTCATTCTACAAAGCTCATTTCCGGTTTTCAAAATATCTCCATAAATATGATATTTAGGTATATACTATTAATTATAAATGTTTTAGAAAAATTATCTTACTATAACTTTTGTATGAAACATACTTTTATATCACCGATTGTTTAGGAGTTATTCATGAAATACCGATAAACCGGAATTTGCTTAGTATGTACTTTGTGGGCGCTCTCACATGAAAACTATTTGTCGTTTCAACACCAAATTTCATGTATATTACTTTGGTTGTTGTGATTAGAGTTTATTATTTTTTAGAGTATATCATTGAACCGGAAGTTGAGCTTTACTCTTCGAAGCTTATTTCCGATTTTGCAAAATACCTCTATAAATATGATATTTAGGTATATACTATTATTTTTAAAAGTTTTAGAAAAATTACTCTACTACACCTTTAGTATTAAACATATTTTTGTATCACTGATTGTTTAGGAGTTATTCGTGAAATACCGATAAACCGGAAGTTGCTGATTATTTACTTTGTGGGCGCTCTTACCTGAAAACTATTTGTCGTATCAACACCAAATTTCGTACATTTTATTTTGGTTGGTGTCATCAGAGTTGATTAGGTTTTGGAGGATATCGGTTTACCAGAAGTCGATCTTTTTTTTTGAAAGCTCATTTCCGTTTTTGAAACATTTCACCATTAATCCTTAAGTAGTCTCGTGGGGTCAATGTGACATCAGGCGCTATATTACCGTCGGGATCACAGAAACTAATGAAGATATTTCAACCAAATTTTCGTTTTGTAAAAATGTTGTCCATGTTATGATTATCTGAGGATTTTCTTAATGTCAAGTTATAAGAAGTATGCAATTTTAGCAGTGCTACCAAATTTACTGAAATAAATTATAATAATTATCTAAACATTATTTCAACAATTTTTAATTACCTATACATAAAATAATTCATAGGTAAGAATCAAAAAAATAATGAACACCATATCATGCATATAAACTGACGAAAATTAATATCCAAAACATAAGGTTTCGGGATATTTTAAAGATTTACTGAATATTTTAGGAATGAATCTATAATGTTTAAAATGCTATTACAGTTCACAGAATACCTTACTAATGCTCACTGAGTAAATATGTGTTGATATAGTTTCAATATAGTAACATAGAGCTACGCATTAATTTGTTTTTTTACTTTCTCCATATACGAAGTATAGAGAAAGTATTGTTTTCATGAAAAAAATCGACTTCGAGATTTCAACGGAAATACATGTTTTGGGGACCCTAGAACACGTTTTGACCATTTTCGGAATGATGTCTGTGTGTATGTGTGTGTGTGTGTGTGTGTGTGTGTGATAGTGGGCGCTTTAACGTGAAAACTATTAGTCGTATCAATACCTAACTTCATATATAGTACTGTGGTGTGTGCTGTCAGAGTTGATTAGTTTTTGGAATAAATCGGCCAACCGGAAGTCGAGCTTCATACTTCAAAGCTCATTTCCGGTTTTCAAAATATCTCCATAAATATGATATTTAGGTATATACTATTACTTATAAAACTTTTATAAAATATTGTATACTATGACTTTTGCATGAAATATATCTTTCTATCACTGATTGTGTAGGAGTGATTCGTGAAATACTGATAAACCGGAAGTTGCTAATTATGTACGTTGTGGTCGCTCTGGGCGCTGGGGCGAAAGGCCACTTCATCGTTTTTCATCGAAAAGGTCCCGAAAAGCATTATTTATAATGATTGGGACGTAAAAGATAATAATATATAAATTAATCACTCATCTTCAAAGTTTAGATGGAATAAGAAGTTCAAAATTACTGTCGTAGATAAATATTTACATCTTATATATGGAGAAAGTCATGTGCTGGCCACATCAGATTTTTTCATTGTGATTTTAGACCACGACCTCAGTAGTCTTAAATACTAGTCTCAACTATTCCTAAATAAAAATAATTAAATAAATTACGTTTTATTTCAGTAAATCCAATACAATGAAGCATAGATTAACATATTTACGCTGAAACACGCAATTTGAACAATCTCACGTGAGATTAGAGGAGGGGGTCGAGCCAAATCTCACGATATCTCGCTAGGGGGGAGGAAGGGATCAAAACATCGCAAAAATCACCTCACGTAATTAATGGATGCCCACTACACTGAGGATGCGCCTTTCCCTGACAGGTCAGCGTGAAAGAAGAATTGGAATTGAAACCCCCTAACATAATAATGCATATTTTACTAACATAAATGTCGGAAAGACAAAAGTGATGAGAGTAAGCAGGAATGAAGTAATCATTAATATATCCGTTGAAGGAAAAACTGTTAAGAAAGAGGAATCATCTCAGTATCTGGGAAGTTTAGTGACTGAGATTGACAACTGTATTCGGGTAGTAAGATCGCTATGGGTAAAAAGGCGTTAGAGAATGTGTAAGGACTTATAACAGCATGTAGAATTCCAATAGATCTGAGGATGATATTCGCTAAATGCTTTGTGTGGAGTGTGGTGACAGCAGCGAAACATGGACAAATCAAAAGGAAAGATGAAAAGTACTTGGACATTTTCGAAATGTTGTTTGTGGAGGAAGATGCTTAAGGTGAAGTGGACAGATATAATTGGAAGTGCTATTGAGAATAGGAGAGGGAAGAAAACTGCTGAGGGAAATCGAAAAGCGGAGGACAGCTTGGGTGCGGCGTACGATACGCTGTAACTGCAAGTTAGAAGAATTATTGAAAGAGAAATAGAATGGGAATGCTCATAAAAAATAGCCGAAAGGCAAATGAAAGAAGATGCTCATGATCGAGAGTCTCCAGTTGAAATCTATCGGAAGATAGATTCCTCTAAGGAGATGAGCTTTACAAATAATACAAGAAAATTGGTTCCTCTAATTGGGGTTACGCATTACACGGCGCAGCCCGCGATCACAAGAGCGGTTAAATCTCTACGATATATCCTGTTTATTTTATAGCCAAATAGTATTTAATTAACTAAACATCATTTCCTTATTCGGATACGGGAAATTTTCCCAAGTTCTACACACTTTCCAACTATCCGCTTTCCATTAGATAAATTTCATCGTTCATTGTTTCATTTATTTCTACAATAAGAATGATTTTTTATCATCAAATTAAGTTTTTTCTGCATTTGGTCACACCAAGCAATCCTTACTGGGACATGCATGGGAAATTAAGCTAAATAAGAACGTAGTTTACAGTCAACTAAGTGCGAAATGATCAATAGACGAATATGAATAGATATGTATAAGAAAAAATGAAAGAAATAAATTGAAATTATATATAATGAGATGAAATAATCCGTTGAAGGCTGTCCGATAGGGGATGGCTCGGAGCGCTACTGCTGATAAGAGCCTTAGATGCTGATTAGCAGCAGATTCGTGGATTGAATCTTAGCTGCTACTTAAGATGGAAATTTTAAACATTACTGTATCGCAAACCAATGAAGGGAAAACCCTAGGACATAAACCAGTTTAAATTCGACTCTCTTCTCTTGTCTCTAAATCGCGATTCCACCTTTCCTTGTTCAATCTCAGGAGAATGCGACACTTTACGAGGTTTTGAGATTCAATTCAACTGAGAAGAAACAATCACGCTTGAAGTATTTTAGCACTTCCGGTGCGAAATTTGTTTGGACGACGAAACATCTCGCAAATTAATGTATTTAGAAATGGTATTTAGACTGAATACTTTACAGACATAATTATAACCAGTTCTTCGATGGATTTCATCTTATACACCATCATCGCTCTTAACTTTTTAGGAGATTCCACACGTATGGCCTTCTTACGACGCGAAATGTATACTATACAACGTTATTAAATTTCCCGAACTTAGAATCATTGCCACTATTGAAAATACGTTCGGGAACTTTGAACAAAGTTTTTTTTTGTTTGAACAAAGGTGCAGATAACTGAGATTACTTGGGACTGTTCCCATTGATAATTAAGAATAAAAGTACCGAGTGCTGATCTGCCGAGATTTTTTGAAGGATCGAAAAAATAAGTTTTAATTCCGTGGTCTTTGCGTACAAATCCTACATCAGCGGATGCTCATTCGGGTATCCCTTTCCAAGTGTTTCTGTATTTTTTTTTCCGTTCTCACTGTCGCGCAGTGGGCTAGAATCGAAAAAACCTGTACAAAGGGCGAAAAACGGTTTTTTTGAGTGTGGATATTGAAACTTGGCATAGTTATTGCGAAATGATTACATTTTATGTTCCTGCTCGTCTTTTGTTTAAATTTCTAGGCGTCTAAAACATACAGGGTGTCAAACTTGAGAAATGTTTACAAAAACGGGAAGTTCCGGATTTTTCGGAAAAAATTTCAAGTTCGTTGATACGTAATTGCTTTTAAGAGAAACAGTTGGAAAAAAACAGCAATGCAGTAATCTAGCATATCTATTTTCTTTCAATTCGCTGAATGTTTCATGCTCTAAGATGATTCTTTGCTCATTTAAAGCAACAAAATGACGGACACCTTTTTCGGACAAATTTCGAGATAAAGTAAGGAAATCAACTTGGTAAACAGCAATGGACTATCAAGTCTCTTATACCACGTCAGTCTGCAAGGCTTCTAGATATGAAATCTGAAAACACTGTTTCATTTCACCCGCTACCCTGTGATTGTGGTGGATTTTTCGTAAGCGCTGCGCGGTCCGGCTGGGCGGGGGAAATTATTTTCTGTGCAAGTCCGAACCACAGAAGTTTATAAATAACGTAAGAAAGACAATTTTCTTACGGGAGTGCGTAGAAAGCGGCGCAATGGAGCATTATTTTCGTTAAAGCAGTAGCAAAAAACGTACTTAACTTTGATGAAATGAACAAGGTCCCCTTACGAGTTTACTCGAAATTTGTTCTACTAGGTATAATTTAATGATATTAAACTTTGTCAATGTAAAGGATACACCTTAATGTATCATTTTCAAAATTATTTAAATTTTTCAAATAAAATTACGCTTGTTATCAAAAAAGTTTCGTAAGTTTGCAAAATGTCCACTTTTCCCCGTGCATGGGTAAAGTAATATAATGATATAATTACTTTAAATTTCCCTATAATATTATTTTCTGGGCAGTTATTTTTCTTCTAAAGCTACGTCTTAACGGGACACTTGTGTCGCGACATAAGTGTCGAGACACCAGACACTACCGTCTACACGAGTTGCTCTCGCAGTCTCGCGACACTCGGTTGCGAGTGTCCAGAGAAGAGCTCTCGCGAGAGCAGCGTAGCGTCCGTCTTAACGAGCGCTGTCAACATTTCTTTAACAGTTCAATTTGATGCAACGCATCGGCATACGTCACCACAAGCATCTCTTCCACTATAGGCTCAGGCTCACTGTCATCACTTTCACTGATTTCATCGTCTCCTTCATCAAGTAGTACTTTTAATTATTTCTTCCATGTTAACCTCGTGGTCCACGGTCAACAAATTAGAATCGATGCTCGCATATTCAGTACTTTCGCCCGCATCATTTAACAAAATTTCTAACTGCAAACCATTTGTAACATCGTCCACCTCTGGTGATAATTCATTGTTACAGAACCCCGATTTAACAAAACAATTACATACGGTTGAACTTTTTATGTTTTCGATCAATCCAAAATATTGCGTCAAGAACAGTAATGGACTTCCCCACACGAGTGTGGGAATACCCCTGGTCAACTTGAGAAAGCATATTTTTTTAAATTAACTGTCTGTAGAGGACTTTAAAGTTTTTAATGATGCTCTGGTCCATTGGTTGTAATACACTCGTAGTGTTCGGAGGGGAAAAAATTAACTTGATATTTTTTAGCATTAAATTGGGATGACAAGGAGAATTGTCAAGAAATAGTAAAATCTTTCTTTTTTCCTTTCCCATTTTTTTATCGAGATTTTGCAACCACTCGGTCATTATCTCCGTACTCATCCAAGCCTTCTTATTTGATTTCCAAGTAATGGGTAGTTTATCTTTACTCACTCCTTTGAAGCACCTTGGATTTTCAGCTTTTCCTATCACCAGCGGTCTCAGAAAATCACCTTCCATATTTGCGCCAAGTAAGACTGTAAGCCTCTCCTTAGACGCCTTCCCTCCAGACCAATTTTCTGATTTTAGGGCCAGGGTTTTGTTAAGTAAGGCCCTAAAAAACAATCCTGTTTCATCTGCATTGTAGATGTCCCTGGGTTCGAAGTTTTCTAGCAGCACAGTCAACCTTTCAATCCACTCCGTAGCACTTTCTTTGCACACCTCTGCAGCCTCTCCGCACACAGCTTTAAAAACGATAGTATGTCTTAAACGGAATTTTTCCAGCCACCCATTTGATGCCTTAAAGTTCTCTATACCCAGGGCCACTGCAACTTTAAGCGCTTTTTCTTGTAAAAGTGGTCCGGAGACTGGCAAATTATTTGCTCTCACTTTCGTGAACCACTCGAAGAGAATAGTATCCAATTTGTTTCCCGATGGAATCACTTTCTTAACGTTTTCGTTATGATTTTCCGTCCACAACTTCATGATGGTCTCCTTCTGCTTCAGAATATCAGCGATTTGAGTCTTACTCACACCAAAATGAACCTCTAATTTACGGACACCACTCTTTTCTCTATCGGCATGTTCCAACAGCAGCACTTTCTCTCGTAAGGAAAGACTTTTTCCCTTCGGCATCGCGTGATATAAGCGAGATGTTTCCTAGCAACGAAAACAGTATGAACGCACAAGTGACGGCAAGGTGGCACAGTTGGAGAGGTTCGAATGGTACTGAACAGTGCGTAATATAACATGCAAAGTAGGCGACACGAATGTCGACCATGTAGTGCCAAGATTTTGTCGCTCACTGACAGTAGGTACTAGGTGACGGCAAAAAAGAGTAAATACTTAAGTTCTACCCATGTTAAACTGAAGCCAGGAAGCGTTAAACGTTATAGTTTGGATACAATGTTTCTTTTCAGGGATAAAGTTCGGGAAGGTGGTGGGCCTTATATTCCTTTCAAAAGAATTCTTATTTATTCACAATTGAGTTCAGTGTGTGACTCGCCAGGTAGGCGATCGTTTCCATGCGGTAGATCTTGTGGAAGATCTTTTATTGTGAGTGCGAATCAGCTACTTTTTGTTTATGTGACTGTGTACGAGGGCGGTGATAGTGCACCATGAAATACCTAGGAAATCGATTAGGAATCCGAAAGTACGATTGCTGCGAGGACAAGAAGAAAATAATTTTCAAGGCATTTATTAATTAAGCAAACCTTTCTTAGTAAAGATTTTTTTCCATTACAAGTTAATTTTTTTAAAGATATTACATCTTTATATCTTTTATTTCATGCCGAAAGGCGTATAGTATGTTTTTACTCGATGGCTCTATAAAGGGCCAACTTTTTTTCGCGCAGCAGCAGTAAAGTTGACACTAAACAGCCACAGATCAAAAGATGGACTTTTAGGTCATTTTAATGGGGTATTTAATGGTGGAGGGGGTTCAGGGGTTCAAGCAGTTTCAGCGTCGCCCAGTGAAAATTCCTAAAAATATGCTCTGGTACTGAAAGTGCATGATCTGTCAATAGCCCTTAAAGTTTTACATCTAACGCGTATGAATCATATGCAACGCACGTCCTACGCGCGTCTGGCCGAGGTGCTCTTTCATTTGGGGATTAGCATTTCCAAGAATGCATTCCAGGACACCCTTTCGTTCATTTCCTGATATGCGCATTGATGTATTTTCACTGGTTTGACCATTTTTGACTTCCTCTTCCCCCAGCTATTCATAAACGATATTTTAAGGGGAAAATACTTTCTATTTTAGAGGGATGGCTCAGAAAACCCATGGCGATAGTGCCCGTATAAGAGAAAAATTATGCCCAACAAGGTGTCCGTGTCCGTAAGTGGGAGTGTCCTTATACTAGAGGTTTTCTCCCTATACAAATGCATATCCTTCTGCCGGGGAATTGAATACTGTCCTTAAGTCGGAGGTGTCCGTGAACAGAGGTTTCACTGTATTTATCACAAACATTCATTAGAAGATAGAAGACTTTATCAAAGGATAAATTTATTAAATAAGTTCAGAGAAATTACGTTCTCTGATGATGCAACCGATATAATGCGACCCCATGTTATAGGGGCCGTTCTGATACTGCGAGGAAGATTACGAAAATAGATGCTAGAACGAATCGTTTCAAGAATTTATTTTAACCGCGAAGTATACGCGAAAGCAATCGATTAGGAAAAGAGAGTCAAGGCACCCCCTGCCACACGCCGAAAGGAGTCTTGCAGGGTTCATAATAATAGAAATAGACAAAAATAATTGGATTTAATAAAATACATATCATTAAAATTTGACATTTTTTTATTATTCCAAGAAGTTGTTCTGATTTATACAATCCTTCATTGCATGCCAATTCGACAAGGTGATGTCCCTTGAGGTGACCGATTTTGACCAAATTTGGCAGATCGCTTTGATTTGATATGAAAATGAAAACCTCTAAGTCGTTTTGTAATTAACGCAATTGTTTATTGCAATTTTTAAAAATTGAAATTTTTCAAAAGTGCCTTCGCATTCGAGGCCATATCTCCGTTAATATAGAAGCTAAAAATACACAACATAGCTTAATTTAAAGGTATTGTGTTAGGAAAGATAAAAATAGGAATTTTTTATAAAATTTAAACAATTTTATAAAGTTTATAACAATTTAAAATTTTAAAATTGATTTTTGGCGGTGTAACCACGCCCTCGATTTTTCTCATTTTTTTTATATTTTGTACATAAAACCCTCCTCTACAATTTAAAAAAATTTGGCGAGGGTAATATTTCATTTAATAAAGAAAAACATTTTTGAGTATAGGCGTGACGCTCGCCGCGGCTCCGCGCCGTCCGGCTCGCGCGCTGAACGTTCGGAAGAGTGGCCTCTCATATCTCAGCACGCTTATTCTTCCATCTGATTTTCACCAACTTTAACTGTTCAACCGATATTAATCGACCCTTTAATTCCCTTCACCCTTGCCGGCTGATGAAACCAGTGGGATTCATTACACTCCGGGAAAAGAAAGTTGCTTGGGCAGACTGAACGAGACGTTACAATCCCTCGATCAAACACCTATTTCAAGTAAAAAACCAACGCCGCAAAATTGAGTAAAAAAAGGGTGACAGGTTGCGTTATCGAGGAAAAGTATGACTTTCCTATCTTTCGTCTTCGTTTCGGTGTTGAAACTTTTCAACTACTCTTCCATGATTGAAGCCATGTTCCATGCTTTTTCATTATTTCTCTGTGTTCGGTAGCTTCTCAATGGCAACGTTTTTGAAACATCGTGATCGGGCTGATTTCCGGATGACAGGATGCTTTAGGAGCTCCCCAGCCATATTCTCCCTTTCCATATGCTTCCTTTCTAAAGAATAAGCGTAAATGTAAGATAATTGTTTCCATTTATGCACTAATTTCAAGAAACAGAACTTGGAAAAGGAAAAACCCTAGCAGTTTTCGCCTTTAACACAAAAGTTTTTAGACAGCAATGCCCTATAAAACATTTTGGTTTCGTCCCCGTTGTAGATATCACATGGTTAATAGTCTTAATTTATTCTTTAACCTTGCCTTTCTAGTCCTCTACGGTTACCACATCCACGTCGTTCGAATTGCCGACACCCATGTTCCATATAACATTGTGTCTTGCTCTGAATCTCTCCAGCCAACCATTCGCGGCCATAATATCAAGTTTTCTTAAAGAAACTGAAAACTCTTATGCCTTTTCTTGCACCATTGGACCCGATAAAGGAATATTCCTCGATCTTGGTCGCAAAAACTAGTCCCAAACTAATATGTGTAATTCTTCATATTCGCAGAGAGGAGTTTTCCTCTTTGAATGTAAAATTAGGCCTAAATTAATAGACAGAAACGACAATTATTTTATGGTGTGTTGGTTTACAAACTATTGTTGTTTGGGATATGAAGAAATACGTTTCTTAAGACCAACCTCTTTCAAACTCTTTCTTAATTTTCTCTTCCTTCTTGGACCGGCCACGTTATGGCCGGCATGCCGGTTAGCATGCCTACATGTTAATGCTCCAACGCCAAGGTACAGGGTTCGATTCCTGGCTATCCAGATTTTTCTGGTAAGGGAATGGTCATATGTGTTCGTCTATTGTTTCTGTTATTACATCACTGTAAATTGGTGTTTCGCTGTATGTGATGGATCGATAAAAAAATAAAAAAATAATTGCTTCATAAACTTACGTCTTTCCACACTTACACCTCTCTACTACTTGCTTTACGGAATGCTTTTCGTTCAAGGCACTCGATCAATTCCTGTTTATTTTTCAGCGTTAATGCGCTACGTGGCATCGCGGAAATCAATCAGCAGTTCCCCTAAGGTACTCTGGTGTGGTCTTACCCTCTCAGCAGCACGTAGGAAAATGATTCCGTCTTCTTCAGAGACGAGTAAGGCTACACAATATTGTTTATCCCTTTCCGCCGTAAACTGCCCGAGATTTAATCCCAACTAATATAAGAGGCAAAATTTAAATTTTTATTAAGAGCCATTTATCTGCAGATTGAGATGGATAAGGAATGCCTCGGTCTGCAAAAGGAGTGGCCAAGAATCCTAATTGCATTTGTGTGTTGGTGTCTCGGCTTTCATAAACATAATGACAATGAACCCTTGTTCAGTAGACGAAGCTCTTGAAATTATATTTACAATAGGATGCTCATGATTTAGGATAACATCTCCCATGGGAAAGCTTTGCATCTTCATAGTCACCTCAAGTTATTTAGATCGAAATTGGAATTGCTTTTTGCAATTCCGCTTAGCCCAGGTTCACGTGGCCGGGAATCGATTCCGTTTCCGCGTTTGACAGTTTCCGTTCAACACAGGGTACCGATGCATGTAAAACCCTATTACGACCGCCGGGACAGACTTTTTTTCGGATAAGACAGGTTTCCGTTTTACTCAGGTTCCGCTTAAGTCAGGTTTCACTGTGTATAAACAATAAGGACTTTAATGAATCATTAGAACAAATACAAAATACGAGAACAGTGAAGAAAAAATAGAAGTAATAATGATAGGATAGAATTATAATTAGTGTACATAAACCTATTGTAGCACATTTTTGATCCATGTTTATTACTTTCCATGACTTCTCTGGAAGGAATCGCAAAACTGATTTCTACAGGCAATTTATAATTTCAAAAAACTATTTCTAAAGGCAAGACATCCTTTTTGGAGGCGATGATTTGTAACGCGGTGATATGATTGAAATTTTCGATCGCATTGAAATATTGAAGAAAGAACTGCAGAAGTCGAGCCTTTGTGTCATTGAATTGCATGAAAAAGTGAAATCAGTTGCTGATGTGTTGAATGCGTCTCGTCTTTCGAAAGAAAAAATCTAATCAAATTTGAAGAAATTTGGGAAAAAAAGTGTTAAAGCTGTAATTGATTTTGAACTCAGAGAACCTCAAATTCCACGTCAGCGTAAAATTCCCAAACGTTTTGATCCAGGTTCAACAGAAAATTTCAAGTTTCTGCCACCCAAGGATTATTTTAGACAATTTTATTGTGAAGTTTTTGATCAGTTGATTGGATCGTTAAAAAGTCGATTCGAAACAGAGGCAGCAAAACTTTTCGAGTTTATGGAGCGATTCGCTATCGGTCAGACCGCTTATGCTGACAAGATTGTCAACTTTTATAAAGACGATTTTGACAGAGCGAGGTTGTTGAGCGACCGTGACATGTTCTTGCAACTTTTGCGCAGGCAAAATGAGCAAACAAACAATTTGTTGGGAGTTGCGAATTTCTTGAAAAGATACGAATGGGCTCATTCCAGAGTTAGTTCGTCTGTTAATGACAATTCCAGGGTCATCATGTTCGAATGAACGAAGTTTCTCGGTTCTTCGGTCCGAGAAAAAGCCTTGCGATTATATAAACATTTCGCTTCTTCAGGTGAAAGCAGTGGCGAAAAACAATTCACCGCAAGTAAGGGCTAGTTTCAGAATTTTAAGAGAAAGACATATCCTATATACTGTGAAGATTTTCGGTGAAATTGCATCTGCGGACCACCAAGCTGCGAAAGAGTTCCCCAATTTTTATATGCAGCTTATTAAATACCAGTGTTTAATGTCAATGAAACCAGACCCTTCTGGGAGAGAATGCCTTCCCGGACTTTTATCTCCAAGTCTGAGAGAAATGCTCCGGGATTTAAGGTTAGCAAAGACCGAGTCACGCTTCTTCTATGCTCCAATGCAGCAGGCGATTCCAAAGTGAAGCCTATGCTAATTTAACGCACGCAGAACCCGCGAGCTCTGTCAGGGAAAATTAAAAATAATCTTCCAGGGTTTTGGCGGTCCAACCGAAAGGCTTGGGTGAGTCGAAATATCTTCATGGACTGGCTTAACAATTCTTTTGTTCCCGAAGTTGAGAAATATATATCATCAAAAGAATTGCCTTTTAAAGTTCTTCTCCTTTTGGTTAATGCCCCAGGCCATCCTCGGGAACTTAAATCTGCTCACTCAACCTCCCACTTCCTCCCACCTAACACCACATATCTCCTCCAGCCTCTAGATCAGGGTAACATTGCTACCTTCAAGAGTTATTATATTCGGCCTACCTTCTTTTTCCTGTTATAAAAAAGCGATTTTTTTATAGATAATATTTTTTTATAGAAATGATAGAGAAAAACAACTCTCTCTGCGTAACTGGTTGTTGGAAAAAATTCAATAATGCCGACAGCATAAATATAATTAAAGGATCACTAGACGAGATTAAACCATCGAATCCATGTTGGCGGAAACTCTGGCCGTATGCAGTCATTGATTTTAAAGAATTTCTTAAACTTGTCTATGAACTAAATCTCATCGTTTCACACGGAAGGCGACTGAAATGGGAAGGGCTAGAAGACATGCAGCTAAAATATGTTGAAGAACTTTTAAATGCAAGCAATGCAGAGTTGAGTGAGGAGGATCTGGAGCATCTCATCGATAAGCAGGACGAGGCTGAGGAAGAGGACGAAGAAGAGCAACCTTCAACAGAAATTACCTTGGCCAATGTCAACAAAATCGTTAATATGGCCTCTAATTTGCTAGATTTTGTGATTGACGTGGACCAAAAATGGACCGTAGCTTGATTTTTAAAAGAGGAATAGAGGAGTTGCTGCAACCTTACAAAGAATTGAGGAAGAATCTAACGAAAAAACTGAGCCAGCCAACTATCATATCATTATTTAGTAAAATAGGAGATGCCGAATCAGAAAGTGCTGAGAGAGAGTGATTTGAGTACCGTAACTGACACAACAGACACAGATCATTGATTATTCAAGACAGTCCAAGTAAGTGAAATGATATTTTCAATAAATTATTCTTTATTGATAAATGTCGACTATTTAAATATTATCAGTTAACAATTTAGGGCATAAACGTATTTAAGCTGGGAAATTACTTCGTAAATGTAAAATTTGTGTTGCAGACTAGCGCGATTCCGTTAGAGCAAAACTTTCCGATGCAGAGGGAGCTGATCACTTTATCGGAAGTTATCGGCGCGTTTGGGATAAAAATGCGGCCAAATTTAAAGAGGAATAATATCTTAGAAATATAAAATTGTTATTAACAGGGAAAACTATTTTGAACTAATTTTTTCTCCCTGTATTGTTGCTCGTAAAACCTAACCCTTGATTTCCCATATGCGTAATGCTTCGCCAACCGCGGGCTCTTTCGATTCCCTAACCCCCGCGGTTGGCGAGGGATACTTGTATACAAAATTATTGTTTCCAATCTTGGTAGGAACATATGAGAATTTTAACTTATTGATGTAGAACAGGGTTTCCCAAACTTCTTCTGCAATGGAACACTTCCCAAACCTGGGAAGTTTAACGGAGCACTAAGCTTATTTTTAGGTTAGGTAATTCTACTTGTATAATTTAAAAAATCATTTAACTACAACAAATTATTTATTTGGTAATTATTTTTAAGTATAAAACTATAATATTGTAATAAAAACTTAAAATATGAATCAATAAAGCATTTAATGACTTTTATTCTCCAATTCTCCATTCAGCTTCAGCGGAATACCGGTGTTCCGCGGAACATAGTTTGGGAAACCCTGACGTAGAATATGAAAAGGCACGCGCAAACACACTCATACACACGCAAACAATACTGACTATCCGACTCTGATCCGTCCACAGAATCATCTTCCGATCCGGATTCTGCTGGGTAGGATACAAACAATATTTGCAAGGCCTCGGAAGATAAAACTTTTGATGGCTTGGAACACCTGACTTGAAATATTAGGGTCGGAATGTAACATCAATCGCACGAACAAGTCTTCTATAGTCGTCTTCCTCGATCAATTTTGCGTAAAACCTTCACTTATTGGAAATCATCCTTTATTGAACAAGATATTTTGTCATCATCATTATTGAACTCCGTTAATGTAGCGTTGCAGATTGAACACCATTGTGTTGACATTGTGTCCGTGAGAACATCTCTCACATCTCTAATCGCCGCGGCGATGTCTTGCTTCTTACAATATTTTGTTAATGATTGCCAAATCGGGAAAACCTCATACTATTGGTGAATAACTAATTATACCGGCTATAAGTGAAGTAATACGTACTGTGCTACACAAGCCAGCATCATTGATATTATCAAGAACATTTCGTTGAGCAATACAGTGCAAAGAAGAATTGATGAAATGGCTCAAGATGTTGAAGATTCATTGTGTGGCTATTTAAAAACATCCTTATTTTCTATTCAACTCGATGAGTTAACTTTGTTAGGAAATGAAGCTTTGCTTTTAAAATACACTTTAGCTTTACTTTTAGCATATATTTAGGTTCACAAAGGAAAAACAAATTTGCCAAGAATTATTATTTGTTAAATATTTGCAAACTGATACTAAAGGAGAATCAATATTTCATGCATTGGATGAATTTTTTAAAGAAAAAGAAATACCTCTGTGTAATATCTTATCAG
Source organism: Sympetrum striolatum (assembly GCA_947579665.1). Taxonomy (NCBI): domain Eukaryota; kingdom Metazoa; phylum Arthropoda; class Insecta; order Odonata; family Libellulidae; genus Sympetrum; species Sympetrum striolatum. The sequence goes on along the minus strand of OX388343.1, from coordinate 109,472,567 downwards.
TAGCCGCAGATGGTGCTCCAGCGATGGTAGGGCGCAACAGGGGATTTCTTGCATATTTTAAGAAGGAGGTGCCGAATTCATTCACAGTACACTGTATCATCCATCGTCAGCATCTAGTTGCCAAAAATTGAAATGCATGCCAACATAATTCATTACAATATGTAATTAAAGCTATCAACACAATCAGAATCAAATCATTGAATGACAGTTTATTTAAACAGCTTTGTATTGAAAACCATGAAGAATTTAATCGTTTGCTGCTTCATACAGTTCGTTGGTTGTCAAAGGTTGCCTGTTTAGATAGGTTTTATAAGCTCTTTAACTCGGTGCTGGAGTTCTTCAAAGATAAACATGATGCTTTACGATCCAATTTAATTCAATCCCAAAGTGATATCGCTTGCTTGACCGACTTGTTTCAAAAATTTAATGAAAGCTTCAAGGTGATGAACTGAATTTAATAAAAAAATATGTTATTTCTGCATTTGTGACAAAACTTCTTCTGTACAAACGAAATTTTGGACGAGGGTAATTCAGTCAGTTCCCAACTTTATCAGGTGAAAAAAATGAAGACATACTTTCTTATTGTAAGCACTTGAATGCTCTCCATTCAGATTTTAATCAACGATTTGATGATACTTTGAAAATGAATATACCTAATTGGATTTTGGATCCTATTTCAAGTGCAAACACAGAAGATTCTCCACAGTTACAAGAAGAACTGGTGGAAGTAACTACAAATGTTGAGTTGAAATTTAAATTCAAAAGCGGCTACCAACAGTTCTGGCTGCAAAAGGAGATCCCTACGGCTTATCCTGGAATAAGGGCTGTATTTCAAAAGTTCTTAATTGCATTTCCTTCATCATATTTAGTGGAACTTGGATTTAGTGCGGTAACAAATTTACTAACAAGAAAAAGAAACCGATTGCAAATAGACGATCGCGGTGACTTAAGATTACTGCTGACGAAAATAGAGCCGAGGATTACTAAACTGGTAGCAGCATACCAGGTGCATCCTTCTCATTAAGATGATTTCGAATGTTTTATCTTTTTTTTGTATTACCTTATTCAGAGTTTTATAAATAGTTTCATAATTTCAAACTTCAATGTTTCTAATTTACACCTTTCTTTACTATACTTTACAAAAAAGGTAGAAACATTAATACACATATCTTTTTGTTAAATTGCTATTGAAATTTTTTAAAATTAAATTCCAGGGGGCACTGAGTAATATTTTTTCTGGAAAGGGGGCGGTAGGCCAAATAAGTTTGGGAATCACTGCTGGTAAGAATCTCGCGAAAAATTATTTGAACATTAAAAAAAACATTTTTTTAGCGTCAGTAGCAACCGAGTTTTATTTATGGCAACGTGTATGTTTGGTGATTTCACGTGTGCTAAAACGGTTTTATCGTGCGTTAATAGAAATTTATTTCTCTCGATCAATTCAACTGGTTGCGTATAAATATCCTGGTAAGTTGCGGATGTATTGAATATAATCTTAAGAAGTAAGTTTTAAATCTGATCTATATGCATCGATGTATATTTAGCGATTTACGGAAATGGAGTTAGCGAAGAAGGTAAAAATATCCCAGATTCGGTGTTTGTAATCTTTGAAGAGTTGAACGGCGAGTTGTAAAGTTGTAGCAAATCTCCAGCATCCTATGATAGACCAAAAAGGTAAATAAAATTAATTTTGGTATATGCAGAATGCAAAAATTGATTTATTCGTTGTTTTTAAGTGCTTCCACTCCGCATTCATTTCCTTCATGCGATTTCTTTTGTGCTATTAGTCTTCCGTGCTTATGTTACACATTTTAAGATTGAGATACAATTCAGCTCCATGTACAATTACTTTCGGCAAAGAATATTCATCGGTGGTTATTAAAGTGATATGTAATTTATTTCTGTCATTTATGTTCAATGTTTGATTTATTTGTCCCCCTGTACCTGTCCAAATTTATCTCTTTAGACGTCGTACTGCTTATCCTAATGTGATTTTAGAATATATTTTTATATTGTCTCAGTTTAGGAAATTTTTCATTCAAAGTATAAGAGATTGAATATTGAGTTGTTGCGGCCTTGTAGACTTCATTGTAACTAAAATTTCTTGGTACATTGGATTGGAAAGTCTGGTATTTGCTATCTATCAGCAATTATGAAGCATGTGTTACGATCATGGTTGTTACAGTTTAACAATGTTACACAGGTATTTATGAGATTTGATGTCCCCGTTGAGAATCAACGGGCTCTTCTGCCAGTATATCTATAAAATTAGCTGGGCTCGCGCAAATATTTGCACGCATAGAATATTTAAGATTTTGCATTACTTTATAAAAAGTACATAGTTCTTAATCTACTTTCCACTAGTGTTATTTTAAAATGAATTATGAAAATACAAAAGTTAATTAAATATTGTACTAAAAACAAAGAAGAATCACAACATACTCGCCCTACATCTTACTTAAAAAATCTGATGTAGCCAGCACATGACTTTCTCCATATATAAGATGTAAATATTTATCTACGACAGTATTTTCGTACTCTATATTCAATCTAAACTTGGAAGATAAGTGATTAATTTATATCGTATTATCTTTTACGTCACTAACATTATCAATAATGTTTTTCGGGACATGTTCGAAGAAAAACGATGAAATGGCCTTTCGCCCCAGCGACCAGAGCGCCCACAACGTACAGAATCAGCAACTTCCGGTTTATCAGTATTTCAAAAATTACTCCTACACAATCAGTGATACAAAAATATGTTTCATATAAAATTTATAGTAAATAATATTTTCTAAAACTTTTATAATTTATAGTTTGTACCTAAATATCATATTTATGGAGATATTTTGAAAACCGGAAATGAGCTTTGAAGAATGAAACTCAACTTCCGGTTGACCGATTTACTCCAAAAACTAATCAACTCTTACGACACCAACCATAATATTATATATGAAATTTGGTGTTGATCCGATCAATAGTTTTTTAGTTAGAGCGCCCACAAAGTACATAATCAGCTACTTCCGTTTTATCAGTATTTCAGGAATAACTCCTAATCAACTGGTGATACAAACATATGTTAAATACAAAAGTTATAGTAAATCATATTATCTAAAACTTTTATATGATATTCAATGTACCTATATATCATATTTATGGAGATATTTTGAAAACCGGAAATGAGCTTTGATGAATGAAGCTCGACTTCCGGTAAACCGATTAACTCCAAAAACTAATCAACTCTGACAGCACACACCACAGTACTAAATATGAAGTTTGGTATTAATACGACAAATAGTTTTCACGTTAGAGCGACCACTATCACACACACACACACACACACACACACACACACACACACATACACACAGACATCATTCAGAAAATGGTCAAAACGTGTTCTAGGGACCCCAAAACGTGTATTTCCGTTGAAATCTCGAAGTCGATTTTTTTCATGAAAACAATACTTTCTCTATACTTCGTATATGGAGAAAGTAAAAAAGTATAGTAATAGCATTATATCCATTTGAACTGAGTTTATTCGGCGATCCATCCTTTGACCGAGCATCATTCCTCAGCGCTCCTTCTCCCGCGCATTCAAGGTGGCGTACGTCCTGTTCAAAATTCTGAAGAATTAAAACCAAAAACAGTTAATTAAATATATTTTTAAAATAAAAAATACTCCATCTCTATCTTTCTATAATATTTAGTAATAGCATTATATTTCATTTGTACTTACTTTATTCGGTTTCTATCCTCGGACCAAGTATCCACCTACAGCTTCTCTCCGCTCCTACTCTTAACTTTCATGTTAGCGGAAGTTCCGATCGTGTTTCTGAAGAATGAAATGACTTATTACTTTCTCCATATACGAAGTATAGAGAAAGTATTGTTTTCATGAAAAAATTCGACTTCGAGATTTCAACGGAAATACACGTTTTGGGGTCCCTAGAACACGTTTTGACCATTTTCTGAATGATGTCTGTGTGTATGTGTGTGTGTGTGTGTGTGTGTGTGTGTGTGTGTGTGTGTGTGAGTGTGTGTGTGTGTATGTGTGTGTGTGATAATGGGCGTTCTAACTCGAAAACTAAAAGTCGTATCAATACCAAACTTCATATATAGTACTGTTGTGTGTGCTGTCAGAGTTGATTAGTTTTTGGAGTAAATCCGTTAACCGGAAGTCGAGCTTTATTCATTAAAGCTCATTTCCGGTTTTCAAAATATCTCCATAAATATGATATATACGTCTATTGTATTACTTATAAAAGTTTTAGATAGTATATTTTACCATAACTTTTGTATTTAACATATTTTTGCATCACCGGTTCATTAGGAGTTATTCGTGAAATACTGATAAACCGGAAGAAGATGATTATGTACTTTGTGGGCGCTCTAACATGAAAACTATTTGTCGGATTAACACCAAATTTCATAAATGTTACTTTTATTACAGTCGTTAGAGTTGATTAGTTTTTGGAGTAAATCGGCTGACCGGAAGTCGAGCTTCATTCTTCAAAGCTCATTTCCGGTTTTCCAAATATCTCCATAAATATGATATTTAGGTATATACTATTATTTAAAAATGTTGTTGAAAATTTAATTTACTATAACTTTTGTATGAAACATATTTTTGCATCACTGATTGTTTAGGAGTTATCCATGAAATACTGTTAAACCGGAAGTTGCTGATTATGTACGTTGTGTAAAGCTCATTTCTGGTTTTCAAAATATATCCATAAATATGATATATTGGTATATTGTATTCCTTATAAAAGTTTTAGATAATATAATTTACTATAACTTTTGTATTTAATATATTTTTGTATCACCGGTTGATTAAGAGTTATTCGTGTAATACCGATAACCCGGGAAGTAGCTGTTATGTCTTTTGTGGGCGCTCTAACATGAAAACCATTCGTTGTATCAACTTTAAATTCCACATATAGTGTTTTCGTTGGTGTCGTTAGAGTTGATTAGTTTTTGGAGTAAATCGGTTGACCGGAAGTCGAGCTTCATTCTACAAAGCTCATTTCCGGTTTTTAAAATATCTCCATAAATATGATATTTAGGTATATACTATTAATTATAAATGTTTTAGAAAATTTATCTTACTATAACTTTTGTACGAAACATACTTTTATATCACCGATTGTTTAGGAGTTCTTCATGAAATACCGATAAACCGGAATTTGCTTAGTATGTACTTTGTGGGCGCTCTCACATGAAAACTATTTGTCGTTTCAACACCAAATTTCATGTATATTACTTTGGTTGTTGTGATTAGAGTTTATTATTTTTTAGAGTATATCATTGAACCGGAAGTTGAGCTTTACTCTTCGAAGCTTATTTCCGATTTTGCAAATTACCTCTATAAATATGATATTTAGGTATATACTATTATTTTTAAAAGTTTTAGAAAAATTACTCTCCTACACCTTTTGTATTAAACATATTTTTGTATCACTGATTGTTTAGGAGTTATTCGTGAAATACCGATAAACCGGAAGTTGCTGATTATTTACTTTGTGGGCGCTCTTACCTGAAAACTATTTGTCGTATCAACACCAAATTTCGTACATTTTATTTTGGTTGGTGTCATCAAAGTTGATTAGGTTTTGGAGGATATCGGTTTACCAGAAGTCGATCTTTATATTTGGAAGCTCATTTCCGTTTTTGAAACATTTCACCATTAAACCTTAAGTAGTCTCGTGGGGTCAATGTGACATCAGGCGCTATATTACCGTCGGGATCACAGAAACTAATGAAGATATTTCAACCAAATTTTCGTTTTGTAAAAATGTTGTCCATGTTATGATTATCTGAGGATTTTCTTAATGTCAAGTTATAAGAAGTATGCAATTTTAGCAGTGCTACCAAATTTACTGAAATAAATTTTAATAATTATCTAAACATTATTTCAACAATTTTTAAGCACCTATACATAAAATAATTCATAGGTATTTTAAAGATTTACTGAATATTTTAGGAATGAATCTATAATGTTTAAAATGCTATTACAGTTCACAGAATACCTTACTAATGCTCACTGAGTAACTATGTGTTGATATAGTTTCAATATAGTAACTAAGAGCTACGCATTAATTTGTTTTTTTACTTTCTCCATATACGAAGTATAGAGAAAGTATTGTTTTCACGAAAAAATTCGACTTCGAGATTTCAACGGAAATACATGTTTTGGGGTCCCTAGAACACGTTTTCACCATTTTCGGAATGATGTCTGTGTGTGTGTGTGTGTGTGTGTGTGTATGTGTGAGTGTGATAGTGGGCGCTCTAACGTGAAAACTATTGGTCGTATCAATACCAAACTTCATGTATAGTAGTGGTGTGTGTGCTGTCAGAGTTCATTAGTTTTTAGAGTAAATCGGTCAACCGGAAGTCGAGCTTTATTGATTAAAGCTCATTTCCGGTTTTCAAAATATCTCCATAAATATGATATATACGTATATTGTATTACTTATAAAAGTTTTAGATAATGTATTTTACTATAACTTTTGTATTTAATATATTTTTGAATCTGCGGTTGATTAGGAGTTATTCGTGAAATACTGATAAACCGGAAGAAGATGATTATGTACTTTGTGGGCGCTCTAACATGAAAACTATTTGTCGGATCAACACCAAATTTCATACATAGTACTTTTATTACAGTCGTTAGAGTTGATTAGTTTTTGGAGTAAATCGGCTGACCGGAAGTCGAGCTTCATTCTTCAAAGCTCATTTCCGGTTTTCAAAATATCTCCATTAATATGATAGTTAGATATATAGTATTATTAATAAAAGTTTTATAAAATGTAATTTACTATGACTTTTGTTTCAAACATATTTTTTTATCACTGATTGTTTAGGAGTTATTCATGAAATACTGATAAACCGGAAGTTGCTGATTATGTACTTTGTGGGCGCTCTGGCTCTATGGGCGAAAAGCCAAATTCATCTTTTTTCATCGAGCATGTCCCGAAAAACATTATTTATAATTTTTGTGACGTAAAAGATAATAATATATAAATTAATCACTCATCTCCCAAGTTTATATTGAATATAGAGTTCGAAATTACTGTCGTAGATAAATATTTACATCTTATATATATGGAGAAAGTCATGTGCTGGCCACATCAGATTTTTTTAATATTGTTTTCAATATTAAAAAATCACCCAAGAATCAAGAATTACTGGATTCCTATCCTACTTGAATATATGTATGAATAACATTAGATTAAACTTTTATTCATTGTATCCTTGATCCATCTTTTCACCAAGCATCCTTTCTTAGCCCCTGCTCTTGCTCTTTTAAAGTAGAGAGAGGTTCCCAGAGTGTTTTTAAGGACGATAATAATAGCAGTAAAATTAACATTGTTTGGAAAACAAAAAAACTTATTCAAGTTTTTTATATTATTTGATATCTTTGCTACCAAACCAGGTTACACCTAATGCAGCATTTTCTTTTTCTTGTCCATGCACCCATCCGCCTTCCCCTTATTTCAAATGACATTTCGTCGCTATCCTCTATACCATAGGTTCCCAACCTTTTTCGAGTCAGCGCCCACTTTCTCAGTCAATAATTTGATAGCGCCCCCCTTAGGTTAACTACATTGTACATACTATATATTGAAAAACAAGAACAAATTTTTAATTTTCTTTAATCTAAAGATAATGAAATATTGTTTACATAACGATTAAAATATGTTATTAATAATTAATATAATATTATTAATGATGCAGCTGAGCTTGATGTGATGAAACTAATTTATCAATATTTGGTGCCATTTTTGTCATAAATAACCTTAAGTCACCGCGTTCCACCATTCACAATCTGTTTCGTTTCTTAGTTAATAGATCGGTCACCATGCTAAAACCTCTTCCTGCTAAATATGAGGACGGAAAAGTAATGAAAAATTTCTTCACTGCAGCTCATAAGGCTGGATATAATATTGGAATTAGACGTTGAAGCCAAAATTCTTGATACCCATATTTAATTTTAATTTCAACTCTTCATTTGTTGAAAATTCAATAAAATCCTCCTTCAGTGATAACTCTTTGATTTCTAAGTTAGAGGATGGTTCTATGACCCAATCTAGAATGACCATATTGAGTAAATCCTCAAATCTAATTGTAAAGTCTTCTTTTAGTGCTTCCAAATGCTGGCAGTAAGCAAGAATGTCGTTATCATTAGTTTCTATCGAAGAAAGATTTGGAAACTGATGAAATTGTGTTCTAGCCAAATCTTGTTTGTACAAAGCAAGTTTTGACACAAACGCAGAGAATTGCCTTGGCTTTGATCAAATTCAAATCATTCCCTTGCGGTTGTAGGTTTGTTTCATTAAATTTGTTGTATAAATCTGTCAAATAAGCAATATCGCTCTTACATTTCAATAAATTCACTCTTAATAAATCATATTTGCTTTCAAAAAACTTAGTAACTGCTTCAAAGAGTTCAAAAATCGTTTTAGACAAGTACCTTTTGACAAGCAACGAACTTCTGTGTGCAAAAGTAACCGATTAAAGTCTTCGTCGTTTTCATCACAAAGCTTTCTAAATAATCTATCATCGGGAGCATTGCATCTGATCCTGTTAACTGCAGTAATTACATACTGTAGCGAGCGGTGAAGGCAATCATAAGGTGTTTTGAAACCAAATGTTGTCGGTGAATTACACAATGCACGGCGACTACATTTGGTACCGCTCTTTTCAAATATGAAATATAACCACGGTGACGTCCAACCATTGCCGGAGCACCATCGGTAGCAACAGACAAGATATAATTCAGAGGAATTCCTTTTTCTTCAAAATAGTGTTCCAAAACGCCAAAAACAGATTTTCCTTTAGTGTCCGTTTCTAACGTTCTTGCAAATAAAAATTCTTGACAAATGCTTTCATTTTTTATGAAGCGAACGTACACCAGAAGTAAAGACTCGTTTTTTGGCAAAGTAGATTCATCAAGCTGTAATGAAAACTCGGTAGTCTTCGAAAAATCAGCTAGAGAATTCTCCACATCCTCGGACATTTCGTCTATTCGCCTCTGCACTGTATTATTGCTCAACGGAATTCTTTTAATTATATCAGACGGCGGCTTATGCAGCACGGTACGCAGAACTTCATTCAAAGCTGGAATTAACAATTCTTCGCCAATTGTCTGTGGTTATCCGGATTCAGCAATGAGTAAGGAAATATTATATGACGCACGTAATCCATCATTTTCTTCTTTTGATGCGGCCGAAAACATATCACCCAAAGTAGGACGTCTCGAATGTTGATCTCTGAGCATTTGAAAGTAAGATATATTTTTATATTTTTTCTCAGGATGTATATTGGTTAAGTGCTCTTCTAATCGCGAAGGTGTCATAGCTTGAAGTGGCGAGCGGGGTGGCTCATAGGATTTACGAGCATTGTAGGTATTTTTTAGGTTAAAAGGAATCTGTGGGAATGCTTCTAATTTAAGTGGCTCTGATATAGAAAATAATGTTAATAAACAATCGAATACCTTAAAAATTACTGAGCAAGTTGAAGATGAGCAACAACGCGTTTCCCGGGCTTCTCCCATTGTAAATGAACTATCGATTGCCATTATTAATTGTAGAAGCATCAAAAACAAAGTAGCCGATCTACTGTCCATGCAAAAAGTCTAGATACTCGAGTTTGAAGTGTTGTATCTCAGTAACCTATTCATCGATAGCAATGAAATAAACTGAAAATGAAAGAAAATTTATTTTAATGTTTTGTGAATACCATCAGCGATTTTTTTACCGTATCAACAAATTTTGTATTTGGCATTGTATGAAAAAAGCACGTTTTTTTGCACTCAGAAATCTTAGCTCCACTTTGAACGCTGATTTTTCAAAAGCTTCTCAAGTTATCAACATGAGACTTCATAAGGTGCAAGATCTATCTTTTGTAAATGCATATGCTGAAGTAGAACCTCGTTACTACTTATTTACTATCCCAAAATTGTTGATAAAGAAAACTCTGCTATTTTCGTTAATTAACGACCTACAAGAAATTTTAAAGTGCCGTAGGCACCGCATACAAGCACTGTTGACGAATTTGATAATTTTTACAATGAAAAATTACTACCATTGTCCATGTAGAATTTTATTTATCCTTGTTTCGCGGAGCGCTGAGCCCGCTTATCTCACCAAGAAAGTGCAGGGGAGGGGGTGGAAAAAGCGTGCGCGGTTGGATCTATCTGTAGAAATAACACAATGATATGATTATTGCCAGATAGATATGTACGGAAATATTGTAATAAGAAGAAAATATGTTTCGGTGATAAAAAATTTGCCAACAATTTGCGTCAGAGCAGAAATCATAAACAGTTTTGTTATTATTATTTTCTATTCTCTGCGTCAATCATTGTCAAACTTCATTAACCAAACTACGATTAAAAGCCGATGATGTTATCACATTGTATCAGTGTTAACCAAATTCGATACAGTGAAGGTGTTAAGGGTCGAAGTAAATCCTTCGACCTGAAGACGCTGACAGGATAGTCAGCGAAACTTTTGTCACCAAGCAGTCTTACGCGGACAGACACGCGAAAAAAATGTAGAGAGCATGTAGAATATAATAAAACCATCCCTATGCCCTGTTGCCTTTAAGCCTGGTTCTAATCCTCATGATTATTAAACAGTTCATTTTAGAACTCCCCCACCTTCTTATTTTCACTTTCAATTCATTGCCCTGTACTTATTTTCATTCCATTTAATCATTTTCCTCTCTTTCCGTCATATTCGTACTTTCATTTTTCCTATAATTTTCAATTACAAATAACGAACTATCCAAAATTGGGAATCTGAAAGCGCTTTACAGCCAAGAACGAAAATTAATTTACAACGTCATTAATTGTATGTGGAAGGAGGCCGATGAAGATATTCAATAAAAGGTTATAAAAGCTTTTGATAGGGTCGTGTCATCAACAGAAAAAATCCTTGGGACTACTATGTATATTCCAAAGTAGAGATGATTCAAAACAATCTCTCGGGGAGATGTGTATTTTTTAATCGGGTTGAGTTTCATTCTCCTTTTGCCAAATAACCTTTATGCAGAATTTTAACGGCAGTTACAATGTCCGTATTTCCATTGTAAACGCACTAATAGTCGCACTGCAAACATCGTTTCCGCCCCTCTCCTCCGTACCCCTACCTTCCATTCCGTCAGTATGCCCATTCCGTCAGTATGGCCATTCCACGGATTAGTTCAACCCCATTCGTGACGCATCCTTCTGTCACAAGCTTTTGCGAGAGCTGAGAAAGCATTTATAGCAATGTTTCTGACACCAGGCACCAAGAGGCTCTAGCGTCAAAAGTTGAAGAATCGAAGCAAAGATGCCAGTAATGCCGTCAGTGGTCATTAATTATGCCAATTGCTCAAGGGGGCGGCAGCTGGACCTCAACGCCCCCTCACTATGACTTGGGCACTGACTCAGACTTCTCAGCGCCCACCGGGGGGCGGTAGCGCCATCGTTGGGAACCACTGCTTTATACGCTGTGGGATCACTTACATCTTCTTCTTTGCCAAGTGACGATAGCATGCATGTGTTTCCGAAAGAAAGACATGAATTCGATACCTTACCATAAATGTAACAATATAATCTAAACGTATAGGTAATCTTATTAGATAAACCATTCAATTATTTACTATGGAAAATGAAAGCAATGTCTTGCGTTAAAGATGTACAACTTTTAAACGAAGTTCTAGCGTTAATATTTACGTATTTACTATATTTCCACATGGTTTCCATAAATTAAAAACAAAACATTTTAACTTCGCCGATGCCGGTTCAAAGCCTGGATGAAAAAGAAGGATGAGAAGTATTATTTGCAGTCATTAGAAAAAATAAATGATTACTTCATTACATTAAACAGACTGTATACTAAATACCTTAATATTAACGGAATAATTTCGTTTAAAAGTCTAACATAATCAGAAAATTATAAGATTTTCATTTCCAAGGTAATATTGACAATTACCACTACAAATAACGTTTTCCCAAAATGATTGCAAAAACATTTAGTTTACCGCAGCACCATGCTGCGAAGGGTCATTGAATTAACCCAAGGGCCGAGTTTCCTTGCTGCGGTTTATGAGGCCAGGTCAGAAATCCCCTAGAAAAGGGTCAGAAAGGTTTGGTTATTATACCCAATCCTCTGAATCTACATCCCCTCACGATAAATACTTCCGTCGTCTCTGGACGACGATAGTTCATTTGCGTTGGAAAACCACCGTCGTACATACGCGACACCAGTTCTTTAGGGTAGGAAAATCACAACAAAGAGACAACAGTCTCGAAAGGGTTAAGCTTTTCAAAAAATGAGAAAACTTAGCATCTTCCACAGAAAAACATTTTCAGTGGAAGATACTAAGTTTTCTCATTTTTTGAAATGTCTATTCCATTCCACGAAGTCGCGCTTCAGCATATCAATTTTACTATAAGTTAAGTTTTATGCTATCAGCAAACTCCAAGGTATTGTTTACAAACGCATGTACTTCAGAAAGAACGGTAAGGGAGTCAGTAATGTAAAATGGTACTTACAAAATTCAGAGAAAGATATCGACATATTGAAAATTTCCACATTACCGGAAACTCTTCACAATTGTCTAAATAGTAAACTTCGCATTAAACCAAATTTCTACAAAAACTTCATAACAGCATAGAAGAACTATTCTGTGATTTTACGTTATGATCTCGTAGCTCACATAGAGAATTAAAAGACCATTAGTATATTTTGAGATATGTTTGCTGTCATCAAAGTTAACTAAAAACTTGAAAAACAAAAGAAATTACTGTTATGCGCTACTTGATTAAATTTATTATTATAGGAGGAAATTTTATCCAATTACAAAAATGGAAGAGCATATTATAGGTGAATCCTATCGAATCTTAATTTATATTTGGTGCAGATAACAGCGACGGTTACCATCTGTTTAAAAGCATAACTTGGATTGGTGATGGAGGAATGAAGAATTCTAACATAAATTGTTAAGTTTCATTAATTTTTTGCAATGAAAGGTTAAGGAAAGGAAAGATCAGCGAAAACTCTTAGAAGACCAGACACTACTGCTAGAAGAAAGTTTATAAAAAATCAATTGTTATATATTTAGGATTAGATAATAGAGAAATTTTGATGACCACAAGAATGATGACCTTACATCTCATTAAACTTTCAAATCCTACAGTATATAATTTTCACTTGATTCTGATCAGCCTTTTTTTAATTTTTAGCATATTAGTATTGATAGAATTATGGAATTCCCTTAAGAGATAGATGGCATATTGAGTTGCAAAGAGATAAAGAATTTCAAATAATTAACCTATCTGTATTGTAGAAATACCTATTCCTATTCTTCCTACCTATTTCTCTCAAACGTTAAAATACCATTAAACGGATGATCATATTTGATAAACAAATAAACAATGCCACATTTCTATTTCTGCAACGCAATTCAATCAAATTTGGCAAATATGTTTTCGATTATTATAAAATCGTAATTAAAACTTAATTTAGCGAGATCGATCATTTAAAAATATGGTGAAAACTAATGAGCCCCTCTCCATAATATTTACTTATACTTATTTAAATGTTTTATGAAAGCGTAAGATTATTCAAACACTACATAAATATTATTTTACCATTCGAATGTCTACCATGACAATAGCAATAGAATTGGGTATTGCTCTTGAAACCCCTCTACTTTCAAAATCTCTTAACAGATGTCATCAGTGACCTCTAAATATATGTCAACGAAAACAACTAGGTGGAAGAGAGAATGTGAGTTTCAATGACAGAAAGGGAAAATATTTGGACCTACAGCTTATACTGAAGGCATGAAATGGAAAGTCTTTTTTTTAATGACGGGAGAAAGTGAAAAATATACCAATAGCTTCATAGCTTCAGTATATTAAACGAGAAAAATACCTCAGTAATTAAAAAAATTACGGAATGCATAGTTTATTAAATAAATATTAAGTGATTTACACAGAGTTGCTAGTAAATAATTTAATTATGATGACCAAGAATAGTGCGTTTATTAATTTTTAAATACAGATGTATGTTCGTGAAGATCTGAACGGCGGTGCCGATCAAAGACATACATCGAAACACGGGTAATTGCATCGACATTTACCAATTTAAAAATCAATTCCGCAATATTTTCCGCACATTGAAACACCTGTGTGACTTCTTCTAAGTACTAATGATTTATTTTACTACATTTTCTGAGTTTTAATTCCGAAAACAGGGTAATAGGGAACTCAGTTTGATCCTCCCACTGAAGAAGTAGTGTGTACGTATGAAGTATTAAATATTATTCAATAATGTACTTACTTAAGCAGAACATTTCACTCCAAGTATCCTCATCTCGGCGATGACCTTCGTCATTGACACACTCCTGGAGCTTCTTTATCTATAAATATAGAAAATTCAAGTGAAAAATTCATCCAATTATTTGCGTATACGAAATGCTATTTAACTTTAACGCATACATGAATATCTCAAAACTATTTGGATCGAAGTTACGTATATAATAGCGAGTTAAGAATATTAATGAATTATATTATTAATAACATTGGGGAACACAAATCTCGTTGACTTAAATCTGACGCTTGTTTCTGACTAAATTTTAGCTTCTGAATCCAAAAATGACCCCAGTTTTTTTCTATCGCGTTAGATTTTTGAGCTACAATATATCCTCTAATTGTCCCAAATATCGTAAAATATGTGCACTCGAAGGAAAAAGTTACCAAAGATACTGTTCACAGAGGATAATTTATACCATAAAAATGCTCTATAAAGGCTCCCGGATAGTCATGTGGACAGCGCGTTTGCCTTTGGTGAAAGCGGTACCGGGGGTCATTCCCGGTGGGAGCCAATGTGCGAAATGACCTAAGCTGTCGAAGCACTTTTAACAATATTACTACTCTTTACTTACTACTTACTAAATACTCTATATAGTTTCTAGATGTCAAATTTTATAATACAAATAATAAAGTTCTTTTGCCAAGCAGCAAACTTATCTACAAATTAGGGTAAAAAAAATTGCTTGTAACTTTTCCGGGAGTGTCCAATCTGTGGACAATTTCGGTCGATGCTCCAAGAATAGTCAGCCATCAATTGTACTTCCCATCTACCCTGATAACGTGCCTCCATGATATCTAAATCTTGGTGGGATCGCTCACTTCACGGGAAAAACATCTTTCCAACTGAAGGTTGCCAAAGAAAAAAAACCCACGTTGCGGGAAAACACCCGCAGAGAAGGGGGGTGAAAACCCAAAACATGATAAATCAAAATTTTATAACCGAAACAACTTGATCTTATTGTCTTTTCTGAGACTTTGTCATTCTCTTTTTTAAATCGAACCAAAATTAGTAAATGTGAGGTTTATTTTGTTACGGAAGACCTTTTAGCACGAATTCACTCATTGGCGTTGGTCGACCCAACAGTTATTCCAGTACAAGACTTTTCGCGTGTGGGCTGTGCCTCGAGGGGATCATTGTCCTCTACCGCAGGCAAAAGAGGAAGTTCCACTCACTTCTTTTGTGATGATCCCAGCGGCGGCATGCCCTTCTACACAAACGACACGCTCTGCAGGAGTCCATGGGGAGGGTGAGAACCCTTTTACAGCAGTGCCTGGGTTTCTTTTCCCCGCCCCAATATCCGATGGATCTGTTCTTAGACAAGAAAGCATTCGAAGGATACCAACTGGCCGTTGAACAGAAGAAAAAATTCTTATACTTTAGGCTGTTTCGTGAATTTGATTATTCGAAAAGTTAATCAATTTTTCGTGCTGTTTTCGTCAATTTCATTGTTGTTATTTTGGTGAGCTGTTCCGAGGCAACTAGATTGACCCATCTTTACAATATTAGTGACTCACAGGTTAACGACGATTTTGGTTTTTAATGAGAAGGGCTCGAACAGTGCTAGACAGAGTGAATTAAATAAAAATAATTTCTATAAAAGATTTAATTTTGGATGTTAAACAGGCAATTTGGAACTTTTCTACATCTAATTCACCCTCATTTTTTGGGTGACCAAACATGTGAAAGTAAGGGATTATTAAGTAGGGGCATTTTCATTTTTTCGGTAATAGGTGAGTTTTTTCGAGAAGAGGACGTAGATTATGATATTTGAGAATTTCTCTAATGGGGACTAAATTGTTTGTTTTCGTCGCTAATCTAACAAATTTCCTATAAAATAGTTCGTACTTCTGAATAATATTTTTAGACGTATTAAAGGTGATAGGGGAAGCGTAGAGAATGATTGCGATAATAGTAGTGTTTATGAGACGCAATTTATCTTTAACTAAGATGGGACGTGGATGAGAAATTAGTGGAAATAAGAGATTTTTTGCCGCCGTCGCTGGCGCCAATTTGGTTTTTGCATGTGCTTTCCAATTAAGTGATTTGTCGAGAATTACGCCGAGAAACTTATGCGACTCCACGGTCGGGATAATTTGTTGGAAGAGAGAAGGAAGGATAGGGTTTGAAGGATCATTGCGCCGCGCGTTGTTCGCAAGGTGCAAGTGCCCTTAGAGGGGTTGATTGTATATAATAAATAATGTTTTGAGGCACTTCCCGGCAAAGTGGAGAGTTGAAATTCGAGAGATCGCTGAAAATCGTGCGTTTCTGACGAAAACCAGATCTTCGAGGATTATCCTCGTTTTGACCGATTTCGAGAGTTGAAATTCGAGGAATCGCTCAAAGCCGTGCATATCAAACGAAATCACAATTATATTTTCAACTATTATTCTTGGTTCGACGCTACGTCAGGGCAAATATTCTCCTATTTTAAATGCATTGCGGCGATTTTTAAGATTATATTTTCCCCTCCCCTGTTCACTTTAAAACTAGATAGAAACATAAAACTCGGCATGTGAATAGAGATCATAAATAAATTTCATACACGCTGTTTAACGTTTCCTTGATGGTCCTTGGCTCGATCCCAGAGAGCCATTTACATTACTATAGGCATTTCGAATGGGGATGACGGAGTACTATTTAACGACCATCCCGGTCTGATATCGACTTCAAAATTTAAAATGAATAAGTTTAATTTCTACCGTCATATATATACACATCTTCCGAAAGATCCGGGGTTAGACACCAGACAGCTCTATTATTTCAATCGTATACTGGGAATTTAAAATTATTTCTGATTCCATTTCCATTAGAAATGTATGTAAAATTTCTTTAACCTTTCATCAGTCGCGCCTATTTTCATAACACATAACATTGCCGATGATGCCCTGATATACAGAGATATTTTCTCAGAAAACGATTGTAATGTACTTCAAAACGACCTGGACGTAATATCAGGATGGTGTAAAGATTTGCACCTGGATTTAAATATAAATAAATGCGTTGCCATGAGTTTTACGCGCTCCACAAACATAATTCCCGCGCAGTACCAAATCTCAGGTCATCCATTAGAGTTAGTTCACGACAACAAATACCTAGGAGTCACGTTTAGTAGTAACTTATCTTTTAAAGAACGTATTCGAGATGCGATAGGAAAAGCGAATAGAATGCAAAGGTTAACTAAACGTTGAGAGGATGCTCATCGAGAGTCAAAGAAATAGCTTACTTTTCTCTTATTCGTCCGAGTCTTGAATACTGCTGAGCGACTTGGGACTCACAGGAAGTAGGTTTAGTCTCAGATTTAGAGATGGTCCAGCGTAGAGCAGCCCGATTCGTTTGCGGGGATTTCAGGTTTGATAGCAGCGTTACGGCAATGATAGAGTCCCTCAGTTGGAATTCACTACAGATGAGAAGATCTGAATATCGTCGGAAACTTCTCGAAAAGTACATTCGTTCAGAATTTTTAGACAAGTGAAATGTTAGTGCCAGTAAATAGCGATCTCCGAGAGGCATCGACAAAGCGTTATATGCAGGGCCGGATTAAGAATGCGAGGGCCGATCAATGTGTGGGGGCCCTTTTGCGGTCACAAATTAATTGCATTATATTATTATTATTAGGGTATTTATTAGGCGAGATTGAGACTAACAAGTCTCCTCTTCCATCTAACCTGTAGTTCAGTTGTTACATTATTACAAGTATATTACATGAATCAATGAAACTTAGAGGCAAATAGAAGAAAATGTGAGAAGGGATTGCGGATGTAAAAAAACCTAAGAAAAGCTTAGGAAAAAATATCCGCTGCAGGAAAACACCCACAAAGAAGGGGGTGTGAAAAACCTGCACAAACCTACCGATAGCAAAAACTAAAAGACATTTAAGAAAACAATGTACATATAAACTGGAAAATTACAAGAAGTGTTAGAGATATTATCAAGACAAATAATGAAAGTTAATAAAAAATGAAATTCAGAGAATACAGTAAGTAGATACATACACTTGTGATACAAAATATGACTGAACCAGAAAAAGGGAAAATAAAACACGATCAATCCAAAAATAACGCTCTACAATAATTATATAAGTGAGTTAAAATCATGATTTAGGCATAAACAATAATCTAAAGTAAGTTAATATAATGGAAATACAAAATAGGAAAAAAAAGAAAAGGTTGTACTGGATGTAAACTGTAGTACCAAAAACGAACAAAATATTCCAAAGTAAAGAAAGAAGTTTGAAGTGTTGTTCCGTGCAGCATGAAAACATAAGAAAAAACGAACTAGACTCATTGTAAAATGTAAAATGCTATGATGGAGATAATAAGCGTAATTGATTCTCTAGAAGATACGAAAGGCATTTCCTTTTGAAAGTGTGGATAGAACAGGAAGATTTGATACTATGCGGAAGGGCGTTCCACAAATTAACAGAGGTCACTGCAAAGGATTTATGTAGCATTTCCGTCCTGTGATTTGGAATGAGTAGATTGTTTCTTCCTCTACTGTTACAATTATGTACCGACCCTAAGCTGACAAATTCTGAAAAGAGGTAATCGGGAGTTTGTAATCGCATGACACAGTAAGTTGTTGTTAAGATGTGTAATTTTCGACGAGAAGCGAGCTTAAACCAAGACAATTTCTCAAACGCACCCGAGATATGGTCGAATTTCTTTAAGTTAAAGGTAAATCGAACAGATGCATTCTGGGCAAGCTGCAATTTGGTTGCTAATTCTTTGGATAAGTCTTGGTAAACAATATCACCGTAGTCAAAGTGTGGCATGATTAATGAATTTATCAGTTGAGCTTTAATCGAAGGCGTCTGGAAACTTCCTAGGCATCTAAGAGAATTATTTGAAGAATTAACTTTTTTACACACATTAACGAAGTGTTCCGACCACGTAAGATTATTATTAATGATAACACCCAGATTATTCACCACCACCTCGACGTGCGCTCGAAAGCGATATTTCTGCTCTTACGCTAGAAAACGTCAAATTACAAGAGAATCTACAGAAAGCAATCGATATGATGGCGTCCTATGATCAGCGCATTGAAGCTGCCAACCCGTGTTGATTCCTAATTATGAAATTGGACATTTCAAGAAAACCCTTTAAAGAGCTAGCTATTATATGTTCCATAATTTTACCGCTCAGTGATGTTAAAGATATATGCCTGTAATTAGCTGGATCGTCCTTAGAGCCGCTTTTAAATATTGGCGTGACATTCGCAATTATCCAATCCTTCGGGACCTTTCCTTCGCTCATACTCTTGTCAAATATAACTTTAAGAAAAGGTGCTACGCTCTCCGCAACTTCCTTGAACACTCGAGCCGGTATGTCTTCAGGACCCGGAGCTTTATTCGGTTTAATCTGTTGCAATAGTTTAATGATGCCGTCTTCTCTGAAGGTGATTTTCGACATTGATTCAGGTTTATCAACATTCGGGAGAGTATTTGATGTATCGTCAGACGTGAAAACGCTTCGAAAAAAATCATTCAAGATATTAGCTTTGCCTTTAGCATCGTTTACTATATTACCGCAAGTATCCTTTAATGAACCAACAGTTTGCTCTTTACCTTGGACCTCACGAACGTACGACCAAAACGCTTTTGGGTCCTCTTCCAAGTGTTCGCATAAAATCTTCTTTTTATATTGACAGAGGGCATCTCGCATAATTCGTTTAGTTTCCGACTTTGCTTCCTTATGTTCGCTCTTTACTTGATCTGTATTGATACTGTTCGGTTGCCTCGCAGCGGCTTTTAATTTGGAATGCAAACGCCTCTGTTTCTTTAGTGCGCTCCTAGTCTCCTTATTATACCATCTAGGTTCATTAATTTGATTTGAAAGTTTGGAGGGTACAAATTTATCCATTAGGTTACGCATTGTTCTTACAAAGAGATTCCACGTGTCCTCGGTATTTAAACATATCGCGCGCGTTTTATACTCCAGAAATTCGTACATGAGTTTACTACGAAATCCTTCGAAATCGGCTCGCGGGTAAAGATAAACTCTGCGCTTAGGTTTTCTGTGCTTTACCAAGTTAAGGTCGAAATCTATAATTATAGCTTTGTGATCGGATATTCCATCGCAAACAGATGTGTTAGATACGCGTTCGGGGGTGTTCGTAAGAAAAAGATCTAAAATGGTTAATTCCCTGGTAGGATTTTTGACTAGCTGGTGTAATGAATTTTTTTGTATTAAATTTAATAAGGTCCTACAAGAGTCATTGTCCCGAGCTCTTTTCTTGACTACGTGCTTTTGCCAATCGATGTAAGGAAGATTAAAATCTCCTCCAATTATCATTATGCTATTGTTGTTTTTACGCGAGTAAAAATTTATTTCATCGTTTAGGTTACGCAAAACATGACGCGAAGAGTTGGGCGGCCGGTAAAAAGCACATACATGTAGATTGGGTTTATTTGGCTGACTAATGGTACACCATACGCTCTCGATGCAACTGTTAGGATACGTATGTGAACTACTCCGCAAAGAACTTTTAACCGCTATAAATACTCCTCCACCCACTTTATCCTGACGGTCCTTACGATAAATCTTAAAATCTTTAGGAAATACTTCGTAGTCATTAATATCGTCTGTTAGCCAGCTTTCGTGGTTGCGAATTTCTCCTATTTAAAATACATTGGGAGGAGGAAGGGAGAATGTGGGAGGAGGGAGGTGCAGGGATTAGTGGAAGGTTTGCAAAAAAGTAAGGTCAAGAAGTAGCAACATTGTGTTGGCTGGCGGTGAGGAGGACAGATTTGGTTTGGAAAAGTTAAGATAGAGTTGGGATTTTTTGATGGAGAATCATTTCCATTTGCTCGAGCAAAACAGTTTAATGCTCTTAGGCCCGGCGCCCACAGAGGCGGCGAGACGGAGGCGCGACGTCCCCTTGAAATACAACATTAGTTACTAAGTAGATCGACGCCAAAAGACGAGACGCGGAGAGGACGCTCTTCGCTTCCGCCGTCTCTTTGCCTCCCGATTAGAACGTGTTCTAATTTCGCCTCGTGCGCTCCGCTTCCTGTACTGCGTTCTAGGAGTAATTTGTATAACAGGCCAGGATTTTAACTTAACAAATAAATAGAATGAGCTTAAATAATCATAGCGTTTAATCATGTGTGACAGTCACGATTTTAATATAATTTTGTGCAGCTCTTTGGACAAGATCAGTGCTTATATGACCGCAGCTCGCTGGATTATCACCGTAAAAGAGTTGAAGAACATGGTTAAAAGTATAAAATAGTTAAAAATGCTGGATATCTGATTTCTAAACCACTTTGATTTTACAGCATATACACGCGCTTATTCTAGTTTTATGCTTTTTGTGTTTGTAATGCAGAGATCCATAGATTACTACAAAAAGTACTCGCATAATCATAATTTATTTAGGATAGATAAAACTCCCCAATTATGTACGCTATAATCAATGAAATACATCGCCAAAGAAATTTATTGGAGTGAATAGGTAAACATTTAAACAGTTAAAATGATATTCATTAATAAAACGAATATTTTATGAGCTTTCTTTCTAATTTTTATAACAATATTGAATAAATATTGCTAACCCAAAATGATAGCTTAAAGATGTTAAATCGGAAAAAGGTCGCAAATAATAATACATATGAACGATGATTTATTGCACAAAATTAATTATAATTGTAATAATATATTATTATTTAACCCTCCGACAGTCGCGCTGTTGTATTTTGTACAACACAGACGGTTTTTCGGGTTCCGTTTCTACCTGGGTGGTCCCTTGAACCTCATACCCGGGTCTATTCTTTATCGCACCTACCATTAACTTTCAAAGTCGTGAAATGCTTCTTTTTAGTCTTAAACCGACTGCAAAAGCGAGTAAATCTGTGAAGTGACGACTGTTGTAATACACACCACGAGTGCGATGGCCACCTTTTAGCGTTAGTTAGGCCTCACCTTGAGTATGCATGTATTGTATGGGACCCCGCCGAGAAATGTCATATTCGTGATTTAGAAAAAGTACAACGAAAGGCGATACGATTTGTAAAGAATTGCTACGATAAAACAGCGAGTGTCACTCAGTTGTTACAGGACGCGGGATGGGAATCATTAGAAGATAGAAGAAAAATTCAAAGGATAAATTTATTAAATAAGTTCAGAGAAATTACGTTTTCAGATGATGTAACTGATATAATGCGACCCCCCTGTTATATGGGCCGTGCTGATACTGCCCGAAAGATTAGGGAAATAGATGCTAGAACGAATCGTTTCAAAAATTCATTTTTTCCGCGAAGTATACGCGAATGCAACCGTTTAGGAAAATAGAGTCAAGGTGCTTGCACCCCCTGCCACACGCTGAAAGGCGGCTTGCAGGGTTCTTACATAGACATAGACACCACGAGGGACCGTTTGGGTAAGTTTTTCGTCGGTGAATTCTATTTTTGCATATTTTAACATTTACATGGAGTTTTTCACTTATTTCGTCTTAAACTTTATTAGACGCATTTCAATTTCGGAACTAATAGACATCTAGCTTTTTAGGTACTCTCTGAACGCATGTAAATAAATAATGGTGAATAATAATATTTTTACTATAAGTTGTTTAGTTCTTAAATTATCCTCTTAAATTATGTTATTGCCTAAAGTTTAGTGCTCAGAAATAATAATTAGTTCAATTAATTTTACAATTTTTGCCGAAAAACGATCTATTGAATGGAATACAACGCGCGACTGCTCGAGTTATGAAAATAACACTGAAAAAGGTTAATCCCATTCATGAAAACAGAGAAAATATACTTTGTTGTCAAACGCTCAACCGTTTATCAAAGATAAACGGGTGAGCGGGTGGTAGCTCGCTGTAACTTACTCCTTCCCACGCTTTGCAACCTCTTAGAAGAAAGAACTCTCAAAGACTCGGGAAGATTTTATATACAACACTAAAGATCTTCAGCATAGAAAAAAATGAGTTTTTAATAGATATTGGACGTATCCAAACCATAAATTTTGTGTTGATGTGTTAATATGGTATATCTCATTTTTGCTCATTTTGTTTTTCTCTTTTAGTCTTATATTTCTGGTGATTTTTCTCCCTTGTTGTTGAAATGTTTTCTTTTCTTGACTCTCTATCATTCTAAAGGTGCATTTCCATTTTTCCCATCTGTTTTTCCGAAATGGATTCTAAGAACTCATTAATTTGCAATCACCCTTTCTCTTCAACCACTTTGGCTAGCACACCCACAGCGTTCTAGATCTCTTCTGTTCCATCTCCCTTTCACCTAGATCCCAATGCCTTCGCTTTCGTCCCTTCACACTCCAGGGTGTCCATTCTCAACCCTGAGGCACCAGTGTTCCATCCCTCACGCACACCCGAAGATGCATATCATACTCCTCACTCCGCGTCATCCTCCGTATTTCCTGGTAATACGTTTCCTCAAAATAAGTCTTTCTAGTATTTAACAAAGGATATCTTGGAAAAAATTTTCTACCGTACTAGAATACCTTTAAACTTTTTTACCTGAATTCTCAAAGTCTCTTTCCTCATCTTAACGAGCTTCGTTCCATAATTCCTGAATCCGGCGTACATGCGATCCTGGTTAGTGAAACATGGCTCAACCCAACGATTCAGTCGTTCACTGCTAATATTCCCGGTTATTGTTTATACTAGAGATCGGCAAATGAGTAGTTTTGACCCGTGTGGTCAACCCGTCCCCAAAAAGGACGGGTTACGAGTCGACCCGTAACCGCCAAAATACGGTTTGAGCCAACTCGCACCGTTTGAATCAGTCGAAACCGTAACGTCATCATCGTCTTTGACGTACGCGCGCGATTCAAAAGCGAAGGCTTTCTTTCGTTACGGGATGTCTGAAAGGATATTGAAATATTTGTTATCTGATTGATGCAGCCTTGACGTTCGTGCTCTCTTTTTTACATACAACTATATTAATATTCTCACTGTGAATTGATCTGGAAAGGCGAAACTGAATTTTTTCTATAATTATTTCCATTAATGTAGATGAGAAAAGACGAAATGAGAATGAACGATCGAATTGAACCTCTTTTTTTGCGCATTTCGTAATGGATGCAAAGTATCAATCAAAGAAAAATTCCGTTTTTATAATAAGAAAACAATGAATGAAAATCATATACGTATTTTTTATATAAATCGATGTCTATCAGGAAAAAATAAAATTTTAAATGCTCAATAATCTATTTCTTTTTCGGATCATTTTGAGGAGTTTCAAAGAATTTCACCTTCAATTCAACCAACAGAGACGTGTGATATCTCACTTCACTGAATTATGACTAACTCCTTCATATATACTCCATCTATATCTATATCTATATATATATAATAAATCTGTAGAGGGGGTCGTGTCTGTACATTGATCCGATTTCAAAAAAAGTTGTATTGCTGGATACTGGGGTTGTTCCCGAGTCCGAAACACGTTTTAGAAATTTTCATGTCTGTCTGTCTGTCTGGATGTCTGGATGTCTGTCTGTTACAGCATCACTCAAAAACTATCCAACCGATTTTGATGAAATTTGGTATGATGGTCATTTGTCATCCGGGGAGTGACATAGGCTACCTTTTATCCACCTAGCTGTCCCCAGTTCGTCCCCAGTTGGGGTCAAAAATCTATTTCACGCTATAACTCTAAAGTTAATAATTTATAAAATTTCAAAATTCGTACAATATTAAAAGTCTCCCTAGCGCAAATGATAGGCTAATTTTTGTTGACCCAACTGTACTCGGTTCAACTCCAGAGGGTCGAATAGTTTCCATAAGAAATACATGGGAAGACATTTTTATCATTTGCACGAAACTTTTCTTTAACAAAATTAAAGTAGAAATAAAGGTTCTTTGAAACTAAAACTAACACCAAAACAAAGGAAATAGAATAAAGTTTTTTATTTTGGTCGTAGAATATTGCTTTCACTTCGAAGTTGTGAGAATTAGTAAGTTAAATACGAAAATTTTATGAGAATCTGATATTCTAAACAACCCGTCGTCAAGGCCAATCTCGATATCTTTAAATTCAAATTCGTTAGCACTAGCGCATCATCAACAACCAAGCTTTGTTTATAGCAACACCAGTGTTTGTTGATTCTTTAGGTGAAATAGATGTTTATCGTCGTATTAAATGAATCAAAAGGAAAAGGTGCGAAATGACCTCAGCTGTCGAGGCACCTTCATAATTACTACTACTACTTAAATTAATCTTCTTTCCTCATATAAAGTAATTATATCTTCTTAGCTTGGTAAGTTGATAACTTTATCATTCTTATTTTCCGCTCTAAATAGTAATCGTCTCTTTTAGCGTCCCGCTGTGAATTTAATCTTTAACGCTGAAGAATAAATCAATCAAGATATTTGAAATATCCCTGAATTCAGTGATTGCTTCCATTGAAGTGTCAATAATTGGGCTTAATAAGCAGCAAGGAATGACAAGCCTTTTATAGCTGACTTGAAAGGCAAACGAATTTTGTACTTTTAGATATAGAATGGGAAATTAAACCAAGAAATGTTTTATTGGGTCATCTATTGGTGTGTTTAAGTATAGTTACTGTCCACCTACTCGATATCTTTAAATTAGAACTCAAATTCGTTAGCATACGCGCGACTGCAACAATCAAGCTTTGTTTATAGCAACGCATATATGTATTGATTCTTTACGTGAAATTAATGTTTATCGTCGTGTTAAATGAATCTTCTTTTCTCATATAAGGTAATTATATCATCTTAGCTTGGTAAGTTGATAACTTTCTCATTCTTAATTTCCGATCTAAATACTAATATATAGAAATATAACATATAGAAACAGTTACTATAGAAATTCCCTCTAGAATGAAGTATTGCTGGTATATGGTTTTCCTTCAGTCCTATATTAAACTCGGGAACTTTTTTCAGATATGTTACTCTATACATGAAAATATCATCTTTGAATAAGGAAAGGGTTAAGGTGACTTTTCCCATAAGGGCGTGCACCCAGGAAAATTCCCAAGGAAAAACGGACTGGAAAATTCCACCTCCTCCTCATTCCACGTTTATAAAAATATCGGAAGACAATATTTTTCGTCAACAGTATCTGAAAACATTGAAATTAAATTAAATCCTATTCAAGAGAAGAGGTAGGAGTTCACTCTGATTTTGCAACATAAGGGTCAAATTATTAATGCGATATAAATAAACAGATGCGCCGCTTACATTATCAATGGGATAAAAAAATTCTACACAATTCATACAGTAAATTAAACAGCGGAGGGTTATTTATTAAGTGTTAAGTAATTAAATTGAGAAAACGGCCGACGCCATCTTAAGGATATTAGGTGTTAATTCATAAAAGGACGAGTTCTAATTAGATTAACTGCTATACATCGTAATTCGTTTGCGGCGTTTATTTGTTAATTCGTTTATTTGATAGTTTCGATGATTTCACTGACTCGCTGTCTAACGAACATATTGGACGTGCTAAGCGACTGGTTCATTCGTTTTCGTTTGTGATTCACAAGATTTGTGTGGCTATTTTTGTGATTTCGTCTCCATTCATTTGGTACTCAGTGGTTTCCTCTATTTGTTGTAGCGACCGGTGCATTAGTTTATTCTGTGATTTACATTTGTGTAGCTGTTTTTGTGATTTCGGAAGTCACATAGGATGAAGAGAAGTATTGTTTTTTCATAAATTTAAGAGTTCTCATATCTAAATTTTTTCATATGTAAATTTCATTACTTTCAATTTACATTCATTTTTCCGTTGAGAATCAACGGGCGCTCCGCTAGTCTATGATAAAATTCTATTGGTAAATAATAACGCTTATACCATTTATATGCTAAATAATAACGTTAAAGAATTTCAAATTCAATTTTCAAAAATGAAAGGGGTTTCGGGGAAATCCAAGGGATCCGACAGTTCCGACCTCACCCCTGGTGAGGGGCAGGTGCCTAACGCTCAGTAGGTGGTGATGCTGACCAGTCTTATCATATAAGAAAGACTGTGTGGGCTTACCTTTGTGTAGTTCTCGCCTTGGGTTTTACCCATGGAAATCCCAGAATTATTTTGATCTTTTCCGCGGTCATTACTCCTTGAAGACTACGTTTGCAAAGGTTCCGGAATCTAACTCAGGGGTGACATTGTATATGTTATATTTTATAATCTTTTTATATTAGATATATATATATATATATTTTTGATTATCACTTGCACACCTGGGAGCTTGGTCGTGCCGAGGGCCTGTGCCAGAGGCATTTAGCGCCTCTCACAATTGATCGTGTAATACTGCGGAATAAACGAAAGAAAATTTCGCTGAAAATCCTTCATCGTCATGAACAAATAAAACTAATTTATGATAGAACATGAAACTCAACAAATAACATATTTGCCAAAGTGCATATAGACTTCAGCTCGGCTCTAAACAGAAATTAGTTTCAGTTTCTGCTTTAAAAATTCATAAAAATACATAATTGATCGCTCTTTTGGCGTCATGGACGATTAATTCAATCCTTATTGTGACGAGTTTAGATAATATTTTAGAAAATACGCAATAATAATAATAAGCAATAGCAATACGCAATAGGTATTACGCAAAGCATTCGGTAGATTATAACTTTTTAAAAGGGATTTATATTCATATTACAAAGCGATCCTCAAAAAATGACTAGTTTTCAACCCCTCCTTTTTGCATGTTTTTATCTTACACCATACATTCATAATCAAAATTCTATGCTATCGAGCATGTATGATTCCTTACTGATCTTCTCTATGAAAGACCAGCTTTGGATTAATAAAAAAAATATTTCTCCCTTTGTGTCAGATCCTCGCACCAAGGAGGACAAATCAGTATAACCTTATTACTTGAACGCAATTAATCGCGAACGTCGTTTACCGATCATCTTGGATAAAATACACCGCCATGTTTCTTATAGACCATTCCTCTAAAAATAAGAAAGGATACATCTTCACATTCTCTATCACTTTTTCACACGATTATAATATCTTTATTAATCATAAAATTAACAATAACTCATTTTCAAGCAATAGTTACCGATTTACGTTTCAATTGAACAAGTTAATGCTGTTCGTGTGGCGGCTATAGCTGATTCCTTCATTTCTATGGAAACAAGTCGACATTTTACTCGTCATTTAAAGCATTTGCTAGCAAGTAAAAGCAAATGCTTATGCAAATTAAGAGAAGGTTTTGCTTTTCGACTAGATTCTATTAAAATCATTTAGAAGCAGAATGAATGCCGTCGTATGACTTCTAACTTCGTCCATCTGTGTCAGACGCTATTAATCGGTGGAAATATGTACTCAAGTTAAAGTAATCTCACAAGCAATATACACTTCTCTGTTTGTAATAAGTGAACCAATTTTCAGAGATATATTTTTTTTATCAATATCTAACATTAAAAAAATCAACAACATATTGCAAATAGGAAAAAAACAACCTGTAAACCACTGCGCAAGAACCATCGCTAAATTACAACGCCTTCCACATATAAGCAGGTTTTCTTTGAGCACCGCGGCGAGGGACGAGTAAGACGGAGGAACCGATTCAAGGCGGGTCAATTGATTCATTTTGAGTCTCTTCAACCCGTCCAGACCCGCGTGGGTGTTTGAGTACTCGTGTTCCCTTTGAGTAAAGCCGAACCCGTGTGCCATTTACCGTTACCTACACCCTTTGCCTACGCCATCGAATAGACCCAGGCTCGTAGGCGCTCTGAGAACGCGGGTCGAAACGGTTAACCATTGCTGTTCTCTAGTTTATACCTTAACTTTTCGAAAAGTTCATTCGTTCAGAATTTATGGATGAAGTAAGTGAAATGTTTGTGCCAGGATACGCCTCTGGCGGCTCGCGGGGTATATATCTAAATCTAAACGATCGTGTTGGTAAAAGAGCTGTTAGTAAAAGAATATTTCACAAATCCTTTGTAGTAACTGCCATACATTCTTGGAACGCCCTTCCGCTTCATATAAAATCATCTATTTCAACCTGTTCTTTCAAGAAAAAATGCCTCTCTCATCTTCTAGCGAATCAATCACACCATTGATATTTTTCCTTCTTCCCCTCAATATAGCTAGTTCAGCACTGATCAACATTCTAATGACTGTCGTTTTTCACTGCACAATTATATATATTACTTGTCCTTTTTATTTTTTATTTCTTAGGTCCTTATCATAATCAGCAATGAAAATAAATCTCCTCTATCCTATAAAAA
The DNA here is from genome assembly GCA_947579665.1 of Sympetrum striolatum. NCBI lineage: Eukaryota > Metazoa > Arthropoda > Insecta > Odonata > Libellulidae > Sympetrum > Sympetrum striolatum. The sequence goes on along the minus strand of OX388343.1, from coordinate 109,443,015 downwards.
TCTAACTTATTTTGCTCCTGCTCTTCCTCTCAACGTATAAGATGTTTTCTTTGTCCTTGTACGTAATTATTCTCTGTCTTTATACCTAATAATTCTCATCAGTTTCTTTTATTTCTCTTTTTTTCTTACTTAGAGTTACCTAAATGTCTATGTTATATACAATTTATTATATTTTACGTTATTTTGTATATTGCTATCTCTTTTTTAAATGTGAACTGATTCTTATTTATGCATTGCTTGTAAGTATTTATTGTTGGTGTTTTTTTTTTCTCTTTTCTTATCTTCTAGCTATTACTATCGGTAGGTTTCCGCAGGTTTTTCACTCCCCCCCTTCCTTATTTATTGCAGTAAATACACTCGCGCAGACTTAATACTAGTCCCTGACTAATATACTAGTCCCTGTAAGGTTTAGATTTAGATATATACCCCGCGAGCCGCCAGAGGCGTATGGCAGTGGGTGTAATACACCACCATTATTCATTCATCCCTATTAGCATCTCTAATAGCTTGGGGAAAAAACGACCAAAACTAATTATCTGTCATTGCGATTACTTCCCTATAACGCTTCGTCGATGCCTCTCGGAGATCGCGTTCGCTCCTTACTGGCACTAACATTTCACTTACTTCGTCTATAAATTCTGAACGATTGAACTTTTCGAAAAGTTTCCGACGATATTCAGATCTTCTCATCTGTAGTGAATTCCAACCGAGGCACTGGGCTAGAATCGAAGAAACCTGGACAAGGGGCTAAAAATGGGTTTTTTGAGTGCGGTTATTGAAACTTGGTGTAGTTATTGCAAGATGATTGAATTGTATGTTCCCGCTCGTCGTATTTTAAAATTTTCAGGCGTCAAATAGATACAGGGCGTCAAACTTGAGAAATGTTCACGAAAACGGTAAGTTTCGGATATTTTGGAAAAAAGTTCAAGTTCGTTGATATATAGTTGCTTTTAAGGGAAGCTGTTGGAAGAAACAACACATCAGTAATCTAGTATTACTCTTTGTTTTTCAATTTGCTGAATGTTTCATGCTCTAAGATGATTCTTTGGTTATTTAAAGCAACAAAATGGCGGACACCTTTTTCGGACAAATTTCGAGAAAAAGTAAGGAAATCAACTAGGTAAACAGCAATGGACTATCAAGTCTCTTATACCACGTCAATCTACAGGGCTTCTAGATATGGAATCTGAAGAGACTGTTTCATTTCACCTGCTACCCTGTGATTGCGGTGGATTTTTCCTAAGCGCTGCGCGGTCCGGCTGGGCGCCGTAGAATCCCCAAATCCGGTTTCGGTGTCTTTTTGGTTATGTTGAGTCGAAAATTTTGCTTCTTTTATGTTTGATTCTGGCAAACCATATTATAAACATATTTTAATACACTTTAAGATATGAATTTGAGACCATTATTTTAGATAATAAATGCGGAATTGAGAAATTTTGACACATTACGGAAATTGTTTGTTAGTTAGTTTAATACGTATAAAAACTCTTAAAATTGTTAATATTCCTGTGAATTTTACATATATTACCTTAATTGTCGGAATGGCTGCTTGCAACTCAGTTATTGATCGTAATTAACGTATTTCATTATCTTATTAAGTGCCTCCCACTCAGTCGTCAGAATATTCTTCATCTGAGTCCTCGGATTCAAATAACTCACTCTCTCGGTCGTCGATGATGAGGAGATTTCTTAACTCTGTTGTTAGGATCCTTTTCTTCTTGGATTTCAATGTGCCTTACATGGTAAACCTGGCATCTGATGTTACCAGCAGCCTTTTTATTAAATCCCCATTAGTGGCTATTCTCGTGTGTTTCCTCGTGAATCTTTCCCGAAACCTCCTGATATCCTTGTTTCTAGCTTTCATGGCTTCTTCTGATAGCTCTCCCAACAGAAGAATCGCATCTTTTGATATTTCTGTTCCGTGAATAAGTACTTTATGTTCTGTTGGAGGCATATAGTACCAATGATACAAATTTACGTAGAGACAGGCAGTATCCCAGCAGTAGCTTGAAAATATGGAAAATTTATTCCATCTTCGGAATGCTCTTCGTCTCCTTCTTCCATTGAAGACGAATTGACTGCCAAAACATGTTGAGGATGGCCGCGAATTTGACCATATTATTTTACCTTAATGTAATATAATAACCAAAATTATTGAAATTGCTAGATGAAAGTTATTTTTCTTTTAAGTTTAAGTTTAAGTAAAACGCTGAATTAGTGCTATTTACCTGTATTATCGTTGACTAAACGGAGAGGAACGAGAGATCTCACGAATAAGAACACGTACGATTTTCCCTCTTGCCATCCTTGCTTCTACAGTAAATGGCCAGAGCTTCCATCGAAACCATATTTGCAGGCTAGAGAGCATTTGATTTTACGCTTTGAGGCTTGTACTGTTGATACTGAAGCTACAATTCTTGACGCTGTATGTGCTAGCAGAGATTGCAAATTCACTTCGCAAGTCTCTTCCGAAACGGAGATCCCTTCTCGTTATGGAACAAGGCAGTACCCAAGAGAATCATTCACATCAGAGTTTAATCTTTCAAGTTCAACTTGCAAATCAAAAAATTCAGCAGATGATTCTTTCGATCCAAGATTGATTTGGTTCCCTTCACTTTTATAATTACTTGATGAATCACCGATCGAGTAATTTCGAAAAAATGCATTTCACAAAAGACAATCCTATGTTTCAATAAACTTCAAGTAAAAGACTATTTAAAAAACGGAATTAAATAAGAATTTGTTGCTTAATTCTCCATGTTGAATGATGAAAAGTATCCAAATCACTACTTAGATACGCAATTTTCGGCGTAAAAACATTTAAGATTCCTATCACTCTTGGTAAAAAATATCAAATTTTCTAAAAATCTTATTAGACGCCATTTACCCATATTTTTCTTATTTTAATAAATTACTCATACTTTATGTGATGGATCAGCTAGAGATTTCCAAATAACAGCCCCAGGGCAAACGGATCGTCGTTGTATCTCGTGGATTCTCTTGAAGCCAAAATACTGTGGCAGGATATCCGAAAACCAAAAGCACAAGAAACTTTTTTTTTGCCTTCAAAGAAAGACTAAAACTGAAACTTCCAAAATATTTTCTCTTTCCTAACAACTCCGAAGGCACGTGCCCAATAGCCCTAGCAAAGGGGCGGATGCGTACGGATGTTGGCATTTCACTAGAGTGCCGTACTTAACTCAGGGCCCATAAAATAAGGGCCGGCTAAAATTGGCAGATGAGAAGATTTCTCAATTCTGTTAACAGTGTTTTCGACCAGCATAGATAATATAAAGTTCGCCAGAGTTATTTTTACTGCTTAAAATATAATATAGACCAATGCCTCTAATGTGCCAAAATTTCTCAATTCCGCATTTATTATCTAAAGTAATGGTCTCAAATTCATATCTTAAAGTGTATTAAAATATGTTTATAATATGGTTTGCCAGAATCAAACATAAAAGAAGCAAAATTTTCGACTCAACATAACCAAAAAGACACCGAAACCGGATTTGGGGATTCTACGGCGCCCAGCCGGACCGCGCAGCGCTTAGGAAAAGTCCACCGCAATCACAGGGTAGCAGGTGAAATGAAACAGTCTCTTCAGATTCCATATCTAGAAGCCTTGTAGATTGACGTGGTATAAGAGACTTGATAGTCCATTGCTGTTTACCTAGTTGATTTCCTTACTTTTTCTCGAAATTTGTCCGAAAAAGGTGTCCGCCATTTTGTTGCTTTAAATAACCAAAGAATCATCTTAGAGCATGAAACATTCAGCAAATTGAAAGACAAAGAGTAATACTAGATTACTGATGTGTTGTTTCTTCGAACAGCTTCCCTTAAAAGCAACTATATATCAACGAACTTGAACTTTTTTCCAAAATATCCGAAACTTACCGTTTTCGTGAACATTTCTCAAGTTTGACGCCCTGTATCTATTTGACGCCTGGAAATTTTAAAATACGACGAGCGGGAACATACAATTCAATCATCTTGCAATAACTACACCAAGTTTCAATAACCGCACTCAAAAAAACCATTTTTAGCCCCTTGTCCAGGTTTTTTCGATTCTAGCCCACTGTGCGAGGGACTCTATCATTGCCGCAACGCTGCTATCAAACCTGAAATCCCCGCAAACGAATCGGGCTGCTCTACGCTGGACCATCTCTAAATCTGAGACTAAACCTACTTCGTGTGGGTCCCAAACCGCACAGCAGTATTCAAGACTCGGACGAATAAGAGAAAAGTAAGCTATTTCTTTGACTCTCGATGAGCATCCTCTCAACGTTCTACCAGTTAATCTTTGCATTCTATTTGCTTTTCCAATCTCATCTCGAATATGTTCTTTAAAAGATAAGTTACTGCTAAACGTGACTCCTAGGTATTTGTTGTCGTGCACTAACTCTAATGGATGACCTGAGATTTGGTACTGCTCGGGAATTATGTTTGTGGAGCGCGTAAAACTCACGGCAACGCATTTATTTATATTTAAATCCAGCTGCCAATCTTTACACCATCCTGATATTACGTCCAGGTCGTTTTGAAGCACATTGCAATCGTTTTCTGTCAAAATCTCTCTGTATACCAGGGTATCATCGGCAAATAATCTAACCTTACTCTTTACGTTATCTACGAGGTCGTTAATGTAAATTAGAAATAAGATTGGACCAAGAACACTTCCCTTGGAACTCCTGATGAGATACTTATTTCTTCGGATAAAACTCCATTTAACGCAACTCGCTGAGATCTGTTTTCTAGAAACGATTTGGTCCATCTGATAACTTTTTCGTCGATCGCGTAGGCACTCAGCTTTTGGATAAGCTCTTCGTGAGAAACTGTGTCGAAAGCTTTCCTGAAATCTAGGAAAACTGCGTCTGATCTAACACCGCCGTCTGCTGCTTTAGATACGTCATTCATAAAAAGCGCTAACTGGGTCTCACAAGACCTACCTTTACGGAATCCGTGCTGGCTCTGACTGATTGCTCCCTTTTCAGAAAGAAAGCGCATGATAGAGCTCGCTATAATATGCTCCAATATTTTGCAAAAAATTGAAGTTAATGAAATAGGCCTATAATCATCTGGTTTTTACGCGCGCCCTTTCTTAGGCACCGGAGTGACATTAGCTTTTTTCCACGACATTGGGACGGTTCCCTCATCCAATGATTTCTGATAGAAAATCTGTAGAAGCGGAGCAATTTCATCGGCTAAAGTTTTTATTACAACAGCTGGAATACCTTCGGGTCCTGGCGCCTTTTTCCTATCAATATCTCGCAATAATTTTCCAATTCCATCAGCCGATATCTTGATGGGACACATCTCTGAATCAATGCGCGAGGTAAAATCCTTAACTTGACCATTGTCTACAGTGAAGCATTTCTGGTAGTGCCTGTTAAGTAAGTTAGCTTTATCTTCTGATTTATTTACGGTAGTTCCCTCTGCGCTTTTGAGGCTAGGCACAGAAAACTGACCTCCACGGGTCTCACGCACGTATGACCAAAATTCTTTCTGATCGCCACCTAATGATTCTAATAGGGTTCGAGATTTATATTCCTGGTATTCTTTTCGCGCTTCTTCCTTAACTAACTTTCGCACTTCTCTATAGTTTCGTTCTTCGAGCTCATGGTACTTTCCGCATGCTTTGAGTTTTCTCCATCGCGAGTGAATGACTCTTTGCTTCCTATGTAATGCTCGTAATTTAGGTTTCGTCCACCGTGGCTCTCTTTACGCTCACTTACGCTCTTAGTAGGAACAAATTTAATTAAACCTTCTTTGATTATCCGCAGAAACTCTATCCAACTATCATTTACTGTATTTGCACCCAAGAAGCGGAAAAAATCATCCTTGCACTCGTTAATATAAACCTTAAACTCCGAAAAATTAGCTTTGCGAATTACATATACTTGCCTCGGTGGCTTAAGAGATTTAACCGCTACTGCTTTCATCTCCGCCATTATGACATCATGGTCTGAAATACCGTCAACTATATCGAGATTAGCTATCAATTGTGGGTGGGTGGTGGCTAGTAAATCTAGGATGTTACCTTCACCCGCACAAGTCGTTCGAGTCTTCGTCATGTTTACCTGTTCTATCGCATGCAACGAGAAAGTATCGATTAATTTTTGAGAAACTTTTCTCTCTCTACTAGAGTTGGAGCATGTTAAATTCCGCAAATTAATATATGGTAGGTTAAAATCTCCTCCTACAACTATGATGGGATCTTTTACTTTTTCACCGATTATCTGTAACGTCCCGGATAAATCGTCAATACAATCCATTTCGCCATCGGGAGGACGATACAATGAACAAACATAAATCTTACTACCGTTAGGTCTTAAAATCGAGCACCAAATCATTTCGCTCCTGCTATTTTCTACAAACTCATCTCGCTGACTAATCAAATGGTTCTTTACAGCGATAAAAACTCCACCGCCTGCTCTACCCTGTCTATCTTTGCGATATATCACTTAATCTGGAGGAAATATCTCGCTTAAATTAATGTCTTCGCTTAACCAACTCTCAGATCCTAGTATGATATCCGCGCAAGTGCTCCTTGTAAGGTTAAGAAATTCCACCTGCTTATTACGTATGCTTCTGCAATTCACGACTATTATTTTTAGATCTCTGAGTTCGCGCTTTAAAGTTGGATTTCTGTTTGGAATAACTGTAACGATTTTTGAATTGAATTTCTTTTTATTGTTAATGCTACTGTTTCTATTTCGGGGACTAAGATCATGCGTTTCTACTTGCCTATTTACGTGGGTGTTATCTATAATTCCTACCGCTGAATGTACTTTCTGAATATTTTTATTTCCCTTTAGATTTAAATTTTTAGGTAGGCATCTTTTCGTCTTCTCGGCAGCGTTGGACCCCGTGGAGGGGGTAAATGTGTGCGAGAAAATTCGCTCGACGATCGACTTGAAAGAAGTTTCTCGCTCGCCTCGCTCCACACATTTCTCGCTTCGCTCTAGTGTACGAACGATTTGATCCCATGCTTTCGATTTACACATTTCTCGGCACACATTTCTCGCTACGCATTTCTCGCTGTAGTGGGCAACGGGCCTTAAACATGGGCCGATCGCTGCACTAAGTTGCAGCGACAGCCGACGAGAATGGCCTCAAAGGATTTTCGGAAATTTGTTTTAGGCACTTTCCGGCAAATTAGAGAGTCAAAATTCGAGGAATCGCTGGAAACCGTGTATGTTCATCTAAAACTAGAAAGACACCCTCGAATATTATCCCATGATCGACGCTAGGTCAGGGCAAATATTCTCCAATTTAAAATGTATTGCGTCGATTTTTCAGATAAAAAAAAAATGTCTTCCCGATGACATGGAAACTTAAAACCGGGCATGTGAATTGAGATCATAAATACATTTCATATACGCTGTTTAACGTTTCCATGATTATTCTTGGTTCAATTCCAGAGCGCCATTTACATTCCACAGTGCATTGCAAATGGGGATAATGTAATCGTATTTTAAGATCATCCCAGTATGATATCAACATAAAACTTTGGATTAAATCATTTTTATATCTACCAGGTCGTTATATGTATTTATAACTCCCGAAATGTCTTGTGCTCGAGACCAGGCGGCTCTACCATTTGAAATGTATGGTGGGGATTTAAATTTTCTTTATGATTCATTTACCGAGAAATTGAAAATTATATGGCCAGGCATGTAAAAAGAAGAAATGAGCCTTTCATAATTACAATTTATCTTTTACCTTATGATCATTGGTTCGACGCTGGGGCACCATTTGTATTTTACCATAAATTTCAAAGGTGGATTGTATAATTACGTTTGAGGACCTTCCCGATGTGATATCGACATGAAATTTGTATCATCAATATTCTTGCAAGCAAATTTTACTCGTATATATATGGATAAATAATTTTTAATAATAATTTATAAACATTTTTCATTTGTAATTGTTTCTTGAAAGAAATAATTACGTTGTACTTGACAAAATACTTTTTTACAAATGCATAAGTTTCTGCATCTGGAAGCTTTCTTCCTCTTTCTTTAATCCCTTAAAAACGGGCAACAGCAGGTCCTTGGTCATAATATGCAGTTCCAACACTGTTAATTGCGATGTGTATATCCTAGAATTTATAGCTTCTCTAGAAAGGCTTGTTGGATTTAAGTTTGGTATGGATTGACACAGCTCTCTCAGCACTATGAGAAGTTAAAGTAAGATCTGCCAGAATTAATTTGTTGAAAATTGATGGATTTTGTGATACCTTCCAGTAATGGTAAAGCTATTGACGAAGTCATGGCTGGAGGAGGAGGAGGAACATTAGGCCCGCCACCTTCCCGAACTCTATTCCAGAAAAGAAACATTTTATCCAAACTCTAGCATTTAACGCTTCCTGACTTTGGTTTAACACGCGTAGAACTTAAGTTTTTTCCTTATTTGCCGGCGCCTAATACTGTCTCTGGGCGACAAAACTTGGCACTAGCTATTCGTTTCGCCTACTTTGCATGTTATTTTATGCACTGGTGTCTGCAGCTATGTAATGGCTACCCATAATGCTGTGCAATATTGTGAATTTACGGAAGTTTTTCGTATCCAGTGTACATATTCAGTTACCGGTGTTGTGGTTGCTTGTGGCGTATTCAGTATGTAAACCAACTGCGTTACTTGTTTGTGAACAGTTTTTCTCGTTCTTCATGATGAATAATGTTCATTTTCTGAAAGGGATTAATTTTTCCTCTATTTCTGTTTAAGAAAAATATGCAATAAAAAAAGAAGGAAGTCCTATTTCTTTGCTGAACCTATCTCAGAGTCAGAGAAGCAAAAGTAGGCAATACTTCCGAGTGTTTAAGCCATAGATATATGAGAGAAACAGTTGGATTTGTGGCTGCGACTCTTCCAATAGGCTCTACTATTTCCCTTGTTTGAATTTTGCGAAAGACAAGGACGCGACCTGGGCAAAAATAGGTGTATCTGATTTAGGGCATTAATCTTAAAATATTATTCGGTGACAGTTCTGCCAAATACTTCAACCCTAAATAAAACAATATCAGGTTTATGTTCTTATGATTATATTTTATATTTCAACAAATAAATGGAACTTAAATATTAATATATATTTTGGTATTTAAAAATATATACGGAGAAATATGAATCGAGAATTTAAATAAAAACTCAATTTTCAAGAATATATGGATTTTTTACAACAAAGGCTTATATTGATTCAACCCGAAATATTAATTTTAATATTTCTACTGCTTTTATCCACGGTTGTTTTGAATTATACTGCGTCCATGTAAGCAGAGGCAATATTCTAGTATGAGCCAGAATATTTAACCATAATCGCGGCCACTTAAAAAAATACGAATTTTGAAGTGAACCCCCTGTTTTTTTAGTCACGCGCCGCCACTGGTCCTTATGTAAGACCAATGGAAAACCCTTCTGATTCGGATGCTTTTTATCATAGTAATGGTTAGCATAATAATATTCATACCAGTTACCTAAATTAAATGAAAAAATTAATCAAATCTGGTTACTTTTTTAGATCAGTAGCATATAATCATTCTACCACAACATACAGTAGAACCCCGGTAATCCGGACACTCGCTAATCCGGAACCCTCGGTAATCCGGACGGTCCATTGGGAGTTATGCAAACCCGCAACTTCTTCTTGTGAACATATAAACACGCATATTAATAACAAGAAACGAGAGGTGGACAGACTATTTGAAATGTTTCTCCATTGGCTACAGTGATGTGATGTAGAGCGAAGTATTTCGTTGATTGTGATATTATATCTAAGTTGTGATACTTTTCTGAGAGCATTTTTCCATTACAGGAATGCTTAATATATGCGAGACTAAACAATTTCGATAGACAATAAATTTTCAGTTGCAGCAGGGTACAATGTACAATGAGGATGACCATGCATAGAGATCGAGGGCAAAAAGACACTTGGGTCACACGAGAATTATTTTTGGATTGGTTTAAAACAGAATTCGTTCCAGCAGTTCGACAACATATGAAATCCGTCAATTTACCTCACCGTGCTTTATTGTTGCTTGATAATTGTGCTGGCCATCCTTCTGCAGAAGAATTGTGCACTGATGACGGTGAAATTTCCGAAATTTTTTTACCCCAACACGACTGCGCTGATCCAACCCATGGATCAAAATGTTATTCGAAGTATTAAGTTAAGATATCGTAAGTTCCTTTTTACGAATATTCTCAATGATCCTGTGCACAATTAAAATTTGGAATATGCACTGCAAAAGGTAAATTTAAAAGATGTCGTGTTCAATCTAGCTAACTCTCTGGCATTTGTGTCTAAATTATTGATCAGTAAGTCGTAGAAAAATTTACTCCCAAATTTAATTGGTTTGGAAGTTTTAGAACATGTGAAAACTGAAGAAATTCAGCTTGACCACTCATTAATCAGCAACAAAATTCGAACCCAATATCTAACCCTGAAGCTCTTCGGTGGGCTGCTGAGGCTGACGACAGTTTGGCTCGAAACGAAGCTTTAACAGTTGACGAAATTATCAGAACAGTAACGGCACAAGATGATGAAGATGACGACGACGACGACCACCTTGTAGACTCCGTCAAAATTTCTCATTCTGAGGCTTTGGCGGCACTCCATACATGAATAAAGTGGGCCGAGGAGCAAAATTTTGAAGTACATGAAACGATGCTCTTTAGATGTTTTAGAGTCCGCGCACTTGATTTAAAAATAAGAACGGTCGCGCAAAAGAAAATAACTGACTTTTTTGCTCGCTGATAATATTCATTCACTTTATATGCTGTAATACCTTATGTAATATATACATGCATTATCTGTACCATATAATTTTTGAGAAAAAGTTTTTTTACATTATTTTTTGAAAACCTCGCTAATCCGGAAACCCCGCTAATCCGGACGCCTATGTGCCTGAATTCGTCCGGATTACCGGGGTTCTTCTGTATATCAAATTCATCAGAGGTAGGGTTACAGGTAACATAAGTTTACACCTTGTATAAATCATGAGTATAGTAAACTACTAATATTCAATGTTTATAGGATGTGTTGGAGAATTCAGATACAGCACAAAATGAATCAGTATCATTTACTGAGACTCCTATAGTAGAAATTCACGAAGTGGAAGTCGTATATACATATTGCGTGTAAAGCAGTAGTTCGGTGTATTCCGAAAGAATCTCCTATCAGCATTTGAAACGCACCTGTGGCTTAAAATCTCAACGTAGTCATGATTTAACTTAAACTTAAGTTTATCCATCGGCGAAAGAGGATTGTTTCTCTGGATATTCAAGATGATGGCGATTATTATCTAAGAGGGAAAGCACTGTTTCTTTCCTCAACATATATCTTTCGTGGAATTTAGTTTCACTTAAATTATCGAAAGGATTCACCCTAGCGTCATGGTTTCTACGCTGTAAATTACTGTGGTTTTCTAAATAATCAAAATCAGGAGTTTATCTTCAAAATTATCAAATCGAAACGCCATAACTGTTTACTACTCATGTTGCTACACCGATTAAGTAACTTCACCGGTCGATTTCGGCCGGTTAATTCTTAACCGCGGTCAGCTGCCCGGTTAAAGCTATATATACGCTATATCTCGCTTTAGGTGGAGCGGTAAAAATGCCACACTTTTTAATAGGTAAAAATGCCACGGTAAGTATGGCACATTGAAATTCTGTGGGCGGTTAAAATGTCACAGCAGAATTTTCACGGGGGGACATAACCATTTTGACAATGGCTCATGTTGTTGTAGTTACTCCTGCATAGAAAGCAATAATTTTGTTGTATGTCAATCATCTTTACGCTATAATACACCATTTGACAACTTTTAAGGCCAGATTGACGATGGAACTTGCCATAATTATTTGATCGCATTGCGGCATTGTTTTCCAATTGGCACTTAAAGATAACTTTGGCTAAAAGGCGATGGGTTGAGTGGGGTGGGCGGGGTTTCTTAATTAAATCGTGTATAATTGTTGTCACCTTCTCTGCACTTAAAAATAACTTCGGCTTAAAGGCGATGGGTTGAGTTTGGTGGCATTTTTACCTGCATTACTTCACTTATCGCAGTCCCCAGGAAAGACTGAAATTGGTACAATATTATGCATCGAGTTACTGTCACCGCTCATTCGCTCTCAAAGACGTCAATTAGGTTTAGAAATTGTGAGGAGATTCGTAGCATTGTCCTTCGATCAATGCAGTCCCGCGTTCGATTCCCTGCGGTCCGATCGAAGATTTTTTAATAACCATTACCTCTGAACAAATAACTGCTTTCGAATGTAAGAATAATTTATCGCTGAATTACCTTTCTGTAATTTTCTACGCCCTGTATGATTATTCTTCCAAATAAAGTTTCGTACTAATTAGCCTTGCGAGTAGATGTAATTATTTTTAATAATTTCTTCTAATGCAATAAAATTATTCTGGAATAGGTAAAGGAGATTCGCGTCATCCATAATTCTAGTCACATGAATCCCTTATGCGCGACATTGCTGTGGAAATCCTCAACACATTTGATTGCAATAGTAATAGTGCATAATATCGTGCGACCCCTAGTGTGAATAAAACGAAATCTACGCCCAAAATTACGAATTTTCGACGGATTGCTGCAAATTTTGCGTTGCATAGTAACGGCGACCTTTGTGATTTGCCATTGTTTTTAACACTGAAAGGATCGGAAATGGTTTGGAAACCTCTGCGGAACCTCTTACACATTTTCTTCCCCGTCCATTTTCTCCATTCTTGAAATGGCGTTCCCATGAACGTTCTTTCCATTCGCAGGCCCTCGTGAAAAACCCATTTTCGCCATCATTTATTTTTTCCATTCAAGTCTCTCGACGTCCTATTTTCCTCGGTCATCATTCCGCCGGCAAGTTGTTGGAATTCAATCCTTATGAACATCGATTTATTCATCGACGTTGTGGCGATGTTTCTCGGAGATCGCGTTCGGTCTTTACTGGCACTTAAATATCATTTTATTCGTCTACACCAGTTCTACACAATGAACTTTTCGAAAAGCTTCCGTCGGATCGGTAGCAATGAGAATGTTACTTCTTCTCTCATCTTATGTTAATGCGAATAATTATATGAAATCATGCTGATGGTATTGTTCAACGGACTCATGGTTGGCCTAACCATGCATCCGTTAAAACCGAAGGTCGAGCCAAACCGTTCGAGAAATAGCAGACTCACAAATCTTTAGAAAGTGATCTGCCGTCGCATGACTCCGAAAGACGAGCTCCGCTATTCCACGAATCTCGAATAACCGAGGATCGTCACAGCGGACACCTGCGCTTTCATAATCTTCTGCTGAGGAGGATTCCAAGAGACTTCCAGAGCCAAAGTAAAACATATCTTGACCCTACAATGAACTCCCATGAACGAAGTAATTGGAATTTTTAGCGTTGGTGAAGAAGGAAGGCGATCTCGGAAAGGCATCGACAACACGTCACAAGTAAGTAATCGAAAAAACGGATAACTTGAATTGGTTGTTTTTTTCTCCTGGATATTAGAGAGGCGAATAGGGTTAATAATGATGGCGTTAGTACACCCCCTGCCCTACGCCCCTGGCGTTTCGCGATGTATGTATCTAACTCCAAACTAACGCAAAATTTCTCCAATATTTCTTTTCACAACTTGAAAAAGAAAAAAATCGGCAAATGGTTAATATTTCAGATATCACCCTCAAAATATTCTATTCTGGTTAAGATTTAGATTATGGATATATCGACTCGACCACCGTCAGAATATTGCGGGAAATAAAACAATCCAGAATTCCATTGCATCTCAGCCAAAGTGAACATACGAAGAATAAAGAACGCGCGATTAAAAGTTTGGTTTCTTAAAACCTTCAGGATTATATTTACGAGCTGATGGTTTTATATTCCTGATTTTTACTATTCAAAGGCATTTGGAACTGTCGCTAGAGAATGGAAAGTACAGCCATTCTGGTTCAAGGGCCTTGAGATTTACTAGCCACATTTTCGGGATGAATTCACATTGAAAAACTGGGAGACAAATCATTTCACTGCAATGTAGCAAAAGCAAATGCAAATCATTTCACAACTGTAGTAATCGTTGAAGTGTTATGCTCAGAAAGCGATATGTAATTCAGAAAGCGGGATGTAATTCAGAAAGTAATATTTTTAAAAGATCTCTGGCATCGTTTATTCGTTTCTAAAAATAAAATAATATATCGATTATTACACTTCTCCTTTGTATAATACGAAGTTGAAGAAAGGTTGGCGAATTTTAGGCAAGAATCAGCGCCCTGCTATTTTCCAGGCCTGTGACGTAGAAAATCGGACTTTCCCAACAAAATCCGAGTGGGGGAAGGGAGAGCTTATGAAGTGGATGCAGCTGCGTCCTTGGGGGTTAACAAGATATGACGTATTGGGTGTTAGCGTCTCGTTGAATTCGGAAAAAAATACAAATTAAACTCAATGGATGTACATCTGTAGTCACAAATTCAAAAAATGTATATAAAAACAAACCTACCGCTCTTATACTCGGGTTTTACTATGATTACTCCACTGCAAATAATTATAAATATTGGCGCACCATTGTAGTTGGTATGTCGGATCCTATGATTCAATCAGTTATTTTTATGCATCCATGCAATATGCTTTCACGAAAAACCCCAATTTCAAAGTCAGATAATTTTCTTCATCTTAACCCTCCAAGGACGAGAATTATTTTTTCTTAAAAATTACCCTAATTTTAGTATATTGGTATTCAGATAACCTAAATTAACAACAGAAAATTGTTTAAAATAGTTAACAATAATAGGTTCGTTGCAAATGCCCGTTCCCATATGGGCACGTCAGTCCTTCCCACTACTATTATTACGCGCGCCATGATGAAATTTAAAAGAAGCATTTTATTGCAAAAAATCTTATTTATTTAAAAAAAATATTGTATGAAATGGTTTTTCTTGGAAGATGTAAGCATTTATTTTATAATTATTTTGTTAAGTACTTTGTAAAACATTTAACACAGAGCCCAACATCGCACTTGTTACGCATTGTTCTCCCACGACTCTCGCACTCTTCATAAGCGCAGCGTTTACCCTTGTTCTGCGGTATGTCACCGATTACACCAATTAATTGATCATACCACAACTCTTGCGTGGAGCCAGTTTTTAACGTGGAAGCCTTGCTGAGTCGTCGACCGGGTGGTTTTTTTCCGTCTTGAACCGAATAAAGTACACCTGAGCAATCTCCCGTATAAACTCTAATTTTGTCCTTGGATCTGAGGATTCCCTTTTATTATTATTATTATTCGATTGTCTGAGTTGTAAATAATGTATATTAATCTTACCAATATGCAGTGAATTTACGTGTTCATGAATTTGGTCAGTTCCACCCGTATGCTTATTATACTGGGATATGAAGTAGGGTTATGGAAGCTGAATAATTTTCTTTTGTTTCCTATAAAATCTTTTAGCTTTCATCAACGGCGTAACTCCATACGCTGTTGAAGCTGCCACAATTACCAAATTGTCCAGCCATTTATTGATTCCTATTCCTTCACATGTAGTAATAGCTGTGATGCTCTTTCCACTCTCCTTTTTTAGATCTTTTTTTTGGTGGTAGCGGACAATCTTTCGGATTCCGGTTCTTTCTGATTCGCCCAGTTCCATTGTAGCCACATCTTTTCAAATGTGGCAATAAATTCTTTCGTATAAATTATATATTGAGCAAAATAAATGAATGCTATTATATTATTTCACATACCACTTCAAATGATAATAACCGAATCTTATCGATTTACCTCTACTACATCGCTTGCAGCTGTGTCTTCCGTAGTATCTTATCATCTCTTCTTCACAATCTAAGAACTGGGAAGGCACCAAATGCTGCAAACATCTCTGTGTAATCCTTTTCATCCTAGGCCAAACTTTGTAGAACCCATCGCTTGACTGTCTAACTGTATTATCCGCTAAGTGTAAAAATTTCATTATTTGGATGAATCAGTCCCTCCTCATCGCTTTACTAACCAATTCAGTATGTACATCCTTTTTCGCGTCCCAGTAATATTTTTTTTCCAGGAGAACATTGTACCCGGATACAATCAAAATGCCAATGACGGCTCGCATCTCCTCTGCTGTAATTTGTGGGCTGTGGCAATTAAAAAATCGGGCGTAATTCTCACTTTGTTACACTATGAATGCGACGAGCTCGTCATCGATGAAGAACTCTAGCAATTAGATGCAGCTAAGTTTAGATTATGAGGAGTAATCTGCTTCAGAAAAACTTCCCGTACACTCAATGCTGCCCTTTATCCATTTTCTCCGCACAGATTTTTTTGCCCCATCGTCTTCTCCAGCACCGATACTTTTGTTGGTTGCCAACCGAATTTCGGCTTGTGCCCCCATTTGCTTGCCAATGAAATTGTCAACCAATCTTTCCTCATCTTCATCAACCGATGCTTCATCAGTTCGCTCATTTTCTTCTGTTGGAGAAATGAAGAAATCGGTAACATCTACCTCACTCTCTTCATCCTCGTCAAGGATTCGGAGAGCCTCCTTCAGTGAAGTCGACTCATGAAAACTTACATTTTTCCTGAATAGAAACTATAACACCTCTAATGATATCATTTTTATTTGAATTAATAAAATTTGAAAGGATTTGAATATCTAGTACAATAATCATTTGCTAATATTTGTTGTTGCCGCTTCTACTATATAATTTAAGTTTTCCGAGATTTAGTTCATAAATATACATAATAATTGCTATTGTCTTCTTGTCACAACTTAAAACTAAAATAGTTCTTAACTTAATTGCACCAAAAATAATGTATTCTGTCGCACAATATTCTTTTCTATACTATATATAGCTTTCCTTGACAGCCATCGGCAAGGAAGTCGCGTAGTAGTGGGAAGGCCTGACGTGCCCATACGGGAACGCAGCAATAAACAACGTTATAACAACAACAAATAACCTCAAACTCTGCTCTATTTCATTTTTTCGATGATTAGAACATCATACTAAAGGTATACAAGCGAAAGACTACTTTAAATTAAAAACAGTAAAACTTATAAAAATTAGTTGCCAGAAGGATCCATCTCAAAATTTCCCCGTTTTTCGAAAAATCACAAGAAATATTTCCCTTGACTTAAATGCACCAAAACTCAAATGAAACTAAGCTTTGGACCCTCTTAGCTCACAAAATATCGTTTACTGACCATTTTATGACACTCAAGATATTGTTTAGCTACCTAGAGAACCCAGCTGCAGTCCGTTCCCATATGGGAACGTCAGTCCTTAAAGGGTTAAAATAAAAAAGATAATTATCTTCAAATTTTAAAGATAGTGGATTTGTTTCTCTTTGCAGATCTACTTTGCAATTGCCGCATTGCTTCGGTATAATAGAAAATGATGCTGACGTTCGTCATAAGAAATACACGAAGGGTTCATTTATTGGTGGCGGACGTTAGTTATTTTTCAGCATTAAATTACGAATTTCATCGAAAACAATTATATTTTGTTAATGTAACATTGTTTTCGATTCGAAATTGAGAGAATTTCAATGAAGTAAGTGAATATTTTGTTACATTTCGTGACTATTAACAACCAGAACCCTTGACGTCCAAGGCGAGTTTATGCGATATCCTGCGAGAACATTTGGGGAATTTGAGCTTTACAGATAATTTAATGAAATTAAGGAAGCCAATTTTTGTTTTTATGTTTCAGTTTTATTTAGGGCCACATTGAAATGTATGCCTATCATCCCTGTGTTGACGATGCTCTGCATACTCGTATATAAGCCAACATTTTTTTGCACTTGTTCATATACGTTAATTATTATATTTTCGCCATCAAGATAACGAAACATGCTTTAGGTGAAGCAAATTCCCATTTTTTTGACCACTTCAGGGTCTTCCTCTCTATGAGGTAGTACGACATCATTTGATCTGAATGATCAACGCCACCCATAGATTCATTGTATTTTACAATGCATTCAGGCTTTTGCTTTTCAACTCCTCTACGAGTCATTACGTTGACCATTCTGCCGGAAAATTCCGAACTGATCATCAGAAATTCTCGTTTGTCTCGCCATATTGGTACACATACTCCATCATCGCTGTAGTAGTCAACCACTTCACCTTTTGGTTTTGCTGATATAACTTCTACGGGATTTCCTTTGAGGTTGCTCCTGAGGGTCCCTGTCACGTGGACCCCCTTTCGAGAAGCTCGTGAACAAGATTCACACTATTATAAAAATAATCCATAAACAATGAATGGCCTAAATCAAGTTTGCCATCCATCAGCTTATGGACAACCGCATCAGTGTGACCTTTTCCACCAACGTCTTGATCGGTCGCCCCTGTATACACGATGAACCTCGGAACCATCCCAGAGGCTTCGGTTAGCATATACATTTTTATGCCATATGGGTGAGACTTTTGTTTAACGTATTGACGAAAAACGAGCCGACCTCTCCAGAGAACCATCGATTCGTCAATGCATAAATCTTTATTTGGAATAACCAATGAGTCCATAGTCCTGTGAAATATATCGATAAGGGGCCGAATTTTATACAGGCGATCAACAGGGACAGGTTCATTGGGCTCAGGGTTTTTTGCAAAATGCAAAGCTTGCAAGATCCCAAGGAACCTATCCCTACTCATCACCCTCCGAAAGCACCCAATACCGAAAAGGACAGGATCTGTATTCCAATAATCGGTAATTTTATGAAGGGGAATTGTACCCATATGAAAAAGGAGGCCAACAAATTTGTGAAATTCTTCAATGTCAAGCGGATTCCATTTCCTAACAAGTGATTTCGGGTGAGTGCATCGCCTCGATAAATATTCGTCGTACAAATTTGTTTGATGATGTGAAGCATCAACTCTTCCCTAAGTAGAAGGTTAGTGAAGTCTCGCGGGGTTTTCAAATCTATTAAATTAACTGTTAATTTTGGGTTAAATGTAAAAGGCTGAAATGGTGGCTTTGTTGTCGGCGTCTCTCTGGTCCATTGTATCTCATTTGTGGGGGTGTTGCGGGGAGGCCTACTTTCCTGAGGAACTGGCGAAGGAGCAGAGTCAGGAATAACCTCCTCTACTTCTGATTCGACATCAGAAGTTATCTGCCATTCCTCCTCCTCCAATTCCTCATCGAACTCCGATGAAAATAAATCTTCTCCCTCCTCGTTCTCCTCAGCTAGTAGAGCCAAGAGTTCTTCATTAGTGTAAATGTTTCTTGCTTCCCCTGACTCTACTAACTTTCTTCTTTTTGAACTAAAATTAAATGAACATGAGAAATTAGTCATATAAATCCAAAAACTGATGTGGCCTTTATGAATTTACGCACTGATTTAGAAGAAAAACTTCAGACTTTAGTATAGATATTAATCAATAGAACTATTATGTCTATTTATTTAAAACTAGTAAATGGGTGGCATAATGCAAGCCGACAAAAATATAAATGGATACTACCCTGAGTTATGGGTCTCTATGTTATATTTATGTTTCTTTTTAATTAGGCCAATTTCATTCGTGACATAATATTAAAATGTGAGATCGAGATTCATCAAATAATACAATAATAGAATGATAATTTCTAAGGCCTTCCACGTTTATTTGGTACGGGTGTTTTGAAGTCGAGTCCTTGATGAACACATATTCGTAAAATAAAATTAAGGAAATACGCCAGACAAAGTTAAGTTATAATAAAAATCTGCATAAGATAAAAATGCGAGAAATTGATAGAAGATCCGCTACCTGTAGTACTCGGTTCAGTGCAAGGCATACTGCAATTAAATCCTATGCTTCTAAAATAGCGTTTTAGCGTCTACCTCGACAATGAGCTCCATTTCTAATTACATAAACAAATAGACAATAGGAAATGTAACTATATAACTAATTTTGAAGAACGTAGCAAAAGAACTTTATTCGAAAGCCCGTTAGGAGAAGATGGGAAAATTATTGAGGCAAATACCATAGAAAAGAGTAAACATAATATGCATACAATGATAAACGCAGAATTTGTTTTTATTTACGAAGAATTATCCAGCGAACACATTGAACAACGTAATCCGAAGGAAGTTCAACGATATCAGTGTATTACATGTGTATATTTTTGTGGTTTATTCCGATGAAAGTTGAATTACCTAAGGTACCACGTACTAATTGTGTACTTCGTATTAATTACAAAAATGTAGAAAAAGAACATAAATTTAAATTCTGTTTTGAGATGACGACAGAGTAATTCTATGTATTAAAATAGAAGAAAACGAATCATTACAGGTAAATATAAAAAGGCACAGACATTCACACACGTAAAGGCATCCACCATATACGTAGAACAACGATGTCCTAATATCGTTGAAGGATATTATTGTATTTACTGTGTAGATATATGTTGTTCATTTAGATGAAAGTTACACTATCTTGATATTCAATGATAATATGGTCCTTCAAGAAAGGCGGGTAGCAATGGGTTCGGTTCCCCGTTTGGGCATTTCGGTGACAATTTATCACAATATGTGCAGTATGAAAGTGAAGCATACATCACATATAGCTCCCTTCTTTCCTTCCCCTCCCAAAGGAATTTGTTTTCTTCATTTTACACCTAAAGAAGCCACACTGTGAGGTGGTACGCGAGTCAGTGCCCAGCCTTATTTATAGATATGAAACTAAGGGTAAAATATAACGAAATAAAAGAGGATACGGAAAGGGCCATGGAAATGAAACTTTTCCGTCTGTATATGGTACGAGTAAAATGTAGCTTGCATACTGCAAGCAGATCGACAACACCAATTTCATATCTGCATCATATCGGGAAAATTCTCAAATAAAAAAAAGGATTCAAAATATTCTTAAAATACGCTGTAATGTAATCATCTGGCATCGAACCCGGGTCTTTCTGGTAATAGTTTCTATGCAGTACAACGTAAGATTGCCATTTTAAACTATGTGTGAAAATTCAAGCAGATATATTGGCTGCAACTGCCTCAAACGACTGTACTTTTCAATAATGTAAATGGCTCGCAGGATTCGAACCAAGGACGATCTAGGAAATTTAAAACGTGTTTTTGAAATGTATCCATGTTCTCTATATGCCTAATTTCATCTTTTAATGATGAAGAAGAAGATTATTGATTATTAAAAGTTTATTAATTATTTTACTGTGGAAAAAGTACAATAATCTTCTTCTTCATCATGACGTATTTCCACAAGACATCGCCAGCGACTGTGAATTTTATTCATCTTTTAATGTTATTGGGAAGGGGTTTAAATTAATTCTTAAAAATCGGATAATTTACTGATTGTAGAGACGCCTGGTGTCGAACCCAGGAAATATTGGTAGCTGTGAATGCACAGTATGACTTATTAGGACTTTATCTTTTTTCATACAAAGTTTGAAGTCAATATTATGCCGGGAAGTACCTAAAATCTTTTTCTGTTATCTCCATAAGAAATGCATTGAGGAATGTAAATGGCTCTCTTGGATCGAACCAAGGACCATCAGCGAATATGTAAAATTTGATTATGAAATATAATTATGATTTTCAACTCTATGCCGAATTTCAAGTTTCCATGCCATCGGGAAGGGGTCCAAAGAAATCTTAAAAGTCTTTAAAATCGCCACAACGCATTTTAAACGGCCGACTTTTGCCTCGACCTAGCATCGAACCCAGGATATTTTCCGTAAAATTCATTTATGTTTTCGATAGATCATGACCATATATATAGGCTCCTTGAGTTTTGATTCTCTATCTATCCGGAAAGTATTTTTTTTTAATTCCCGAAAATCAAAGCAATGCATTTAAACGGGAAAAATTGGGACTTTGGGGCCCTCTGGAATCGAACCCATGACACTGAGGTTCAAAATCTTATTTTTTCTGGCGGTTACACGTTATGGCCAATACTTCGTAAAAATTTCAAGTCAATGACGCTTGTGGTTTAGCCTGTGAATTTGTATCCTCTCTATCTATCTATTATTATTAGGGTCTTTATTAGGCGAGATTGAGACTAAAAAGTCTCCTCTTCCATCTAACCTGTCGTTAAGTCGTTACATTATTATAAGTATATTACATGTATCAATGAAACTTAGAGGAAAATAGAAGAAAATGTGAGAAGGGATTGCGGATTTTAAAAAAACCTAAGAAAAGCTTAGGAAAAAATATCCGCTGCAGGAAAACACCCACAAAGAAGGGGAGTGTGAGAAACTTGCACAAACCTACCGATAGCAAAAACTAAAAGACATTAAAGAAAACAATGTACATATAACCTGGAAAATTACAAGAAGTGTTAGAGACATATTATCAAGAAAAATAATGAGACTTAATAAAAAATGAAATGCAGAAAATACAGTAAGTAGATACATACACTTGTGATAAAAAATATGACTGAACTAGAAAAAAGCAAAATAAAACACGATCAATACAAAGATTACGCTCTACAATAATTATATAAGAGAGTTAACATCATGATTTAGGCATAAACAATAATGTAAAGTAAGTTAATATAATGGAAATACAAAATAGTAAAAAAAGAAAAGGTTATACTGGATGTAAACTGTAGTAACAATAACGAACAAAATATTCCAAAAAAGAAAGAAGTTTGAAGTGTTGTTCCGTGCAGCATGAAAACATAAGAAAAAACGAACTAGACTCATTGTAAAATGTAAAATGCTATGATGGAGATAATTAGCGTAATTGATTCTCTAAAAGATATGAAAGGCATCTCCTCTTGAAAGTGTGGATAGAACAGGAAGATTTGATACTATGCGGAAGGGCGTTCCATAAATTAACCGAGGTCACTGCAAAGGATTTATTTCCGTCCTGTGATTTGGAATGAGTAGATTGTTTCTTCCTCTACTGTTACAATTATGTACCGACCCTAAGCTGACAAATTCTTAAAAGAGGTAATCGGGAGTTTGTAATCGCATGACACGGTAAGTTGTTGTTAAGATGTGTAATTTTCGACGAGAAGCGAGCTTAAACCAAGACAATTTCTCAAACGCACCCGAGATATGGTCGAATTTCTTTAAGTTAAAGATAAACCGAACCGATGCATTCTGGGCACGCTGCAATTTGGTAGCTAATTCTTTGGATAAGTCTTGGTAAACAATATCACCGTAGTCAAAGTGTGCCATGATTAATGAATTTATCAGTTGAGCCTTAATCGAAGGCGTCAGGAAACTTCCTAGGCGTCTAAGAGAATTATTTGAAGAATAAACTTTTTTACACACATTAACGATGTGTTCCGACCACGTAAGATTATTATTAATGATAACACCCAGATTATTCACAGAGTCGCAGAATGTGATCTGCGAGTTGTCTAACGTGAGCTTTGCATCGTTATCTTGATAAGCCTTCTTATCAACTTGGGTGTCCCGATGACAATGGCTTGAGATTTTGAAGGATTTATTTTCAAAAAATTGTCTTTACTCCAGTTATTAATTTGTTCGAGGTCATGATTTACGTGCTGTATACATTCATGGAAGCCAGAAAACGTGGTGTCGATGTATATCTGTAAGTCGTCTGCGTATAAATGATGCTTACAATGTTTAATTACTTGAGGACAGTCATTAATAAACAGAGAAAACAATAACGGGCCAAGGGTTGTTCCCTGTGGGAGACCACGATTGATACTTATCCAAGCGGATGAGGAATCATTCGAGACAACTTTCTGCTTACGGTCATGTAGATAGGAAGAAAACCAACTAATTGAAGATTTTGAGAACCCTATAAAACGCAATTTGGCAAGCATTAACTCCGCATCTACCGAGTCGAAGGCTTTACTAAAATCAAGTAGGATTAAAGCTGTTAATTTGCTTTTATCCATCGATTTACGAATATCATCAGTTATTTTTACTAGGGCTGTTGTGGTGCTATGCGACTTCCGAAAGCCTGATTGTGTACTATTGAGGATCGATTTTTTATTTAAATATTCTGTAATTTGCCGATGCGCTAATTTCTCGAGAGCTTTTGATAAAACCGGAAGGAAACTGATAGGTCTAAATTCATCAATATTCAACTTGGAGCTCTTCAAAATTGGTTTAATTAGTGCTCTTTTCCATGGTTTTGGAAATTTACCACTAAAAAACGATAGGTTGAAAATATTTGTTATAATATGTTGCAATAAAGGATATAGTTTGCTAATGATAGTGATTGGAATACCGTCAGCACCTTCTGCTTTAGATTTGATGCTTATTAAGGTATTGTATACCTCAAGTTGAGTGACCTCCTTAAAAGTAAATTCCGATTGGATGGTAGAGCGGTTAACTTGCCTGTTTAGATTTTTTAATACGCGATCTTTACGGTTCGGATGGATCATTGTTGGAGGTCGGGAAAACTTATGGTTAAGGGAGTCAAGGGAAATATTTCTTAGCGAAGGAGGCTCCTTAGATTTACCAGTTCCCAGATTACGTAAGTTTTTCCACAAAGCAGCGGAAGTTTTATTGCCATTCGATATTGAATAAGCATATTTAATTTTGGCGTTTCTGATGATTTGTTTGGTTTTGTTTCTGTATTTCTTATACTTATTGAAAATTAACTGATCTTTAGTGCGTTTAAATTCTCGGAATATGAAGTCGCGCTTGACCATCATTCTTTTGATATCATCTGTGAGCCAAGGCGCTCGTGGTTTCGAATCTATTCTATTCTATCTATCTATCTATCTATCTATGTACATGAATGAATCCGGAAAAGCATCTATATATAATAGATATACCCGTTGAATCTCAACAGGAGAAGGAAGTACCGTTAAATAAAAATACTAATGCAAAAGCTCCAAACGATAAACCAAATACTAATTACCAACTTCTTCAAACTGTCCACTATAAGTAAATGAAATCATGTGAATGTGTGTATGTATGGGTGTAAATAACCATTATTTTCATATAATAACCGTGCCTTAGTTTAAAATTCCGGCAGCGAAGCATGCGTGACAAAGAGAATGGGTTCACTCTGTGGTGCAGAGTACCAAGTGAGACCACCTGACCCAAAAAAAACCCTACTAAACAAATGCGTCAAAGTGTCAGTCTATAAGTGAATGAGACCGTGTGAATGTGTGTATATATATATGAAAATGACCAAGACTTTCTTAAAGTAACCCCTACTTGGATTAAAAGTGCGACAGCGATGCATGCGAAACAAAAGAAAAGGGGTATCCATTATATGTAATTGCTTCTCCGGATTCATTCATATCTATTATATTTAGACGCTTCTTCGGATTCATTCATGTATCTATTATATATAATTCCTTCTCCGGATTCATTCATATAGATAGATAGGATACCAATTCACAGGCTATAGCACAGGCGTCATTTACTTGAAATTACTTCCCGGGAATATTGCATCGAAATTCAATCCATAGTTCACACCCAATATCATCTCCCATTTTTACTGATATGCTACAATACGCCTGGTTCGCCTCAAAATTAACTGACAACCGAAAAATGTTTAGGAATGTTAACTAAGTTTGCTTTTCAATAGACCTGCTTAAAACTCCTTGTACATGTAGGCAGCCATCATTTATATGTTGCTCACATTGCCGAAATATATTTTGCTTCGAATGCTTTTATGATAATTATCATTCGGGTGCTTGCGAATAATTTAAAAAATTGGATTATAAATTAATATAACTACAAATATAATTTATATTCTTCGTGACTTCATTATTCTCCCATATACAATATTTCCGATCATGCACATTCTTGCGATGTATGACGATATTTACACGATTATCAGTATAATATTAAATAAATTACAAAATAAAAAGAATATAAAATAAAATATGTGAAAAAAATTGGTCTATTTGGGATTTGAACGCGGAACCTACTCCATATCAGTCTTATGAACTTTACGTGTATTTCTTATGGAAAAGTTTTCACCCGTCTGGGTTCGAACCGTGGACCTTAGGGAAATAAAAAGTAGTTTATACTCTGCGCGAGGTCGACTTTTAATAATGTAGAAAATTGCAAAGTTTTGCGACTCTCGGTTCTCGAGTTTTTAGCGAACATACACCCACACTCTGTTTTATATTATAGATAAGTAGTAACAATTCTTAACAGTAACAGTAACAGTTCTTTTAAATAAAACAATGAATATCATTTATTATAATAAATGAGAACATATACTATTATAATAATAGTTAACGGAGTTTTGTTTAAATATCATATATTCATCGTAATATATTATTGCTTGGAGCGCCATAGAAATAACTAGCACTCGTGCTCCAATCAATAAATGTGTGGTTCTGGATAGAGATTCTAATATTTATTTCTGGGTATCAAAAAACTTCTGAATCAAAGAAAGTATATGCTGAAGTCTAAAGCATGCGAGCAGAAAGGGAATCGTATTTGGAAAAGTATTCGAGGACCGTTACTTTTTACTGAACGGAATAGAATTGGGATAATCCCTTTCAGGGAGTGAGAGGACATGTGGCGAGTGCCCACGACCCTCCGCGAAGTCGGCAAGAGATGCAGAAAAGGAGCAATAAACTTTTCCCTTCCGGTCGGGCGATTTTGTTGCCGTTATGACTGATCGGAATTTTCGGCTGATGCTCTGTGAAACTTCTAAGAAGGGCATACTCTTCTCCCTTTCCAGGGGGTGGCGAACCTACGGCACGCGTGGCCAATGTGACACGTTGAACATTTTTTTGGCAAACGTAACTGGGACGGCAGAATATGCAATCGGTATTTGGAAGTAAATATTTGTCTATAATCAATATGTCCTAGCTGTACTTCGTGGAACGACATCTTAAGTTGAAAGAAAAGACTAAGTAATTTCCACAATAAATTTTTAATTTAAACGACCGGTTTCGGCGTTGACAGACATCCTCAGGTGATGTTACATCGGAAATAACAATATTTATAGGGATGTACGGAGTTTTGAGGGAAGGGCCAGGAGAGGGGAGGGGTTGAGGAAGGTGAGATCGTTAGTTAGGGGTTTTGTTGAAGAGAGAATTTCTACTGTTTCTAAGGAATCCATTTTTCTCCCTTTCCATTGTCTGTGGAGCAGCTTCGGGTTGAAAGAGCTGGAATGGCCACTCTCTAGGAGGTGGTCCGCGAAGGCCGATCCGGGGTTTCCCAATCGGTAGCATCGCTGATGTTCGGCGGTCCTTGTTTTAAGGCTGCGACCCGTCTGCCCTATGTATGTGGCCGCACATTCCCCACAATTGAGCTAGTACACCCCGGAGAGCGAAGAAAGGTCTTTCTTGTCTTTTGCGTGGGAAAGGGATCTTGAGAGGTTCCTAGGTGTATAGAAACCAGCTTTCAAATTGGGAGGGAGAAGGTTTGAAAGTTTATAAGAAATATTCCCTAAAAAGGGGAGCTTAACCCACCTGGTTTTCGGTTTTTCCACCGGAATCAATGATGGGAAAATTTGTGACGAAGCCAGCCTCTTAGTTTTCTTTATAAGGATGTTTTCTACTATTTTGCAAGAATACCCATTGTTTATGGCAATTTGTTTAATTGTGGTTAATTCTTCTTGAAAACCTTCGGGGGAAAGAGGGACATGAAGCAGTCTGTAGATCATAGCATGAAAAGCTGCATGCTTATGGGAGATGTGGTGGGAGGAAGAACTGTGAATAACATGATCTGTATAACTCGGTTTTCTGAAATTTTTTAAGGTTGGCTTATTATTGGTTAGGGAAATGGATAGATCTAAAAAGTTTAGAACCCCTTCTTTTTCTATTTCATAAGTAAAAGAAATTCTTTCGTGTAAGGTATTTAGAAAAACAAAAAATAGATGCAATTGTGCCATTCCACACGCAGAAAACATCATCCACATATCTACGCCAATTCATAATATGTTTAACAAGGGGTTGAGTGGAAGAAAAGATTTTACTTTCTAAATTATTCATAAATAATTCAGCAAGGAGAGGGGAAAGGGGGGAGCCTATTGCCAAACCATCACTTTGTGTAAAGAATTCATTATTAAACTGAAAATAGTTTTGAGAAACACAGACAGAAGTTAGCTGTAACATTTCTTTTATCATCTCAGGATTCAAACTACTATCATTTAGAAGGGAACTTAATATATTAATAGATTCATCTACAGGGACCGAAGGAAACAAACTTGAAACATCGAAAGAAACGAGGATAGCATTATCCGGAAAAAATAATTCAGAAAGAGATTTGGAAAATTCCACCGAATTTTTTATTCCATATTTGGGAGTGAATTTAGTTAAATTATGAATCAATGAGTTTAATTTGAAAGCAAGCTCATGGGCGGGAGAAGAGATAGCCGAAACTACAGGCCTAATGGGTGTATTCACTTTGTGGAGTTTCGGAAGACCATATAGGCGAGGTGCCTGGGGGTTCATTGTTGTTAAGTAAATTTTTTCCCGGGAAGAAAATGCAATTTTTGTTGAATTTAAGGCCTTCTTTACAGCATTTTGGTAGGAAGTGGTGGGGTCCTTTCCTAGTTTAACTAAGTTGTTGTTAGTTATAAAGTCCTTACATCTAGAATTGTACATTTCTCTATCTAGGATCACCGCCGACTTCCCTTTGTCTGCTTTTATAACCACCATATTGTTATCACTCAAATATTTGTTCACTTGGGAAACACTGTATTTCACTTTTGGTGGCTTAAAGGATGAAAACCACTTTTGTATGGTGTTTGCGAATAAACTTTTTTGACTACTGTGTTCTCCTTGTAGGGCCACTTCACAATCGGCTGACAAATTTTTAATATCTTTAATATTCACAGAAGGTGGTGGGGAGAATTGCAAACCTAGATTTGAAACATTCATCACTGTGGGAGGGATTTGCACTTCCGTTAAATTTACAACACGGGGGTGAAATTTATGAACACTTCTTACACTTTTGTTGCCGACAGAGATTTGGGAAGCACATGAACTATGAAGTTTCTTTTCCAACTTTAAAAACTTGTTATAAGCAAATTCACTTACATCATTACGAACACAATCGTCCAGAGAGTCCCATTGCACCGGATGAAGTTTCTGCACCAGTTCCGACCAGATCAAACCTAAGTAATGCGAGAGTGCATCACGCTGAGAGAACCACCTTTTCATTTCATTCTTCATCCAGGAGATTTTCGCCACCCGTAACGCCTTCAGAGCTGCAGTTGCGGTACTCTTGGTTCTGATGTCCACAAATTTTGGAAAAACACCTAATTTTAAGCACTTGTTGAGAAAATAAATGTTCAACGACACTGCTCGGAATCTAACACTGTATTTCCGATATAATCCGATGTAACATCACCTGAGGATGGCTGTCAATGCCGAAACCGGTCGTTTAAATAAAAAATTTATGGTGGAAATTACTTAGTCTTTTCTTTCAACTTAAATATTTGTTGATTAAAGAATGAGATACATAATATTGAAAGCGTTATGTGAAGACTATTAGTCGAAGCATTCGCTCAGAGAATAAAATATTTTCATTGAAATTAGCCAAAGTGAATTATATTCCTCTTTCCAATTATTTCTCACAAAGTTACACCTTCAACCATCGATTAAAAGTAATTTAAAGTTCAATAATTGATAGTTATTTGAAATTAATATAAATATCCTATGTCTCTCATTGACCAAATAAAATAATGAACGTCTCCATCTCACGGTATGATTGACCTGACTGTAAAAAATATTCTCTCATTCCACAAAAATTGTGCGGCACTTAGTGGCCAAAAGGTTCGCTATCCCTGCCGTATTCCAATGCTAGCTGGAGATTCTCCTTTCACTCAAAGTATCGTTTTCGGGCTAAAAACGATGAAAATAAAGTCGCGCAATACGTAAATTCGGCGTAATCCTAAGCGGGGTTCAGTTCATGCGAATATGATGTCCTAAATTTAAAAACCAATTAAAAATGAAACTAGTTTTTTTTATACTACAGAAGAACTGAGGGACTGGGAATTTAGACCTCATTACACAATAATCTAGAGATCTCCATAGTGCCACACTGTTGCTGTCCTGAAACGATGATTTAACAAGAAAACGAATAAAAACACCTGAAGTGGGTTGATTCGTATCTTTGTAACTACCGATTATCAAACCTTTTTATGGCGCCTCATTTAATGTATAAAGAATCATGATGACACTTTGAGTAGGATACGGTGATAATCTCAGCCATTTGCACGTTTTTAATTGTTATTGCGGTAGGAGGAGCTGCTTACTTTGTGAGTTGTTGGGATGGTGTGAAATCTCTTGATTTTTCGAATTGCTCCCAATTTTTATTCAAATCTCTACGTCCATGTGAAGAATATTTATTAGTTCTTTTTTTGGTGCTCATCGCGATTTTGGAGAAGTATTTATTTAAAAAATGCAATCTATATGTATTAAATCGAATTACTGTGGCTGTGTTTGTTTTGGATTCGAGGCCACACCGTTCGTCCGATTTGCTTCAAAATGTATACACGTGTCCTCTGTGACCTGGAAGGAATCACTGTCGCCTCTTTATTCAACAATTTTACGGGGTTCGAACCCAGGTCACTCAGATAGTTTTCCATAACGAATGCACGTGAAAATCATTTTTATCGCACGCAGGGTTTATTTCTTTCGCAAAATTAAATTAGAAGGAATAGTCGCACGTTAACGAGACAAACACCGGAAGAAAGAAAATCGAACGAAGATTCTTATTTTGGTCCTGGAATATGGTTTTCGAATCGAGAAGTTCGAGGAAATACGCTTAAATTTTCCAAATATTTCAAAGCTGTAAGCGACTCTTGACAACCAATGCAATTGCGTGTAGAATAGAATGGGATTTAAGTTGTGTATAATTAAAGGGTATTTACTCATAGCACGAACGACGACTTGAATTCAAACTACTTCTATATTCCACGTTCAGAGAATCAACGCGAACTTCAGCTATAGTACTGTCATATTCTCAGCATTGATTTCTAATCGAATTATCGACGCGCTTAATTTGTGGTTATTTGGCTTGGTTTACGATTAGTTCGCTTATTTTGGGTTCATTTCGAATTATTTTTCGCATCACTGTCAACAATTCTTGAAAATTATGTTTCAATAGTAACGGAATTGTTGTTATGTTGTTGTCGCTGCATTGTTACATCTAATGGATTTATAAAACACGAAAATCAATTTCAATTCATCTTTATTTTTGCGATTCTTTCTCATTTTGATTTATTTGGACTATTTCTCCCTTCGTTTATTACAATTTGCGTGCACCAAAACCTTTTTGGCTAAACTGACTTACAAAAAACTCATTAAATTGATCCCCATCGACTTAATTTAAATTTAAATCAAATCGCTTTTCTCCGTATTTTTACTTAACTCGCTCCTCTGCTGCTCGAGAGATCAAATGGATAAAAAGTCGAAATGAAGAAGAGGGATTATCTCCCGCCATTCTCAGTGGAAGTTTAAACCTCTTCGTTTAAAAAGGTGTTTAGGGACAGATTAGGGGCAGTTTGACATTTAAGGGGGCAAAAACGTCACGTCTCGAAAATCAATTTCTCTTTTTACAATATCCGATAT
The DNA here is from genome assembly GCA_947579665.1 of Sympetrum striolatum. Classification (NCBI taxonomy): domain Eukaryota; kingdom Metazoa; phylum Arthropoda; class Insecta; order Odonata; family Libellulidae; genus Sympetrum; species Sympetrum striolatum. The sequence goes on along the minus strand of OX388343.1, from coordinate 109,411,612 downwards.
TTCAATAAAAAAGAGCTAAGATCATCAACATAATAGATTTACTCATACAGTTCTCCGTGCTTGGTTATTTTTTAAATGAACTGCGTATTAATTATTCTGTATTTTAAGTGATTTTAGATTATGAATTTCTTTTAGCCTTGTATCTTTTATCTATTTAAAACATCCTTGTAGAATTATGATGCAATTTATTGATCTAAATGTCATTCAATCAATGTAGGCGAATATGTTATTATTTGATCAATTATGCGCCCTCGCTTAAATCCGCTGAAAGACCGATTGTCAAATCATCACTCGCTACCTGCTTTGTTTAGTACTGAATTTTTAATTCCTTTAATTTTTAATACTTTCGCTTATTTCCTTCACTTAAATAACTTAATAAGAACTCGGGATCATATTAAATAAACTTTAGAAATTCCACAAAACAAAACTTTAAGGGAGTTCCACCAAATTAAGGCTTCTTCGATTGAGTTCGACTATTTAAAAACTTTGATCATAATTAATTCTGTTTGTGAATATTTATTCGCCTACTATAATACAAAAAATTATGCTTATAGATATATTTAGGGTTTAACAACGTATATTTATTTATTTATTATTGTACTAATATTTAATTTATTTATATTCATTTTTTTATTTCAATTTTTTTCAAAATCTAAATTCGTATAATTACGTATTTTCGTATCTAATTGCCTTATTTAATGTCATATCTACGACAATACGAACTTTTCTCGATTCGTTTGTTTTCCATTTCGATCATTTTATCGTTATTCTTCTGTTTTCCACACTCTCTTTCAATACACGTCGTCAGAGAAAACGCGAACATAGTCGCACTTCATCTGTTTCGATCGAGATTAAAATATCGAACCTCTTTTGTTTTTTAAAGGGCCACCTTCACCACCACTCCCCCCACCCTTTTACTCGGCTTTTAAATGTCCACTATCGTTGTTCTTCTGTTTTTCAACAAACCTCTTTTCAATGACGTAACTCGCATATTCTATTTTCAACTGTTTCTCTTTCCATTTTCCCGTCGCTACTCGTTTGTTTTTCTTCTAATGGTTACTCGTCTCTCCTATGTCGTCATGGTAACGGACCCTTCTTCCCCTCCGCTTCCCACCTCCCGCACTATAAACGACAACACACGAAATATAATCTGATATTAACTTCGCCAATCCATCCCTTTGACAACCGTCTCTATGTCAAGCACCTCCTCTCAATGGGCGAACCTCTGGCTAGAATAGCCTCCTCCAGAGGTCACTCTGTGTATTTTAATCCAGGGAAAATCCACTCTTCAGAGCCATAGCTTCTCCATAAGAAAGGAATGAATAAGGCTCGTAATTATATTGAGGAGGGGCTTGCATAGGAGGCTATGCTGAAAGCTCCCTCCATGGGAATAAGCCTTTTAAGGGACAGAGTTGAGGCATTGATGATTCAACTTCAAAACCATTCGTTTACTGCATTTTCTTCTTTGCAGGCTCTATTTATTTCGCACTTTAAAATTTGAATTGATGGTCGTACGAAATCGAGACAAGTAAGGATAGAAAGAAAATTGAATAGGGTGTCTTATTTTAGTATATTATGGTCGTTCTAACGTAGGAATTGCGAGTATTTTGATTAAATAAACGAACCTTTTTTTTACATCTCGAGGCTGTTTTGTTTACTTCCCCTCCGTCGCCCTGGTTACCGCCCCTCCTTCCCCCCCTCTCGTTCCGTTTCTAAGGAAAGCGTCTCAACTCGTACGAACAGCGTCTTTTTTCGCGAAAGCCTTCCGAGATTATTGGCGTTGGAGATTGCTCGGGGACTTTGAAAAATGGCCACTCTTCTTTAGAATTATTTTACGCGAGGTTTCGGAACATTCGTTTCAAACGTTAATAGTATTTATTTTTGGTGGTTTGGATAAAATACGTAGGGTGCACCATCTCCCGGTTTCTTTATAAAATCGTCGTTCAAGAAAATTATTAAAATTTTATTGGATATATATATTAAATTTTATTTTTGATATAATGAATGTATTGATGCATTATTTAAATTATAATTAAATATAGAAAATCAGAAAATTACAAAGAAACCATTAAAGGTCTATCATATGTTTGGGTTTTTAGATCAATCGTACCTAAATCTTTCGAATGTGGATTCGTACTGCCGTTTTTGATTTTAAACTAAGAGGATGTGGTCAAACCTCATTCATATGCCACTAGATGGCATGGGACCAGAAAACGATGCAAATTCAGTCTAATTAAGCTGTTCTGTAGCACCTTCCCTCCTCGTCTATTCCTTCACACGATGGCCCGTAGTGTTAGCAAATCTTTGCTCTAACCTTTTCATTACTTTGAATATCTTATTTTTTGTACAAATATTATTGTCATAATTCTGAGTAAACAACGACACAGCTTAAAGGTGATGACATTCTTGGATGGAAGGAACACTCCTACGCTGGTTGGATATTATCCGAATGCACGAGGAATCTAACCAATGACATTTTAACTTCATTAGGCTTTTTAACTTCGACTAATTGAAACTTTAGCCTTTCTTTTAATTGCAGCGCATCCTCTCTCCGGTAGATTCAACATTGACTAAGATTTTAGCCTCTGTAATGAAATGGCTGTTGATGATAGCCTGTTTGTCGGAGTTTGTTTACGAAAGTAAGAAATGATAAGTTTTACTTTGAAATTAACAGTGTCAGTGAACAGGAGCCACTCTTCGCCAATTCCACAGTAGATGGGAGGGATCGCCGATAGGGAGCGCTTGAGGAGAAGAGAGATTTTGCGGGGATACTACAAAAATCTGATGTGGCCAACACATGACTTTCTCCGTATTTATTGAAAACAGAAGCCTATGCCAGTAATATAACTCCAAAACAATTAGTGTTACAGGAAAATGTTTCATACAACATTTATTATCTATAACTTTGGTACATAATTGTATATACCTACATTGCATTCTGACAGAGATATGTATGAAAAACTTCCATTTCTGGATAAACAACAACTTACGGTTAACCATTATTGAAGAATAACTCCTAAACAATCAGTGTTACAAAAAAATGTTTGATAAAAAAATTGTAGTAAAGTACATTATCCACAACTTTTGTTTATAATTGTATATACCTACATTGCATTCTTACAGAGATATTTTTTTTTCGGATAAACCGCAACTTCCGGTTAAGTGATATTCACCAAAAACTAATCAACTGTTGACATTGTTAGGAAAATACTAAATATGAATTACGAAAATTATCGGATAATTACTTTTTAAGATAGAGCGCCGACTAAACTTTTTTTTACCACAGACAGACATGTTCGGGAAAATAGCGAAAACGAACTCTATGGGCCCCAAAACATCCATTTCCGTCGAAATCTGGAGGTCGAATTATCTTGCGAATACCTTTAATTATCTTGCGAATAACTTTCTCTATACTACGTATTGGGAGAAAGTAAAAATGTCTCAGGTATTGGAAAATTAGATTAATAATTATAGCACTTACACTTAATTATTTCAATTGCAATATTCAAGCTGAATACAAACACAGTATAGAGGACATGAACTCGAATGAACCACCCACAATAATTTAACGCAGATGAAAAAAATAGGAGAAACAGGTTCGAATTTTCTGAAAATAACTTTCTCTTCTAATAATAATGCGGCCTAAAATGGCCAATAAAAGTACGTAACCCTTAAATTCAATGTCTAGAATTATATTAACCTTAGAAGGGCATCGCTATTTTTTTTACCTATTCGGGGATCGCGGGGTGAAAAAACCCCAATTTTCAAGGGCCCGTATCTCGGGCCCAGTATGACTTTGAGGATTCCATGAGAGCTCATCTTTTTCGTCTTTTAATCCAAAAATCAGGGAGCTAAACAGTTTTGGCTAAAAGTTTGAAGGGTCCGTGAAAATCGAACAAGAAGGGCATAAAACTTGAAAAACTAGCAGAAATGACATTTTTCGTTAAAATTACGATATCTCAGCGAGTTTTTGACCAAATTGAGTAACTCCAAGGAGGTTCAAAAGGGGAGATACTATGTTTTAAGGGTATTATAGTGGTTTTGGCCAATTCTCCAAAAAAGGTATCTATTTTGAGAAATCAAAGTGCGCAAATAGCAAAAACTTGAAAAATCGATTTTTGCCACACAGATCGTCATAATGATAAAGAATTTCGTTCAAATCGGTAAAAAATATCTTTATTTGGAACGATAAAGTACAATTATTGAGAAGGAATATCAAATTTAACACTGACAATGAACACATCTTCCCTGTCTCCCTGTTCCACCTACGTCCCGTCTTATTGGCCCTTCATCCTGTATACAGAACATTGTTTTGTGTGGTAGATTTTTCAATTCTTTCCTCCTCCGGATATGAGGATTTGTGACTCATTACTTACCCAAAAAGTGCAAAAAATACGAATATAAAAAGAACTTTAAAATTACGAGAACTATACACAAAAGGGATCGAGGGGTGAAAAAACACCCCAGACGCACTTCAAACGTTCACTGCTCGAGGTTCCACGTGCTACTGACACTAAAAATGTGCTTCCTCTACTCTCGGACGTTGAAACTGAATTATGGTTATGGTCCGGGTTCTTAAACGTAAGCCGTTTCTTTTTGCCGCGAGATTTAAACCGGCCTGGGGTGTTTTTCACCCCGCGTTCCCGTTCTAGGGTTAACAAATCAAGCAAAAAAGTAATGTCTGACTAACTTCCTAATCTCTCTAGAAAGTTTCTATATAAAATATTAATTACAGTTATTACTAATGAAATAACCACGCATTATTCTAAATATAATATTATTCTATGCGTAGCACCCTTCAATTTTCGGAAGAGAAATTAAAATTAGTGTGCACCAGCAAAACACTCTCACACCAGCAGGACATCCATTAACGGAATACGATTTGAGAGTGTGGGCAAGTACCAGGTTATTCTTCTTTCAAGACCAACAGCTGATCTGGTGCTACGGCCACGCGAATGATAAATGTGTGAGGAATGAGACAGTCCTGAGACTCCGAACGACATAAGAAGTAGACCTAGCAAATGCCAAAGAACTGTCGTAATGCGTATTTCACATCTGCGATACGACCATTTGAAAGGTCGTAAATGCAGTCTGAAATGTACAGGCTCACTATTGAAATGTTTAGTCTATGTCGATTAATTCATGTCTTTGAATATTTCGCAGGCGTCTAATTTAAACTGCCTTTTGATGGATTCTAACTCTATTAAATTGATGGAAGGCAACTCTGCGCAAGAAAGTGTGCGGCTTAACCCAAGTTGTATGAGAAGAGAAAAATCGTGACTTGGCCGGTACTCCAACCACGGTCCTCGGTTCAACTCCCAGCCAAGTAACTGTTTTTCCCTTGTGGTACGACTACGAAGTTGTTTACTTCAATTGGGTGGAGTTTTTCGAGTGGCAAAATGCTGGGGACCTCGCGAATCCGCGAGAGAAGCAAGAGATAAAAGAGGAAGAAATGCAGTGCTGCTTACCAAAAGCACCGGGCGAAGGGGAACACGGAAAGGAAAAATTTTCAAAAGCAAATTCTTCGAAAACGAATTCTTCCAAAGTAGATATTTCGAAAAAGTATTTCTTTTAACCACAAATTCCTCGAATGAAATGCATTCGCCCAACCTTTAAGGAGGTTCATATTTTACTGAATTGAACTGCGAACCTGTTTCTTTAATTTAAAATTTCGATGCCGTCAGATTCACTAAAGTGGTGTATTTTCGAAGAATTTTTATGCTCTGATAAGTGTGCTTCCTCACTTCTGAAGTCCGGTTCGCTTACCAAAAGCACTGAGAGAAGGATTGTCGATTTAAGGAAAATGATTGAGGGAATGATTGCTTCACAATCTTCGTATCCGTAAGAATATACGTCACCTCTAATCTTCCTTATAACATGAGTCACAGTTGAGACTTTGCATGTGGATGTATATTTATGCTATAGAAATAACCGTTCCCTATCCACAACTTCCCTAATCCGCTTAAGATTGCGATAACTTCCTCCTAAGAATGATGATCCAGATCAGATTCTGTAAACTTTCTCATTAAATTATATGAATTCACACCAAATTCAATTAAATAACTAACATATGTGCTTGCAGTGAAGAAGCACATCATAGGATATATAAATGATTGTTTTTCTTTGTGATGATAAATTTATTCTCACTCGAAATTAAACCATTTGCTTGCGGTTTGCAAGCAGCATTTTACTCGTATTATATAATTATCATAAAATAAATTATTTTATTTATGATAATAAATTGGAATATAGAGTTTTTCTATTCCAAGCTGATTTGGCCACGCCAATATCAGCTTGGCTAATGGTTATTTGCATTTGTTTTGTTATGATAAGTTATCATACGTTTAGTCCACTAACTTCATACGGATATCGCTTCGCGCACAAATTTTGAGATTCATTAGAATGCAACAGAAATAATTTGCTGCGACATTATTTGCCATTAGAATAATTTGATACCACTAGAAAATACTTCCATAAGAAATGGAAGTTCTTTTTTCCGTTTATAAGCTTTGATTAATATGCATAGATAAACAAGAACTCATCCTCCTGTGAAAAGGACAATCAGAAGACGGAGAATTAATTAAACATTCTTATTTTGGTCTTCTGGGATCCTAAATTGGAGAATTTGAACATAAAAGCCGAATAAGCTTCTTAAATTTATAGAGATGAGGTCCCCTGGCGACCAATGCGTTTGCTGAGCTAATGCAAGGCAAGTCAATGGGAAACAGTCATCGTGAAATGCAACTGTCTTAACTTTATAGCGACGAGTCATTCAATGACACTTATAATTAACTGATAAACCGATGTGAACTATACGCAATAGAAAAGGGTTACTTAAGAGCTTGAACCAGGAAAATATGGATATGCAATGGGATGTTAATGCAGTGCAATAGTGTTATGCGCTCTATAAGAGGCAGGAATGTATGCAGTATGTATTGTTTACATAAGTTTATCTTATTTATTATACTCTATCGTTACTGTGTGTCAAAAATAAGTAACGAATCATCAAGTTAATGACAATTCATCTGAAATTTAAGAAAAAATGCGTGTGTACTTAATCTTCATTGAATTAATTAAATTTCATCGATTAAAAAAAAGATGAATAACGATATTCACAGCAGGTTTTACAGCTGAAAATGTTCCCTTGTCCTGTGCTCGAAAAAAAATTCTTTAGATATTTAAGAGAAAGAAGAATCTGTTAAAAATATCTCGGAAAAAAGATGGTTACTGTTCAGAAAAGGATAGTTATGGCTTTGCTTATCCCACTGAAATTAATTAATACTCCTTTTATTGTCATCTTAAAATATTATCTATATTAGTGACTAATCGATTTCACAGAAGGTGGTTCAATGAATGGGAATATTACTTACAGTCAGTGGCGCAGCGAGGGGGGGGGGTTTAGGGGTTCAAACCCCCCCCAAGAGTCGAGTCCTATAACTAGCTCTGTACTTTTATTTTTGCTGAAGAGTACAAAACCCCTCCCCCCTTCGCTGAAGGGAGGTTATCACGCACGTCTTACAGATACACTGCTTGTCATGTGTTTGTTTGATAAATTCAGCGAAAGCTTCGCATACCCGTAAATATGGCTCCGATTTCAGTTACAGTGATGTCTTCGGCAGCAGAGTAGGCCTAGAGCCGACATCGATATCAATGGGACGTTAAGATACGAGTGTTTCGCGCACAATGTTCAACGCGTGCACTTCTTAAGCCTATCCTTTAGTAAGATAATTCTCGCCATAAGATAAGATTCCCATGAGAAAAATTCGAAAGGGCTGATTTGTTTACTCCTCGAAAAAATACAAGGGAACATTTGAGAAGTAATTCGAAACTTGCACCCAGAAAAAAGAGATTAAGATTACGTTTGAGGGACAAACAGATTGATAAAACGCTCAGTTAGATCTTTTGCATGTGACTGTTTTAAGGATGTAAATGCAAAGATAGGCTCGTGTGGGTTCGTGAGTATTGCTTTTGAGAAATTCACAACAGCTCGAAGGAGAGTTTAGTTTGGATTTCATAAGGTACAGGTACAGATGGACATCCAAAAATTCTTTCCACAGTCCGCTAACAGCCCCAGGCCGCTATCGGAAAAAAACGTAAGATAATGGCTCTGTTTTTTTGTGAAATAAGCATTATTAGATGCATAAATTAGGATTTTCTTATTTTAGGACTGTTATCAGAGGGCACATCTCAAGATGAGTTTAGCGACAATTACAAAACTACTTGCTCCTTTATTAAAAGTCTGCACAGTAGACTCTTCATTACTCGGGATGATAGAAAATATATTGATCTTTATTTTACGATTGCCTGTTAATTTGATGTATATTTACGAAAATTTTTCGCTAACCGAATTTCCGTAGAAATTTGAAAAAGTATTGGAGCAATAACAGATATCAGTAAACATTTATTTGCGATGATATTATTAATAATATACCATTTTGGAAGCAAATCAGTCAGCTGAAAGGTATTGTGCGCGTAAGTTACGCACATATTTATCGGAACTGTGACTTGATGACTTGAATTAAACTTGATAAACTGTGAATTAAATTCTTCAGCTTCCTTTTCGATGCAGCCAGTTTTATCTCTGGTGATAGAATCCCACGAATCTCATAAATTATCCTGTTAACCGCGTGGTCATGCAATGCCCATTCAAAATTTCAATTCATGGAAAATTTTTGTTTTCTTTGAACACTCAATGCGTAAGATTGGGTTTGCATCAGCTCTCTGCTGGTTAAACCACATTTTACTTACGTTAGGGTAAATAATTGTAAGTTGACGTCTTCATTTTTTTTACCTTGGTATGTGACTTTAATTCTGCAAGTTCAACTATAATATCAACTATAATCAAGAGTCTACTGTTTTTTTTTAATGCAGCCGAATTTTTAATTTTCTGTATGTGACGCATTCAATCAAATACTTAGCTAATACTAAGGAAATAACGCTTAATTTTAAGCCTGGCAGAAAATTTCATCTGATATAAATGATTTTTTGTTTCTTACACAAACCTTGTGCTATAAGCTGTATATATACTTCATATCATTATTTTTATAAATTGATGGCGTATTCTGGGCAGGCGATATTGCAATGAAATTCCTAAATCTGCTGATGATATCGTCAAATAACGATAGATAATGAAATAAGCATGGGCGCGCCAATGTGGGAGAACAAATGAGCGAATGTTACGTTTTATATCGCTTGCCAAATAACCGTAACTAGTTTTTTCCTTCCCACGCTTTGCAACCTCTAGGAAGAAAGAACTCTCGAAGACTCGGAAAGTTTATATCTAGAGCACTAAAAACTTCAGTATAAAAAAAACTGAGTTTTTAATAGATATTGGACGTATCCAAACAACGCAAATGATGTTTCCAATTATTCGCTTATGTAAACTACTATCTTGCAAAGTGTGATAAGTTGGCCAAATAAGCGTTAAACTCCTCTAGTTTTCAAGGTATTTAGTTTATGAAAGAATTGGCATATATTGTAGTAAGTAGCTGGCATGAATATACTAGCCCCTGTAAAGTAGGCATTTTTCGTTTCCTCAGACCCCCCCCATTGGTAAATCCTGGCTACGCCACTGCTTATAGTCATAAAACCTTACAGAGAGTCACAAATCTTATTCGCTGAACCCCATTTCGTTTCGTTTTCACAATGCGTCCCTTCTTTTGATTAAAAGTACAATCTATAACGCAATATAAAACCATTTCTCCGCATGGAAACTTTATATATAGTACTGAATACGAACTTTTAAATTTTTACTGGCAGATAAGATGTTTTATTATTAATCCTATGATCATATGTTGTTAAATTTGGTTGATAATATTTACGATTAACCCGCCGTTACTCGCGCGGGGTGTTTCTACACCCCAGCCGTTTTCAATCAGCATCTATTTTTAAACGCTTATGGTTTATTGACCCCTTCTTCTCAGTAGCTTCATTTTTTTATGTTCCCGACCTTTTCTGCAAAAATCGTGATTTTCTTTCCATTTCTTGCAGAGATGTGACGCTTTTCATTTGATAATACTCCTATTTTTGGTTAATTTTACGAAGTTCATGTTTTATTGATTCTTTTAGGGGTTATTATTAGAAGTCTTATGTTTTTATTCGTGTGTTCCATGATCAATGATCACTAAGTAAATGTTATAATTCAGGAATGTTATTGGTAAGTACGTTGATGTAGTTTTATCTCACTTGTAATCTCTAATAATCCCTCTCACTATTTAGCTCCGCGAAGCTTTCCAAGGCGAGGTTTCAGTTCTCAGGCCAGTTACAGAATTTGAGATAATATTAATTAGAAATTAAAAGATAAGAAATTTATTTATTGTATTTGTTATTATGAATAAATGAAATATTACGGAGCGGACACCGTTGTCCCCTGTGGCAATGGAGCGTCACCCTCAGCGCAAAGGAAGACCTAGCCCCTTTTTTCTCTGAGGGAGCGCGGCATTGTTTATTGCCCCCTACTGTTTGTTCTGAGAGCACCTAGGTCTTACTTTTACGAGACATAACAATAAGGGTTTGTTTCTTCGGTCGCATGGCTAAAATAATTGTCGATTGACTGCGTCGAAGAAGAAACAGGGACAGTCCTTCTTGGGGTACCGAAACTCTGTACCCAAAGACCGGGGTGGAAAGATTTGATCTCTCATTCTATTTTGTGGTGCCTCATAGATTCGACATTAGCAAGTTAGTGTTCGAGTTTGTGCGATAAGTTTACTCGGTGAAGAAATGCAAGGTAAAGGATGGAATGACTTTACTATTCTCCTGTGCTTCTATACCATTGGGAAAGTGTTTCTTCGTAAGTTTATCCATCTCATCCTCCATGCTCCTGGTAACTAATTAGTAAGTGAGAATTTCTTATATCTCAATTATAACATTCTTTCGTCACTGTAGATGAACAATTGATTCCTTTTCGAGGCAGATGTTCTTTCCGTCAATATCTACCCAACAAACCGGCCAAGTTTGGGATAAAGATTTTCGATTTTCGCTCTTGTGGATGCTGGAGTATATTATACCAAAAACTTAAAATTTTATCTTGGGGTTCAACCAGATGGTCCTTATAAACACATCAATAGTCCCAAAGACTTCGTAAACGGATTGTCGGTCCGATTGTGGGGACAGGGAGGAACGCGACTGCCGACAATTGGTTTCTAAGTGTGCCACTTTTAGAGGATTTACTCCAGGTAAAGTTGACGCTTGTCGGGACCATCCGTAAGAATAAAAAGGAACTCCCTCCACAAATTCTAGAAGTAAAAAAACAGCTTGTTTCTCTTCAGGAAAAACATGACCCTGGTATCATATGTCCCAAAAAAGAAAAGTAATGAGTTGATCATTTCGAGTATGCACAAAAAAACAGCATCGATGCGTCCACAGGCCAGAAACAGGAGCCTGAGGTAATAACATTTTATAATTTGACAAAAGGTGGCTTCGATAGCGTAGATGAAATGTGTGGGACTTAAAGCGTGGCAAGAAATACTTGAAGATGGCCATTAGCAATATTTTACCATTTGCTTAACACTTTGGGTATGAATGTTTTTATTGAAAATAGAAGCATATATCCAGATATCAGGATAAATAGGAGGATGTTCCTCAGAGAAATCGCTAAGGGGTTGACAAAACCCTTTATAATAAAGAGGGCCTCGTATAAAAACTTGCCAAAGGAACTAAAAAGAAAATCAGAAAAATTTGGAGAGCCATCGACATCAGAGCCTCAAGAGAAGATTATAGGAGGTCGTGGGCGATGTGTTATATGTCCCAGGAATAAGGACATAAAAATTAAACTCCATAGCGAATACTGCGATAAATGCATGCGTGCAAAACACTTTGTTAAAATTTGAGAAGAATGTTTTAAAAATATTAATAAATAAGTCAAAGGATTTTCCATCGTTTACTCTTTCAAGCCCGCTCGAAATATTTTCCTTTCCTTTTCAGCTTCATGAACGCGCTTCCCAAAACAAGCAGTAAATCAGCTTCAAGGTAGCATAAAATGTTGTTAGATGGAAAAAATAACTTTGTTTAGTATCTTTAAGTATTTCTGTATCTACAGACGCATTTATTCGTGCGAAGATATCGTTTCTAAAACTTTTCCATGTCGGAGATTACAATTACTTATACCATTTTTCGGGCCTAATATTTTCAATTACTTGTAAAATTAAAATTTTAAATATCGTCATGAAACTTGTATAATATACCTAGAAGGCTTTTCAAGCTATCCAGAGTACAATTAATCGTGAAAAAAGGATATCAAAGAAAGACCGGTGGGGTGCGAAAACACTCCACGTGAGCATTCACGTCACAAAATTGAGCGCGAGTAATCGCGGGTCAAATTGCATTAATCTGGATTAATTTTTCACTTTAATTGTTTTAAAATGTCTGCTTACAACGAATACGTTGATTACTACAAATATTTTTCATCTATAAGGTATACGAGATAATTTTCGTTTTATTGTACAATTATTTTGAGTATTTTTATTGAATGGCTCATAAAAAATTTAAAAGTAGTAATACCAACGTAAAATTCAGGTATCATATCCAAAAAGATCTATAAATAATAACAGATAAAAATAATCAAGAATATTTTCGAAGATAACCGAGATAAATGAAAAAGTCCGGTGGGGTGTAGAAACACCCCGCGCGAGTAACCGCGTAACAAAATAGAGCGCGAGTAACGGCGGGTTAAGGAGTTTTTAATAATTATCACCAGCACTTATCATTGTTATATCAGGTATATTCCTTTATAAGGTAATTCCGGGAGAGATGCCCCGCCTAAGGAAATGATTTAATAACAATGACTTCAGTGATAATAAGAATGTGAAACTGCGTGGTAGAATAGAAAATTAATTTATTATTAACAGGATGTAAACAAATTTTGTTTAAAAACATTTTCACACAAAATATTAAAGTTTTTCTGCACCCATGCATTTGGCCATCTCTCCCGAGTGTCCGGGTGAGACCCACCTCCGTGGGAGAGATGCCCCATTAGCTTAAACTGAACTTAATCTGGAAAGCGCTTGTCATATACAAAATTGTTAAATATTACTTAAAGTCAGGACCTAGGAAAACGTTTAAGTTAACGTCAGAACCTACTTAAAAGTTTCATTTGCAAAAATATCTGGAGGCATCTCAGCATATAAATAGCATATTGAGACTAGGTCATCAGTTTTTTAGAACTGGTATCTTCTCACGCAAAAATATTGTCGATTCAACCGAAAAAAATATGACAATTTTGATGTTTTTGTCGAAATTTCGAGGTAAAAATTCTCGCAGAAGATTTTTTTTGATTTCGAAAAAAATTATGTTTGTAATTTCAATGCGGGTGGGCCACCTTTTCTGGGTATTATATTTCGATCAGAAATAAAGTGGAAAAACGCACCACCCTAGTGCTTACTAAACACTATATCATCTTTTGATGGTGCATAAAATTCATTAGAACGTGGATTTAAATTTGAATTGAAATTTAAATGTAGGTCACAAACGTTTTCTTGAAAAAAGCCTTAATCAGTATCACCTTAAAGTTAAATTGATACTAATAAGACACATATACCTAAAGATAGCACTGGGGCATCTGTCCCGAGAAGAGGTCTATCCTTTCAGTACGGGAGAGATGCCCTTACAGCCAGTGGGGCTACACTTTGTCCAAGATGGCCAGTCACTACACGTGGATAATAGATGAACCTATAACCATAAGTTTTCACCCTTTAATTCAAAATATTCAAACATTTAAACTGATGTCAATCAGAAACATTATACCCTATCTTATAACAGGACGGAAAAAACAGTCTCTACTTATCGGCGGAACAATACTCATGATATCTTCTAGTAATAAAATTTTATATCATCAATAAGAAATTATTTTCAGATAAGAAGAAAAATTTTTGAAATACCTCGACTCGAAGTGACTTTTTCATTTGACGACGGGGTATTCCTTTTAGTTTGACTCTGAATTCCTAATATTATAAATAAAAAATGATTATTATAATAAGGTATTCGATTAACATACATCAATAATCAATATATTTAAATTCATCAACTGCATGCACTTCAATCACTGAAGTATATCGATATTTTTTAAGTTTTACCTGATGTTGAAGGAAGTGGTTCATTCAACCTTGCGGAAGATTTTTTTTCATCCATTTAAAAAGTTTAAATTATCAATACAGTAATATAAAATATACGATAGCAATTTGATAAGGCCCAAATAGAAGAAAATAAAGAATTTATATTTGGATGTATCGATCTTAAAATATCTTTAAAGGAGACTTTTCAGAAAAATGTCAATAAATCCTACGAGTGAAGATCGCCTACAAAAAATAAAAAAGAATGTTGTGAATAATCTAATGAATGAACACCCACACCTTGTTATTTCATATTGTAAAGATTATTTTAAAGATATTTCCTTAAACAAAACGAAAAAAATAATACATACCTTAAAAATCCTCCAACGAAGAAAAACACACCAGATAGTAGGGATCGACATCGATGTATCGGACTACTCGATGTTTTTTGCCGATACATCGAAAACATCGAGTGATAAGAAAATGAGTGGAACATCGACTCGATGTTTTTCAAAACACTCAACATCGACCCGATGTTTTAGAATAGGAGCGGGTAGTAACGAATGTTTTTCAAAACACTCAACATCGCACCGATGTTTTGGAAGAGATTTTTAGATTTAGATTTTCTCCATAAAGATACATTGCGGGGATTTTCGAAAATTGTTTTGAGGCACTTTCCGGTAAAGTAGAGTGTTGAAATTCGAGGTATCGCTGTAGGCCGTGCGTATCCGATGAAAACTATTAAGACATCATCGAAGATTATCCTTGGTTCGACGCTAGGTCAGGGCAAATATTCTCCCATTTAATTTACATGGAAACTTGAAACTCGGCATGTAGATAGAGATCGTAAATATCGTTTATGTACGTTGTTGAACGTTTCGCTGATTGTCCTTGGTTCGATTCCTTTATTTACATTCCTCAATGCATTTCTTATGGAGATAACGGGAACAAATTTTAGGTAGTTCCCGGCATGATATCGACTTCAAACTTTGCAATAAATAAAATCACGTCTTAACAAGTCTTAAGGTCTGTTCACAGCTACCAATAAGTCCTGGGTTCGACACTAGGGGCCTCTAAAATTAATAATTGTTACGATGTTTAAGAATTTTTTGAAGCTCTTCCTGATAATATAGAAACTTAAAACTAGGCATGTAAATAAATATCATAGATTCATTTCAAATACGTGTTTTAGCATTCCTTGATCGTCCTTGGTTCGATCCCAGAAAGCCATTTACATTGCCCTATGCATTTCAGATGGGGATAATGGAGTCTTATTTCAGGACCTTCCCGGTATGACATGGACTTCAAACTTAGCATTCCTAACAGGTTATAGTAGCCCATTTGTATCCGCTAATAGGTCCTAGGTTCGACTCCAGGCGTCTCCAAAAATTAGAAATTGCTATGATTTTTAATTTTTTTATACCTCTTCCCAATGACATTGAAACTCAAAACTTGCAATGTGAATAAAGATTGGAAATACATTTTATATGTTTGCAGTATGTAAGTATCTTTTACTCGTACCTATACATTCATATATATACACATTCATAGGGGATAAAATTTATAACCATGTGCCACTGACTTGAAATTTTTACGGCGTAGTGGCCATAACGTGTAACCTCCAGAAAAAAGCCGACTTTGAACCTCAGTGTCATGGGTTCGATTCCAGAAGGCACCAAAGTCACAATTTATTCCATTAAGATACATGGTGGGGATTTTCGAAAATTTTTAAATAATACTTCCCGGATAGGTAGAGAATCAAAATTCAAGGAGCTTACAGATATGGTCATGGTCTATCGAAAACATGAATGACTTCTAATGAGAACCTCCTGGGTTCGATGCTAGGACGATACAAAAATTTTGTATTTAAAATACATAGGGATAGTTTTTCATTATTTTTTTTGTTGCACTTATCAAAATGATAGAAAGTTCTCGCTCCGCTAGAAGATGTATCGACTCGATGTTTTCTCAACACTCAACATCGCACCGATGTTTTAGAAGAGGATTGGGAAGTAACGAATGTTATCAAAACACTCAACATCGCACCGATGTTTTAGAGGAGGAGCACGGAGTAACGAATGTTTTTGGTTGACCAATAAATGCATTGCTTGTGAGTATCACAAGCCTTTTTAAGAATACAAATGAACCTTCCCCACTTATGCCATCAATCATCCGTGTGTAGGGAAACAAGTAAAGGTAAAAGCAGGGTGACAAATGTTTTCCTACGTTTACTACCACCGCACCATTGGTGGAGTGATACGCACACAGTGATTCATTTTACGCCTGTACGATATACAACACTTATAATTCATTTCCTAATTCGTATTATGCGTTCATTTGTCGATAATTCCAATCGTTGCCGAAGCTTTCAAGTTTGTAAGATACAAATTTTAATATATCAACATTCCTATCTATTTGAAAACTATGCTATGAGTGAAAATAGCCTTAAATGCCTTAAAATTCGGTTTTTCATGCTTCATTTATCTATCTATTATATATGAAGATGCTTCTCCGGATACATTCATGTATCCATATATATAGAGAGGATACAAATTCACAAGCTAAACCATTTGCGACATTGACTAGAAATTTTTACAACCTATTGGCCATAACGTGAAACCGCCAGAAAAAATGCGATTTTGAGCCTCAGTGTCATGGGTTCGATTCCAGAGGGCCCCAAAGTCCCGATTTTTCCCCTTTAAAAGCATTGCTTTGATTTTCGGGATTAAAAGAAACACTTCCCGGATAGGTAGAGAATCGAAACTCAAGGAGCATATATATATATGGTCATGATCTATCGAAAACATGAATGATCTTCACAGGAAATATCTTGGATTAACTGTTAGATATCTTAAAAAGTGATCGAAACAGGGGAAACACTGAATATACCGGAATAGCCGCACGAACGATCGCGGCCGGCGTCGCGTAATGCGGTACGCCGTAAGAAAAATTGTATTTCTTAAGTTGTTTATGAACTTAAAGGGTTCGGACCTGCACAGAAAATAAATTCACTATTTTCTAAGAAACTTTCTCGCTGGATGTTTTTCCGTGGGCGAATTGGACGAAAAGTGGCAGGCGACTACTTTTTTCAATGCATTTTGCGAGAAATTCTCGACATTTTTATTAATTTCTGTTGAAATTTTCCCTAAAATTTATTCACCTGCCTAAGTACTAACACTAAAGGAAAGAGAAAGGTTTGAAGCTGATATTGATGTAAAAACATCCCATGTTTCTCGAATTAGAGAATCAATGGCACCCGTTCCAAAGGAAACGGAACAAAACGCCGTATTTCTTTGAGATGTAACATTTTTGTTGTTTTTTGCCAATATGTTGCAAATAAACAAAAAATAATCACGGTGTTATGTGTGGTAACACTTATACTAAACACTGAAACACGACCAACTCCATAACTTTTCGCAAATTTAGCAACGTCGCACAAATTTCTCCCGTTTAAAATATATGGGCCTATGCATTTTAAATGGGGAGAATTTTTGCCTTCATGATGGTGAACCGACTATAGTAATACCTATATATCTGTGGGCTCCAACAACGACAGTGTATAGATCATAGAGTAAGGATGGCGCACGCTTTTTCCACCCCCTCCCCTGCACTTTCTTGGTGAGATAAGCGGGCTCAGCGCTCCGCGAAACAAGGATGGATAAAATTCTACATGGACAATGGTAGTAATTTTTCATTGTAAAAATTATCAAATTCGTCAACAGTGCTTGTATGCGGTGCCTACGGCACTTTAAAATTTCTAGTAGGTCGTTAATTAACGAAACTAGCAGAGTTTTCTTTATCAACAATTTTTGGATAGTAAATAAGTAGTAAAGAGGTTCTACTTCAGCATATGCATTTATAAAAGATAGATCTTGCACCTTATGAAGTCTCGTGTTGATAACTTGAGAGAGTTTTAAAAAATTAGCGTTCAAAGTGGAGCTATCGGTTTCTGAGCGCTAAAAACCGTGCTTTTTTTCATAGAATGTCAAATAAAAAACTTTTTGATAAGGTAAAAAATCACTGATGGTATTCACAAAACGTAAAAATAAATTTTATTTCATTTTCAGTTTATTTCATTGCTATCGATGAATAGGTTACTGAGATACAACACTTCAAACTCGAGTATCTAGACTTTTTGCATGGACAGTAGATACGCAGTGGCGGTGGAGGGGGTGAAGCCTCGTGATGCGCATGGCGGCCATCTTACGATCACCCAAATTTGAGCGTATTCGTATTCTATTTCATAGGAGCAGGACGTAAGACTACGCGATAAACGGAATTAATGGCTTGAATTAGACCATCAGTTACAGATAAAATAACCATTATTCTCCATTGAGTTATAGAACCAAGAGAAATATTTTTTTTCGAAGTATACCAAATGTTAAATGATAAAAACTAACTCCGAGAGCGAAACTAAGGTAGCAATGCACACAAAAGATTAAAAATGTTTCCGCCATTTAGATTATGATGAACATTCCTTAATAACTGACTGATTAAGAGCCGGAGGTTGCAACCATTTTATCGATAAGGTGGAAGATATTAAAAAAGAAAGACATTTATAATAAGTGGTATTTATTTATTGCATGGCACACGGACGTCTCTGTTCGTGGAATAACCGTAACTGGAAAATTACTTATGATATTGATGTTTGAAATATGAAGTTTATGTTAGAGATAATTTAAACAATAGAGATTTTCAAGGCAAGAATTCTGCAGCTTCATACATAGATTAGATACGGTTAAATTCTGGTTATAACGTCCCTCGCTTCTACGCGGTTTCGAATGTGCCGCGGGTTTCACCATGTCCCCCGATATGATTACATCGACTATTTTCTTTGTTAGTGGTTGGTAACTGGCGAATTTTTCTCAACGTGCCGTAACTTCCAGCGATTAATACAACGCGGTTGGCGGATTATTCAATTATGTAACTATCAAACGCTGAACACTATCGCGCTAAAGGAAAAGATCTGAGTACATATTTTATTAGCTTCTATGAAAGTGGGGTTAGGAAGTGGGAGTAAATCATTAAAACATCATTACTTATGAAATTTAGCTTTAGTTTTTTGTTTCCCACGCTGTTTCCCGTAATAATGCAGGTGTAAACTCCGTCCCTCAAGTTGTATGACTGAATTGTACTGTATTAGTCAGAGGCAAAATATAACTTCATTGCTCCAACAATGCTGAGGGAAGGGAATGAAGCTCATACATACCCTACCTCAAACCAGAACGTAATGGTTATTACGATGGAACTTAACAGTTTTAAACAGTAACAGTTTAAAACCATAATAGAGGTTAATTCCATTTTAAAAGGTTTTAACTGGAGGCAGTAGTTCACACTCTAATGAAGATTAATCTCCCAAGACAAACCAATCCTTATCAAATTCAAACACACAACTACACCATAGGAATCAAGGAATATAAAGAAACAGAAAAGGTCCATTTAGAAACAACCTTTATTTACAATTCATTTGTCTTTACTGACACTACACTGAAAAAACACTGTGGCTGAATCATCCAAAACACTAGCAGAATCAAGTGCTAGAAAACAGCATAGGTTTCTGTCATGGAGGGCTTCCAGGAAAGTTTTCCATCTTCTGGTGCCATGATCTTAATTCTTGATGGCAATGGCAACGCAGCACCCAAAAGGAATTAATGTCACTGAATCATCTGTAAAACCGAAGTAGTATAAAAATTTATAATCAACTGTAAGCACATGACAGAAATTCAAATAACGATATCACTTTGCTGTCCATTTGATGACTCAAGTAATTTTCTTGATTGAGGATCTTTATTTACTTTTGGGTATAAAGTGAGGGATTTCTCTATTTTCTCCAAAAACATTTCTCATACAGTGAGACATCTCTATTTGAATAATGTTATCAAAATCCAATTCCATCTGTAAGGTAAATCTGTAACATAATGTAACCTTGAGTATAAATGTTCAAGTAAGTAAGGGACAAAAACAGATATACTTGAACGCATCCTCCAAGATCACTTATTAAGCAAATATAACAAAAAATAAATGACATCACTTATTTCTAAAATATATAGCAACTAGTAGATAATATGTTATATACAACTGCAGTGCAGTTTCAGGACCGTGGAGATGGTCTGTAGCTTAGGGATGTCCGCTGAAGAGGGGCATGTTCTTCACTCCTTTTAAGTAGCGGTTCCTGTTGGAGAAATCTTTCAATTTTTTCAGATTATCTAAGCCATCAGAATAACTTTTAATGCTGTCACCAGCTGAAATGAAGTAAAACAAGTTTAATTTACAATTATGTATGGACTTACCAATTAAGCGAAATGATAATGTACTCAAGTTCTGTTATTTCTTGATTATCAGTATCATCTGCCTCTTTAATTTCACTTGGGTAACTTTCTCCTGAATACATTTAAAAATAAATTTCACTTCCAAATTGGTATCCTCAGTAGTTCATTGTTTCAACTATATTTCAGTATTCACTAGCTTCCTTATTTTTTTATTACACAATGTCCATCCATCGACCTTTTCCACTTCCTCATCTACTGACCCACTATCCATCCATGGTTCATCCTCTTCATTGTCTTCTGCACCAGTAGGGAAACCAGCTTTCCTAAAACAATTCCCAACTGTTGCAGGTGTCACGGCACCCCAAGCATTCTTGATCCACATGATCGCCATAACAACATCAATAACCCTTATTAAATCTTGAGCAGATGAATGTGTTTCTAAGTTAGCAATCATGTGGTTGAGAACTAATTGGTGATACTTCACTTTGAAATTCTGCATAGCAGATTGATCCAACAGCTGTGATGTTGAGGTAATCTTCGGAGAAAATAAGATCAATTTTACCTTATATAACTCTAGGTGTGGGTGTGAAGTTGCATTATCCAAATATAGCATCATTTTTCCCCTCTGAATATTCATTTGTGCGTAAATTCTCCAACTACTTAGTGATGATATCCATTGTCATCCACACTTCTGAATTTTAGTTCCATGGTATTGGAAGAGATTCCATATTCACTGCTATTCACACTTATTTTCCCAGTCATACATTCCTGGAGATATGACAAATATATTCAGAAGTAGTATGTCATTAAGTAAGAAATGATTACCAAAGTATGCCCCAAATTCAGTTTTAGTGATGGCCACTGATTAACAGTTTGTGCCACATTTAAATACAAATCACTTTCATGGTGAAAGTTGAATCTGTATTTGACTGTTTCCTTCCATCTTTCCTCAATAATTTTCACCCAACATTTAACTCTGAAAATTAGGAGGAGAATAACATTGAGTATAGGTGATGCAGCCAATATGGCATACTATTACTACATACTATTCCTTTACAATTTGCTTCCTCTTACCTTCCTCTGTCACACACTGAACAGTTACAGATGATTTCCTCTGCAGATTTGGAAGGAATTCTTCCTTTCGTATATTTCTCGACTACTTGCTGTTTTCGTAATTTTTCTCCTACTTCTGTTGCAAAACATAACAATGATAAACTAACTTCTAAATCATAAACCAAGTAGTGGAAATCTTAATGTAGACAAATATCTCCAGGTAATACATACCTTGAGAAATAAAAAACATATTCACATGTCGTAAACTTCATTAAGTAAGAAATGATTACCAAAGTTTGCCCCAAATTAGGTTTGAGTGATGGCAACTACTTCACAATTTGTGCAACACTGGACTGCATATCACTTTTGTAGTAGAAGTTGAATCTGTATCTGACTTAGTCGTCTTATTTTTCCTCTGTAACTTGACCCATGGTTCTTTATGGCATTTCAACCGTAGCTTGATGCTGAGAAGCTCTTCAATGTTTATCACTGAAAAATTGGGGGAGAATAACATCGACCACAAGTGATGTAGGCAATATGGCATACTTGATTCTATTCTTTCACAATTATCTTCCTTCTTACATTCTTATGCCACATATTGAACAGGTTCTGATGATTTCCTCTTCCAATTTGGAAGGAAATCTTCCTTTTGTATATTTCTCGACTGCTTGCTGCAATTGCTCCAAATTATCCTGCTGCTGGTATGTAAGCATTACCTCGAGGACATCTGGGAATATGATAGGTTTCCTGAAAATTATGTGAAATAAGTTATCACGTCAAACTGTAGAAGCAACAGACTACACATTGGACAGAATTTGAACATCATAGTCATTACACTCTGTTATGATTAATTCATAGAACTTGCCATCTGCTAATACATTGAAATAATCAATTGGTTCAAATCAAATCATCCATAGGAATATTTTGCAATTTTGGTTGCTCCTCTGAGCACTTGGAGGACCCTGCAACTGATGTTACTGATGTCTTACTGGCTTCTGCTGCTATTCCCTCACCACTTTCAGATTCTTTGTAATCAACATCATCATCCGACAAGGTTTCCTATAAATCCACTACTTATACACCTTGTTTGTCACCATTATGTCTCTTCATCCATGTAGATGGTCCCGGTTCAGACATGGCTTTAAATGAATTCATATATTTTATTAGAGACAAATATGAATATTTATGACATAAACTAAGAGTCATTTAAAGATGATCAATCCGATAAAATTGAAAAAATCAAATATAGTATTTATATTATTATACGACTGGCTCATTTTACTTATTTGAAAATATTGAATATAAAAATTGAATTGAATTACTGGCCTTAGTTACTTACAAGTTCAGTTAAACTTAATGAATATATTGCGGTGAAGGCGGTACTGGAAAATGGATGTGAAATATGTATAAAACATAACAAATTAAAATTCCAGACAACTATGCTCGGTAGACTCCAGAATATGATTTCTTCCTGTTCAATGCATCGAACATATCATACGTTTGTTGACAGAAATGCGCTGTTCCATCAAGTTAAATGATCCCACTCAGCTGGAATCTGGCTTGAGTGGACCTGAATAAAAAACGTAGTCATTACAATCAATGATACATCTATTATATATAGATGCTAATAAATATATATATATATATATATATATATATATCTATTATATATAGATGCTTCTCTGGATTCATTCATATATATAGCTATATAGGTATATAGATAGGATAATAATTCACAGGCTAAACCACAAGCCTCATTGACTTGAAATTTTTATGACATATTGGCCATAACGTGAAACCCCCAGGAAAAAAGCGACTATGATCCTCAGTGTCATAGGTTCGATTCCAGAGGGCCTCAAAATCCCGATTTTTCCTGTTTAAATGCATTGCCGTGATTTTCGGGAATTTTTAAAAAATACTTTCCGGATAGGTAGAGAAATAAAACTCAAGGAGCCTATATTTATGGTCTTGGCCTTTCGAAAACAGCAATGACTTTCACAAAAAATATCCTGGGTTCGATGCTAGGACGATGCAAAGATCTGCACTTTAAAATAATTGGGAGCTTTTTTTCATTATTTTTTTTGATGCACTTCTCGAAATAATAGGAAGTTCGTGCTTAGCCGGAATGTGTAAGGTAAGAATTGGTTTAAGAAAAAAAATTTCATAAGACTGTACTATTCCTGGGTTCGATGCCAGAGCAAATTTACATTTCTCTCATAAGGAATATAAGGGAAAAGTAAGACTTCGATTGAGGCAGTTGCAGCCAATATTTCTGCTTGAATTTTCGCACATAGTTAAAGATTAATATCTTCTATTTTGTTGCATAGGAAATTTCACCTGAAAGATCCGGGTTTGATGCCGGGCGGTAAATATGTCTCCCGTTTAAAAAACATTGGGTTAGTATTTCATTATTTTTTTGATGCACTTATCCAAATGATAGGAAGTTCGTGCTTGGCTGGAATATGTATGGTTAAAATTGGTTTAAGAAAAAAAAATCATAAGACCGTACTATTCCTGGGTTCGATGCCAGAGCACAGTAACATTTCTCTCATAAGAAATATAAGGGAAAAGTAGGACGTCGTTTGAGGCAGTTGCAGTAAATATTTCTGCTTGAATTTTCACAGATAGTCAGAGATGGTGATCTTCTATTGTGTTGCATAGTAAGTATCACCAGGAAGACCCAGGTTTGATGCCGGACGAATAAATTGCAGCGAATTATCAGAATATTTTCAATCCATTTTTTTTTCTTTTGACGGCCTTCCCGATATGATGCCGACGTGAAAGTAGTGATATCGATCTGCTTGCAGTATGCAAGCTACATTTTACTCGTATATATATATATACGAGTAAAATGTTGCTTGCATACTGCAAGCAGATCAAAAACACTAATTTTATATCGTCATCATATAGGGACGGTCCTCAAAAGAAAAAAAAAATGAATAAAAATATTCTTAAAATTTGCTGAAATTTCATTGTCTGGCATCAAACCGGGGTCTTCCTGGTGAACCTACTATGCAGCACAGCAGAAATCACTATCTCTAAATATGTGTGAAAATTCAAGCAGAGATATTGGCTACAACTGCTCAAAAGATGTTCTAATTTTCACGAATGTAAATAGCTCTCTGGATTCGAACCAAGGACGATCTTGGAAATCTAAAACATGATTATGAAACATATCTATGATTTCTATCTATATGCCGAATTTCAAGTTTCTATATTGTAGGTAAAGGTTTCAAGATAATTCCTTAAAATCGGATCAACTTCTGATTGCAGAGACACCTGGTGTCTAACCCAGGAAATATTGTAAGCGGTGAATAAACAGTTTTATTTGTAAAGACTTGCTCTTGTATAATGCCAAGTTTGAAATCGATAGCATGCCGGGAAGTACCTAAATTTTGTTTCCGTTATCTCCGTAAGAAATGCATTGAGAAGTGCAAATGGCCCTCTGGGATCGAACCAAGGACCATCAGTGAACATGTAAAATTTGATTATGAAATATATTCATGATATCTATCCACGTGCTGAGTTTCAATAATCCATGTTATCGGGAAAGGGTCCAAAAAAAGTCTTTAAAATCGCCGCAATGCATTTTAAACGGCCGATATTTGTCCAGGCCTAGCATCGAACCATGGACTATATTCGGCAATGTATTATTAATTTTCGTTGGATATCCGCGGCTTCTAGCGATCCCTGGAATTTAAACTCTCTCCTTATCCGGGAAGTGCCTCAAAAAAATTTTCGAAAATCCCCGCCATGTAATCTTATGGGGAAAATCGCGACTTTGGGACCTTCTGGAATCGAACCTATGACACCGAGGTTCAAAATCACAATTTTTCTGGCGGTTGTACGTTATGGCCAATACGTGTTAAAAATTTTGAGCCAATGACGCTAGTAGTTTAGCCTGTGAATTAGTATCCTATCTGGGTATCTGGGTATATATATGAATGAATCCGGAGAAGCATCTATATATAATAGATATATATAGAGAGGATACAAACTCACAGCCTAAACCACAAGAGTGATTGAGCTGAAATTTTTACGGCGTATTGGCCATAACGAGTAACCCCCAGAAAAATTGCGACTCTGAACCTCAGTGTCATGGGTTCGATTCCAGAGAGCCCCAAAGTTCCAATTTTTCCCGTTTAAATGCATTGCTTTGATTTTCGGGAATTTTTAAAAATACTTCCCGGATAGGTAGGGACTTAAAACTCAAGGAGCCTATATATATGGTCATGATCTATCGAAAACATAAATGAGTTTTACTGAATATATCCTGGGTTCCATGCAAGGTCGAGGCAAAAATCGGCCGTTTAAAATGCATTGTGGCGATTTTTACGATTTTTTTTGGACCCCTTCCCAATGGCATGGAGACTTGAAATTCGGCATGGACTTGGAGATCATAAATATATTTCATAATAAAATTTTACATATTCGCTGATGGTCCTTGGTTCGATCCCAGAGAGCCATTTACATTCCTCAATACATTTCTTATGGAGATAAGAGATAAAAGTTTTAGGTACTTCCCGAGATGATATCGACTTCAAACTTTGCATAAAATAAGATTAAGTTCTTACAGATCAAACTGTGCATTTACAGCTACCAATGTTTCCTGGGTTCGACACCAGGCGTCTCTTCAATGAGTAACTGATCCGATTTTTAATAATTATTTTGAACCCATTCCCTTTAAAATTAAAACTTGAAATTCGGTACATGGATTGAAATAATAGTGAAATTTTGAATTCAAGTTTTAGATTTCCTAGATTGTTCTTGGTTCGAATCCAGAGAACCATTTAAATTCGTGAAAATTAAAACGTCTTTTGAGGCAGTTGTAGCCAATATTTCTGCTTGAATTTTCACACATTGTTAGAGGAGGTGATCATCTATTGTGCTGCATAGTAAGATCACCAGTAAGACCCGGGTTCGATGCCAGAAGATGAAATTGCAGCGAATTTTAAGAATATTTTCAATCCACTTTTTTTCTTTGAGGACCGTCCCGATATGATGCCGGTATGAAATTAGTATTGCCGATCTGCTTGCAGTATGCAAGCTACATTTTACTCGTATATATATATATACGAGTAAAATGTAGCTTGCATACTGCAAGCAGATCGGCAATACTAATTTCATATCGGCATCATATCGGGACGGTCTTTAAAAGAAAAAAAAAAGGATTTAATTTTTTCTTAAAATTCGCTGAAATTTCATCGTCTGGCATCGAACCCGGGTCTTACTGGTAAACCTAGTATGAAACACAATAGAAGATCACCATCTCTAACTATGTGTGAAAATTCAAGCAGAAATATTGGCTATAACTGCCTCAAAAAACGTTCTAATTTTCACGAATGTTAATGCCTCTCGGGACTCGAACCAAGGACGATCGTGGAATTCTAAAATATGTTTCTGATAGATATTTATGATCTCTATCTATATGCCGAATTTCAAGTTTCTATTTTAGTGGGAAAGGTTTCAAAATAATTCCTAAAAATCGGATCAAATTCTGATTTCAGAGACACCTGGTGTCGAACCCAGGACGTATTGCAAGCTGTGAATGCAGAGTTTGATTTGTAAAGACTTACTCTTGTATCAAGCAAAGTTTGAAGTTGATAGCATGTCGGAAAGTACCTAAATTTTGTTTCCGTTGTCTCCGTAAGAAATGCATTGAGAAGTGCAAATGGCCCTCTGGGATCGAACCAAGGACCATCAGCGAACATGTAAAATTTGATTATGAAGTATATTCATGGTATCTATATACGTGCCGAGTTTCGAATATCCATGTTATCGGGAAAGGATCCAAAAAAAATCTTCAAAATCGCCGTAATGCATTTTAAACGGCCGATTTTTGCCCCGACCAAGCATCGAACCATGGACTACATTCTAAGATGTTTTTCTGATTTTCGTTGGATACGCACGGCTTCTAGAGATCCCTCGAGTTTCAACTCTTTCTCTCCCCGGGAAGTACCTCAAAAAAATTTTCGAAAATCCCCGCCATGTATTCTTATGGAGAAAATCGCGACTTTGGGGCCCTCTGGAATCGAACCCATGACCCTGAGGATCAAAATCGCAATTTTTCTGGCGGTTACACGTTATGGCCAATACGTCGTAAAAATTTTAAGTCAATCACGCTGGTGGTTTAGGCTGTGAATTAGTATCCTATCTATCTATCTATCTATATAGGTATATACATGAATGAATCCGGAGAAGCATCTATATATAATAGATATATATATGAAGACTTACAATGAAGATATGTATTCACAGATAAATACTAACATTTACCTTCAACCCTTTGCAGCTGAGTAATCTGCTGCGAATATATTTTATCAGATGTTGGCTATCTGCAAATGCAAAATATTTTCTTTGGGTCCAATGAATGCTCAAAGGAACTGCATACATTATCCAGTTGCTCTTCTGTTTAGTAGTTTACCTTCTGAAATTGAACAAATGTTTTGGAGAACATTGAAAACAAAAAACCTTAGATGAAACTGCTAATTTTATCAAATATCACAGCACATACCTGCATGTGCTTCCTCTAATTTGGAAAAGTACTCCACATTGACAGCTGAACTTTGAAACTGATGCACAGCTTCCATCTCACACAAGTAGTGTTATTGGTGGAATTACTCAATTGAAATTCCTTCTCAAACTAATAATCCATAGATTGCATAGGATTCTCCACTGCCTGTTGTATTTGTCTACTAATTCGCATCTTGCAGGTACGTAAACATTACCTCGAGGAACTGGGAATACAATAGGTTTCCTGAAAATTATTCAAAATTCATTATCTCATCAAATTGTAGAATATTCTATTTTAATTATTTTATTAAACGAATGAAATACCGAGTCCTCCACAGAAAACTTTTTGGCAATCTCAACTGCCACAAACAGAAAACCTTTTCTCCATCAAGCCTTTCATTCCTTCCTCTCTTGGATAACTTGACCCTGCTGTACTTGTATCTTTCAACAGTACACCCTGCGTGGTATGAAGATTTTAAGTTATTAGTAAAATAGTGCAAAAAGTAATTCCAGCAAATTCATTCCACTACATAATAAATAGAAATAACATCTACTTTCATCAACTGTTGATCAAATCCAAGATTCTTCACATATATTAGCTTTACCTGATGGACCTCCTTCCCTTTTGCCTACACTATCTGGACTTCTACATCCACTGCCCACTTGTTTTATGAATTACTAAATGGTTGACAACGTCGTCCGACATCTTCCAATTTTCTGCCTCCAAGCCTCTTTCCATTGATCTTTTTCCAATTCACTCACTCTGATTTCTTTATCCACTCTCTCTCTCTCCAGCTTTTCCTAGGTCTTTCTCCCCCCCCCCATGTAGCGTTAACTCCTCCCTGGGAGTCTATCCTCATTCATTCTCTGCAATTGCCAGATTAACTGCTTGGTCATGATGTCCTCTATTATGCAATGCTCAACTCCCATTATCTGTCGTATTCTTTCGTTAGTCAGTATCACTTTCTATCTGTGATCATCCTGCAGCTCCTTTCCAATAATCCATTTCCGTGGCCCTTAATGTTTTTAATATAAAGATAAGTCTTTACTAAAGTAAGGTCCTGCCTCACTCCGGAAATGCTCATATATTGTGTCTTGAACATGTTCACCTCCAACGCCCCCTTGTTCAATGGCATTTATAGAATTGGGCATTGGGCAGTATAAGGCATCCATATTTCAGACCTTTACTGAGGATGAATCCTTTAGAGAACGTACTGCTCACTTTGCTGTTGTTAGAGAGCCCTTTAACTGCACTTATCAAGTCTGTATTAATGTTATTTACATCAAGGGTCTCCCATAGCTTGCCTTGTGGAATGCTGTCATACGATTTTGTCAGGTCTACGTATAAAAGGTGTACATCCTGATTTAAAACCACCTTTTTCTGTATTACTTGTGTTACACAAAAGATAAGACCAATGGTTGATCTTCCGGTCCGAAATTCTGCCTGTTCCTCTGCTTCCATTTCTGCAAATTCATACAGAAATATTTACAATTGGTTAATAATACCATGCTGTTGTTGTGTTTTTCCACCATAAACCCTGCAATGCATGAAGATTTAAAGTTATTAGTAAATTATTACAACAGGTAATTCCAGCGAATTCATATCACTACATAATAAATAGAAATAACATCTACTTTTATCAATTTCAGACCACATCCAAGAATCTACACTAATATAAGCCTTACCTGATGGGCTTTCACTTTCGACTTCACTGTCTCTGCACTTCTAAATCCACTCCCCACTTGTTGTATGAATTTATGCATTCAGAAAACAAAACTATTTACAAATGTTACATGTGACCCTGCCATTGTTGCAGTTTTCCACAATAAAAGACTGCAAGGCGTAAAGATTTTAAGACAAAAATATATACAAATGCTCCATATGACCCTGCTGGTGTAGTTTTCCGCCATAGAGACTGCAAGGCATGAAGATTTCATGACAAACATATTTACATACGCTCATGAAGAGCCTGCTGTTGTCATATTTTTCACAATTAACCCTGCAATGCATGAAGATTTAAAGTTATTAGTAAATTATTGCAACAAGTAATTCCAGCAAATTCATATCACTACATAATAAGTAGAAATAACATCTACATTTATCAATTTCAGACCACATCCAAGAATCTACACTAATATAAGCCTTACCTGATGGACATTCACTTTCCCCTTCACTGTCGGCACTTCATCCACTCCCCACTCGTTCTATGAATTCATAGAAAACAATTACAAATGCTTAAATATTGCCAACCTATTAAATGTGGACCTGTGCTCCACATTCATTCGGTTCCTTTCATTGGCAGCATGGTGTATTCTAATGTGGAGGTACCTTGTTGATATAATTTTCACAAGCCCAATTATATGGGTATCTAATGGATCAAGGTCCAACACATGATTGTTTAGTGACTTGAATAGGTTCAGGTCTACTGTCCTTCTGGCTATGGAGGCAGGGATGTTTTTCTTTACCACAGAATTCAAGTTTGTGGTAGCACACTCCCGGAAGCACTTTTCTGTGATTTTGCAGATAGTAATTACATCACAAGATGGAAGAGTGAGATTTCCTTTGTTTTTAAACATTAGGAAAGAGCAGTCACTCTGCTCATCAACTTATGCATTTCTGCATGGCTCGCAACGCAGTGCCTTTAGTACTGATCTAATCACAAACCCTGCAATATACTCCACAATCCTCTCAGCATAGAGAGTCAGGGAAGTTAATGATGGAACATATTCATGGTCTGGTATCACTGTTGTCCAGTTCCTTAACTCGTGGCTATCTTCCTCATCAGTCACCAGAAACTGGGTTTCACTGAATGCTGACGAGCTGCTTACATGCAGCATGTTCACCTCTCCTTGGGACAAACAGTTTCCAGATTAACCACTTCTGAGTTCATTTCTTACAATTAGCCTTTTATATGCTGACTTGAACTGACGACATGTTGGATTATTATTCCAGCCACCTCGTTGCCTAATCAAGCCAAAGAAAAGCTCCAAATGGTCTTGGCTTAACTTATATGTCAGCAGATATTTTGAGCAGTCATCACCAACAATGGAATGAAAAATATCTCTAACACTTAGGAGGCATACCTTGAAACCAAGAAAACCCACTTTCCTGTTTGAGGAAAGGATGGATTGAGACCCATCTTGGTTTGTTGACAACTTCTCCAGGTAAGATATTGCCTCTTCAATGAAAGCATTCCATTCTGTTTTATTTGAGCACCTGAGTGGTGCCTTGAATGATTTGCCAAAGTAGCTGGAGGAATTCAATAAATCGAAAACATTGTTAATGTATCGAATGAACACAATGGTTTCCTCACAACCTTGGAAATCTTCCAGTTGTAAGACTTTGGCACAATATTCTAGGGCATCTGCAACAGAATTGCTGAACGTTTGCACAGCAGGTCTAACCTTCATTTTGTTTCTCCTCCAATTTACATGTTTGGAGTTCAACTTGTTGGCAAGACGCAAACCCTCATTGCTTTGAAGAGAAAATAGCGATTCAATATAGGACAATTTTATAGGTTTACCCTCACAATAAAGAATTTGTTTATCTGCTAAACAATTCCGAATAAGTTTAAACATATGGCAGGCATCCAATATGATCAGTATATCTTTGCCAACATTGAATGGATGGGGGAAGAAAACTTGCAAATTACTGGCATCAGCAATGTTTGCCCCCAAGCGTGAGGCCATGGCAAGATTAGTAGCTGCACCATCAAAAGTCAATGCAGCAACATTAACCCTTAACTCATGCAACTTCTCAATTGCCCCAGTAATTATAGTAGCTCTCTCAGTACCAGAGAGAGAATCGGCAAAGAAATATCCGCAAGGGATTTTCCAGTAACTATTGATCGATGTGCACATTATTACACAAGCCATCTTTGCAGTGGGAAGACTGTCATCTTCAATTTCGGTGCCCATATCTACTTAGCCCACAATTTTGGTTCCATCAAACTCCACGTGCTCTTTTAAACTCATATCATCAATGGAGAGGCAAACTGAGGGTATGAGGCCTTTTGAAAGGGAATTTTTGGCAAACAATTCAATTGCACTAAAACATTCCTTACTAAATCCTGGCTCACAGTTGAGCTTCATGTACCATGCTCGAATGGTTCTTGGACAGGGTAGTGCATTATTGAACTTAGAGCGGACAAATTCATATGCCTTAGGTGAATAATAGTGCAGAGTCAAAGCAAATGAGCGTAGTTCAGGATCGTACATAGCAGTTTTCTCTTTGCCTGTAACATTAAGGGCCCTGTTGACAAGACTGTGAGTCCCTGGGGGCAAACAATTCTCTAAAATTAAACCAGCTTCTGCGGTCAACAGGTTTTGTTCCACAAGAGAACCAATCACCTCCTTATTGGTGGCAAGTCTTTTGCTCTGCCTTCTTACTTTCTGCGGAAGTACTTTTATTTTACTTTTGGCTGAATCCAAAGATTTACTAAGTGCAGTAATTTCTTCACTTAATTTTCTTTTCCTTGGGGTGAGTTCAAGATCACTGGTAAATGGATTGAAACTTTCCTCTACTTCTACAGTGGATACAGAATGCTCCACATTCCCACCACTAGAGGAAGCACAATCATTCACATTTGATCTGCATTTCGGAGGAGGACGGGATACTACCTGAGTAGTTTGCAAATACTTAGGGTATGCAGGAAACACTGATGGCACAGCACCATCTCGCAACCTCCTTGTCTGGCCTGAATAGTCCATGTCCCCTGGACGAAAATGCTGAGAACACACAGCTGAATTATCTGTCGGCTCCCATCCATCTCGCCTGACAGCTTGTATCCAAGCATCCCTAAGCTCTCTGCGAGACAGAGCATTGGGAAATCTATAAATTCGTATGAGAAATTAAGACCTATAATATACATTTTATTTAAACACAAAATGCAATTGAAAATTGCTCAATACTTTCACCGCAATTATTAAACACAGGACATAGATGTATTTTAATTGCTATTGATGAGATAATAGTAAGAAATGACAATAATGTCCTAATTTATCTTGAGATATATCATTAATATTAGGAAACAAATTGCTTCGCACCTTAATATCTAAGAGTCAATTATTGCAATATTAAGTGAATATAGAATACTTAAGTTCCTTCCACACATATGTATGTATAAAAATTATATATTCCTTCTGTGGTCTAATGTACATTTGATTTATGAGGCTTAATTCTATAGGTGAAGTTAGTACTACCGAAAAAAAATTCTAACAAGCCAAAATGTTTACACTACAAAACGGGAGATTTTTTTACTATACATACCAACAAATACGTAATATTTAATAAGAATTGAAGTCAATGAATTTAACAATATGCATTTAGTATAATTTGTAAGTATGTAATCGAAGTGAGTAAATCTACTAATCATTCTCTATATATATTAATTATTGTACGAAGCAAGAAACTATCAATCCCAATAAGGATCGCTTTAATTACAATTGATGCTACAGATAAAAAATATTGCTTTTAACTTTATGGCTCGAATAAATTTAATCAAACAAGGTTTAAATCCTTTCAAAAAGTTATTCTTCTTTGAAAATAACGAATAGCTTGCAAACTTTCAATTTTGCACGTCTGAAGTAGGGCCAAGTTACGAGATTTTCCAGTAAAATTTCACTTTAGGACTGTTTGGGAGAAATTCAATATCTCCGTTAATACCGATGATATTTCGACTAAGTGAAATTTTACCACGATTAATTAAAATAAATGTAAATTTAAATTGGTGGATTCAGTAAATAGTCTCAAAGTACAAGCTATCATCAACCATGCGGTTCCGTTGGCTATAAGTAATTCATTTATTTACCTGTGTAAGGACACATTTTCAGCACCAGGGGTTTTCTTCCTGGAAGTATACTTGAAGGTGCATCCCCACACTACACAATGGTTCACCATTCTTCCTATTCGCAGAGGAAACAACAGAAAAAGTCGCCTCTAAATCCTATGCTTTCAAAGCCACGATGGGTTCAGGAGGGTGACGGTAAGATGGCGATTGTGCGCAAAATTTCTCTCTTGCTGGCTTCACCGCTACCTACAGGAAAGCATAGGCGCTGCCTATCTAGTAATATATATCTGTGGTGGAGCCTTCAACGCCTTCAACTATTCTTCCAACGTTGTCACATCTGCTGAGATCCTTTAGTGTTTAAGCAACCTTGCAATATTTTTCCATCATTAAATTTTAAAATGGAATTCCAAAAGCTCAAAGAACTGGCATAAAATTATAGTTTTTAGTACATAATTGTATTTTTGTTTATGGTTTTTACGTATGAGAAGAGTTTCATGTTTAATTTTGACATGTTGGCTTTTAATATTTTCTTATTGCTCGTACTGATAAAATGTTGAACACGCGGTAATACGATATCTGAAGGGGTGCTCACTAGTAAGCTAAGGTTATAGTTTCCTGGATTTTGATATTGCAAGCATATTTCATTAAATTGAACTCGGTGAGAATTGGCACAAATTGCATTAATTTCTTTGCGGTGTCGTTTTAGTTTTCGATTGTTGTCGCGCTAAAGTGGCATCGACACAATATGGCTGTGTTTAAAAGTGTCTCTGAAGCAAGTAATCATTCCTCGTTATGTGAGAACGTCTTGCGTAGGCTCCCGGCGATGGAGGGATGTAGAGAGACTAATAATGATAGAATCATAACTAAAGGTGCTTTGAAAGTGATTAAGTGAGGTTTGAATTCATATTAAACGAAAGTATTTGTGATCAAGTTGTTTTAAAGTAAAGATTTCCGAAGTTCGTCAATCTCATACTTAATTCGCTGCTCAAGTGTGACCATTATTCATTCTTATTTTGCAGTATTTTAGATACCTAAGGAAGGGCAAGTCGTGGATGATATTATTACCCAGGCCAAGGCAAAATCCGAAGCATTCAGCCACAACAGGTAACTTAATAAATTTAATGTGTATATAAAAGTAGCTTTCCGAATAGATTTGATCAAGTATTTGAGACTGAGAAACATTTAAAAACTTTATTTGCGTAAGTAGAATGATTTTTTTTGTGTAATGAATATTTTTTACTTCATACTTCATTCATTTGGTTTTTTTTTGGTGGCAGTTTCAGCGGTCATGCATGTAGTTGATACTTAGTACTTAGTAAAAGATTTTCAGTTGTAATTCTATTGTTTACGATTTGTATTTTCAATTTGATTTGATGGAAGTGCAGGTAAAATTCTAAAGAAGAATTTTACCTGAGCAGCATACACCGGGAAAGCATAAGATCTTTCTGCAATATTCTTGAGATTTTCGATTTTTAATATTAATTAAAATTCCTTATGTCTCCTTTAAAATATCTGATATGATAAAAAAGATTAATCTATGTCTAGTTTCTATGAGGTGTTATATTGTTTTAGATGGATTCATTTGTCGATTTCTTTACAATTGAGTGAGTTTTGACCAGGAATGTCATTGAATTGATTTGCCTACCAATAAGTTACTCTGCAATACTTTTCCTAAAACAATTTTAATTTAATTAGTTAAAAAGGCTAGTAAAGGAAACTTCTAAGTTATTTCCCATGTTTATTTGATAATAATAATAGAATAACTAACTCAAGTACATTAAGAATAGATTTTATTCTATCTACCACAGTTACTTATGGAATTTTAAATTTTATATGAGCACAGAAACAATTTCTAGGAGAATGTTTGCTAAATGCTCTGGTTTTTTAATTGGGAGTAATTATTTAATATTCAATTGTATTAATTTATTGGAATTAGTTGTAGGACAAACTATACAAAAATAAGAATTAATTTGAAATGGATTTTATATCTTAAATGACAAGGCAATTCAATTTATTTTGCTGTAAGTTGCATCATATCATTGTATGCAAAAGACATTATTGGATAATTTGTAACTTTTTTTTACTAAACAAATGATTTCACTGAATTCTTTCGATGCTTAAATTCATCAACTTTGTATTATGTAAAGTAAAGTATAATTTTTATTTCTGAGGTTGTGTGGTTATGGTATATATTTCATTATAAACCATTTTCAATCAGACATTGGAAGTTGGCCTCCCCAATTAATTTCCAATTTTCTGTTTTGCGCCTTTCTTGGTTACTCCGTAAATGCTTTGTGATGTCCATTTATCCTTTTCTTTTTGATCTATTTACTTCCCTTGGAGTCCAGTTGAGAACTGTAGATAAAGTGGCATTACTTCTCGCAATTTGCCAACATCCACTTCCACCTTTACATCATCCTCACCCAGGTGTTGCGTTTCCTGTCTCTTCTCATAAATGGGAACATAGAGACAAATTTGCATGTAAAAATATATGGGATGTAAAATAATCTACAAATATTGCTAAGGATAATATGGCATTTAACATTGATAGAACCCATTAGTGTCTGTAAATTAACCGAGATTAAAAACAATTCATATTTATGTAGATATTGGTGCAATGTTCTACAAAGTACAGCAATTGATGATCTTGTTCATCTCTCTGGGCCAGTCCATATTGTGCAGCGATTGTGTCATCATCTTATCGCTGACCTACGTGAGCTTTGAAATCAGCCATAAAATGATGCTATAACAGTGGATCTTCCTTGTCATGCTCTGTGCCAAGAATTTGGTAGGTTGATCAAGAATCCTAGTCCCCTATCTTTCATACCCCTGAAGTGGAATGAATAGCATTTTTAGAAGCACTTGTTCATTTTCTTAAATCGAAAAGGATTTATTTTTCCTATGCTTAGCTTACTATGACAAGTTTTCTTGTTCAAAATAGATTTTTCTTATTTTTCATTGAGAAATATTATGCTTTCAACCCTTAATCAAGATGTTGAAAGTGATGAAATTAGTTATGATATTTTGACCACAAAATACTCTAAATTTGTATGACTCATACAGAATGGTTAATCAATTTATAAAATGTCAAAATGAATCCTCATGTAAAAGAAACGAGGATTTTTTACCATGTATAATATTAAATATCTATTATTTAGGGAAAATGTTCAAAAATACTCCAAAACCACAGTCACTTATATTAGCTAACAGCTCCTTTTTAACTTTAACCTAGGAATATCAAACAATCTGAAATCACCTTGGTTTGCTGCATGCTAACATCTTCGTTCAAATTTTAAGTGCATTGCTTCACAATAATCTGCTTCGTCTGCTTATGGGGAATGATTGTTTGGATATGATTTGATGTTTATGATTAAATTTTAAGGTTAGTCATAATACTTTTATAAATGTATCTTCTGTTCTTTTGTTATTACGAGTAAAATGTTGCTTGCATACTGCAAGCAGATCGACAACACTAATTTCATGTCGGCATCATATTGGGACGGCCCTCAAAGAAAAAAAAGGATTGAAAATATTCTTTAAATTCGCTGAAATTTTATCGTCTGGCATCGAACCCGGGTCTTCCTGGTGAACCTACTATGAAACACAATAGAAGATCACCATCTCTAACTATGTGTGAAAATTCAAGCAGAAATATTGGCTACAACTGCCTCAAAAGACGTTCTAATTTTTACGAATGTAAATGGCTCTCTGGATTCGAACGAAGGACGATATTGGAAATATAAAACATGTTTATGAAAGAAAAGATCTCTGTTTTTCCCGGCGTAATTGCTGAAGGAATAGTTCTCGGGTCTCCAGCCGGGTGCAGGCTTCGGATAAAAGCGACGTTTCGGCCACATCCTTCGTGGCCATCTTCAGGAACGAAGTGCAAGTGCTCGAAGTTGGTCCGCTTATATAGGGGTGACTCAGTTCCCCTTCCACTTCTGTGACTGGCTGGCGCCAACGCGTCGTCTCTCGGCAATCTGTCTGATGATCGGCTGCCACGTTTTGTGTAGGCTGAATCCTTCGTCTCTATTAAAGTTGTTCTCTTCTAGTTGAATCTCAATCGATTCTTTAATTTTACGATCCCAGAACGAAGGGGCTTTCCACAGTACTTTCGTCTGGCTGAAGTTGATGTTATGTCCTTCTTCAAGGGAGTGTTCTGCGATGGCTGATTTTTCCGGTTGTTGAAGACGAATGTGGCGGGAGTGTTCTGCTATTCTGGTTTCGATGGTCCGGCCAGATATTGGGAAAGGTTTCAAAATAATTCCTAAAAATCGGATCAACTTCTGATTGCAGAGACACCTGGTGTCGAACCCAGGAAATATTGTAAGCTGTGAATGCACAGTTTGATTTGTAAGAACCTGTTCTTGTATCATGCAAAGTTTGAAGTTGATAGCATGCCTGGAAGTACCTAAATTTTGTTTCCGTTATCTCCATTAGAAATGCATTGAGAAGTGCAAATGGCCCTCTGGGATCGTACCAAGGACCATCAGCGAACATATAAAATTTGATTTTGAAATATATTCATAATATCTATCCACGTGCCAAGTTTCAAGTATCCACGTTATCGGGAAAGGATCCAAAAAAAATCTTCAAAATTGCCTCAATGCATTTTAAACGGCCGATTTTTGCCCCGACCTAGCATCGAACCGTGGACCATATTCGAAGATGTCTTTCTGATTTACGTTGGAGTTGCACGGCTTCTAGCGATCCCTCGAATTTCAAGTTTCTACATTGTTGGGAAATCGTTCAAAATAATTATTGAAAATCGGATCAGTTACTGATTGTGAAGACGCCTGGTGTCGAACCCAGGACACATTGACAGCAGTGAGTGTACAGTTTGATTTGTAAGGACTTGATCTTTCTTTATGCAAATTTTGAAGTCGATATCGTGCCAGGAAGAACCTTAAATTTGTTTCCATTATCTCTGTAAGAAATGCATTGAGGAATGTAAATGGCCCTCTGGGATCGAACAAAGGACCATCAGTGAAAATGTAAAATTTGATTATAAAATATATTCATGATATCTACCGACGTGCCGAGTTTCAAGTATCCATCTTATCGGGAAAGGATAAAAAAAAATCTTCAAAATCGCCGCAATGCATTTTAAACGGCCGATTTTTGCCCCGACCTAGCATCGAACCATGGACCATATTCGGCGATGTCTTTCTGATTAACGTTGAAGTTGCACGGCTTCTAGCGATCCCTCGAATTTCAACTCTCTACTTTTCCGGGAAGTGCACCAAAAAAATTTTCGAAAATCCCCGCCATGTATCCTTATGGAGAATATCGCGACTTTGGGGCCTTCTGGAATCAAACCCATGACACCGAGGTTCAAGGTCGGCTTTTTCCTGGAGGTTACACATCATGGCCAATACGTCGTTAAAATTTCAAGCCGTTGGCACTTGTGGAACATGGTTAGAATTTTGATCCCCTATATATATATAACTTATAGGTATATCCGGAGAAGCGTCTATATATAACGAGTAAAATGTAGCTTGCATACTGCAAGCAGATCGAGACACTAATTTCATGTCGGCATCATATCGGGAAGGCCGTCAAAAGAGAAAAAAAAAAGGATTGAAAATATTCTTAAAATTCACTGCAATTTAATCGTCTGGCATCGAACCTGGGTCTTAATGGTGAACTTACTATGCAGCACAACAGAAAATCACCATCTCTTACTATGTGTGAAAATTCAAGCAGATATATTGGCTCCAACTGCCTCAAACGACGTCCTACTTTTCAATAATGTAAATGGCTCTCTGGATTCGAACCAAGGACGATCTAGGAAATATAAAACACGTTTTTGAAATGTATCTATGTTCTCTATCTATATGCCTAATTTCATGTTTTAATATTATTGTGAAGGGGTTTAAATTAATTCTTAAAAATCGGATAATTTACTGATTGTAGAGACGCCTGGTGTCGAACCCAGGAAATATTGGTAGCTGTGAATGCACAATATGACTTTTAAGACTTCATCTTATTTCATACAAATTTTGAAGTCGATATCATGCCGAGAAGTACCTAAAACTTTTTACTGTTATCTCCATAAGAAATGCATGGAGGAATGTAAATGGCCCTCTGGGATCGAACCAAGGACCATCAGCGAATATGTAAAATTTGATTATGAAATATATGTATGATCTCCAACCTCATGCCGAATTTCAAGTTTCCTTGCCATCGGGAAAGGGTCCAAAAAAAATCTTAAAAATCGCCACAATGCATTTTAAACGGCCGATTTTTGCCTTGATATATGGATACATGAATGAATCTGGAGAAGCATCTATATATAATAGATAGATAGATATAATATGAATGATTTTTGAAAAGGGCCCGTTTTCACATGCTCGTGAAATAAACTATTATAAAAATTATTAAAAATAGTTTGTATCTCACTCTGTTACAGAAAAGATTCTATCAATCATTTGGTAATATAAATGTTTAATATAATAACAGTAGTGTATAGTAATTGTAATATTTACTTTGATAGCCAAAATTGTTCGGTTGTCACAACAAATTATTTGAAATATCTAAGATGGAGATGACTAATACTATTACTGTCTGTTAAGTATTCAGCCTAAAGGCTGGTTGGTACCTCACCTCCTCCAGCATAAGCTACAACGAGCTTACAGAGAGGAATGAGGTTTACTAGGCAGGATGAGGAGTGAGGTAGTTTGCCATTGCTTTCCTCACTGAGCCATAAAACTGAACATGTTCACCTAAATGAAGCACAATGAATCCACAGCCATAGGGCAGAAATAAAGGAAAGGTATTTGTTTTTCTATCCAGTACCAAATGACTAATGAAAATATTCCATTCATCAAAGTAGGAACTCTACTGTTGAATAAATATTAAAATATATATACTGTTTATTCTCTCATTATTTGAATTAACTCGCAGTGTTTTCCTTATATTTCTACTGAAAATTTATAAATATATTATAATGTGTATGTAAGGTTCCTGAAAGCCACCATTTAGCATATGGCAGGTGGTACAAGGAACTTGTTTTCCTAATCAATTGCTTTGGGATATCGTTAGCAGAAAAAATAAATTATCAAATGCATAATTTAATCTATTTCTCTAATTTTCCTTGCTGTATCAGAACGATGATTATTATATCTCATTCTGAAAACATAGTTTATCTGAACGTATTTCGTTTACTCACCCTTTGAATTAGTCTTCTGTCATCTAATGATTCCCTTCCCACGTACCACAGTTTTATTGTAGCAATTCTTTATGAATTGTATCGCCTTTCGTTGTATTTTCTATATCCCAAATATGACACTTGTTGTCAGGATCCCATACACTACACTCAATAGGTGAGGCCTAAGTAATGCTAAGTAACATCGCTCTAAAACCTTTTTTCTTCGCTGCTACTGACTATTATCTTAACAAAGCCAAGCTTTTAAAATTCTTTTTCACTTATATTTCGTATCTGTATACTCCATGATAAATTATTTGTAAGAGTTACTTCAAGATACTTCACCAATTCTACTGTCATTAAGTTTACCTCATGAAGGCTTTACGAATAATCATATGTTATAGATTTGCTTTCGAAGAAGTTAACTACCAAACATCGGTCTGCATTTAGTTCTAATTGTCAGTCATAATTTCATAATTCTATCTAACTCATTTGAAAGTGTTAATCTTTCCTCTAAACTCTCCGTTCCCTTCCCTCTAAACTTTCCATTGTGTTGTCTGTAAACATCCTAACTTTGCTCTTAATGCGATTGCTAAGGTTGCTAGCTACGGTCCGATTATGCTATCCTGCGGGTTGCTGTAGGAACCTGGCAAGTGGGCCAAGCAATCTATGAATTGTGCAAAAGTGAGATTTATTATTACTGTTATACTATTATTATTATATAATTATAACTCATAACCCCAATTTATTTCCCATTTTCGAGTTCCTAGTAGATCTTCCTGTGCCTCTTTTCTATTTCACTAGCCTACTCCCAGATCCTTAACTACATTCTCTTCAACGTGGATCCATTTTTGTCAACCGAAGATAGGATAACCTTCGTAAAGATAGGATTTTCATTTCATCACAATTTATAGATTCGCTTTTATGTCGTGTTTCAGTCTTTGTTTACACCAACAGCTGTTTATGTTAACTGCACATGGGCTAACTCGCTGTATGTGAAATCTTAATGAAGTAAATAATCTACTCATTTACTTAGAGTTATTGTGACTCAGTAACGTTGATAAATTTATTTATAGTTTCAGAGCATACACTATTTGTCCGGCAATTCCCGTCCTTTAAACCAGATTCAGATAAATTTTGAATGGAACAAGAATTTATTTTTCATTAAATAAATTCCCCCTATTCTAAATAATTTTGAGCCTTATTTTTTCATTTAACTGACTCCTAACCTTCCCATCCTTAGATTGCCAACATTTTCTGCGGTTTTATTCATTGTTAGTTGTAGAGTATGTGTCTATGTTCTTCAACCAATATGTTTACAGGAGATTAAATGTTCCCTAGAATTCTTAACACTACCTGACATGTCTCCAAAGGAAATAGAATCTTACTTTGGTTGTGGAATTTCCTTCTAGATTTGAAATAGCAAGAAATTGGAAGAAAAGATGATATTGTAAACATCCAGTCCCTCTTGCGACAAATACAGTTGCTGAGCTGCACATAATTATGATTCAAGTTAGCGTTAGGAGTTAACTGAAGTTGTTTCAGCAGTGTTGTGATTTTATATTATCACGCTATATTCTCATTATTTATATAAAAATTTTTTAACTCCATTGTGTTTCTGTTTCATAACGCATTTTTATTTGTGTACCCTGATTGATACCAATGAATGAAATTTGTGTAATAGTTAAGCAGAGGCGATAAGTTGATATGGCAGCTGAAAGGAACAATTCTAGCATCTTAATCTTAAGCTATCGTATATTTATGGATACCGTAGTGTTTATTCCGATATAATAGAGCTGGGGAAGTTGTGTTGCCTTATTTTTTGGGTCGAATTATGTGCCGAACATAGGCTAAAACCTGAAGTTCACCTCAAAATATTAGGGGCCGACTTGTATGCCAGCATATACGGTAGTTTACCACTTACCTGATGGTCCTAGGGTATACACCAGGTCACCATTCACATTGTATTATTAAAATAAAGGGGAATACCAAATTAAGATGAAGGACCTTCCTGACTTGGAATTTTAGAAACAGTTGGAGACCTTTGTAATTTCAATTACTTAGCACAGTTTTTAGTCGCAGGTAAAATTTGTCATTGTTATGCTTGCAGAATGGAAGCAACTTTTAGTGGTAATATTAGAGTGTTCAAATGAAAATGTACGAAATGACACTTCTCATTTGAACATCCTAATAAATATGGTATCACGAGTATCATGACAATTGAAATGTGAAAATACATCAATATTAAAATGGAATTATTTTGATGGCATTTAAATAGTATCACCATTATATTTTATTGAATATCCATTGCATTACTTTATTTTTTCAAGTACTCACATGTTCTATGTTTCTGAACTCCCTTGGAAGTTTATTCAATATAGAATGCATTTCAATACGTTGATTACTTCCTATTTTAGGGTAAAATTAAATTATTTGATATTTTATTTCTTGTATTTACCCGCTTATCATCTAAATTGGTAACTCTGTTGTTTTTAATTCAAAATAGTTTTCCAAAACAAGTGCATTAATACCTAACTTTTCTACAGGAAAAAAAAACAGAAGTGAGCAATAGTGACTTGGCTGAGACTCAAACCCAGGTCTCCCACTTCCCGGGCAGGTATTCTATACTTTCCATCTATTCTATATTTCCATTCTCACTTTCCATCCTTTGTTAAAGCACAGAAAGATTTGTACAACTCCTTAATGCTAGAAAAGTTGCAATGTGTTCAAATTTATTTAATTTTTAAAGTTTGACATCCGTGTTTTGTCAGGCAAAGGCTGTTGACAAATGTTTGCATAAAAATCTTACATAGCAAATAAGGAAATATTGTCAGCTTAACCCTAACAAGAGGTAACAACAGTAATCATCTAATTACACGAATTTTTACATTTATTCCAATAAAAAATTGTATCAAAGTAAAGAGATAATATGATGTAAGAACTCTACATTAAATCTCCACTAACACATAACTCAGTAACTCTCTTTTAACAGATTTTGTTAAATTAAGACCATTTCTTCCATAATCTATTTGTGCTTTATATTTATTGAG
This sequence comes from Sympetrum striolatum, assembly GCA_947579665.1. Taxonomy (NCBI): domain Eukaryota; kingdom Metazoa; phylum Arthropoda; class Insecta; order Odonata; family Libellulidae; genus Sympetrum; species Sympetrum striolatum. The sequence continues at coordinate 109,367,746 of OX388343.1, read as the reverse complement.
TAAATTAGGTACAAAATAATTTAATTCTCTTTCTCCATATTTATTATAAAGCTTGGGTGCAACATAGAAAATGATTCTCAAATTATAATTACTGTCTAGTATTACTTGATTCTTCTTTTTGCCATGTTAGTTCTTCAGAGTGATGAAATCATTAAATACTTAGGTATCAGCACATTGATATCAGTCTATAGTGACTTCTGATTAACTAAAAGTAAAATAAATGGTACATGACCTTTTTTAGATCTAAAAATCTCGAAAACACCATACAATTTAAAATTCAATATATATGTATATTCCACAGGATTCGAATCATCACATAACCCATAAATTAGCACCATTGCACTCAATGATACACAGACTTCTAATTGTACCTCTATCACAGAAACACTTCAATCAAGAATTTTCTTACATAAAGAATATGGCAGAACATAATGGCTATGAAACCTCTTTGGTAGATAACATTTTGAGAAAACAATAACACAAACACAACGTTAACTAATGCACCACATTAATTTCTCCAAAAAAAACAACACAAATTCATAAAACTTCATGTACCAGGGGTCAGCAATAAACTTAATTCCAAATTTAACTTCTCACCAGTATTCGTCAACCACAATAAACTATCAAATCTTCTTCATAATCTGAAAGGCCTAATTCCAACATTAAAACAAATCGGACATACACGAACATGATCACAAAATTAGCAAAGAAAACTCAAAACTTATAAAATCTGTTCAAAATTCGTCCAAACTTGACACGTATGAAAGCCTTTTCATTCACAGAAACAAATCACACATCATGAATAGTGACTTTGGCCCCATCCCTTCCTCCACGTTGTTTTCTCTACACTGACGTCACGCAACAATATGCATAAATACCACACCCCTCCCCTACCCCCCTCAGTTCTCATCTTCTCCTGAAGATGGAAGTATAGCTTCCAAAATACGTATCAAGATGATCACACTTACAATACCTCAGTAACGGTTAACCTTAACCTCCATGGTTAGGGTACTTCCGCACGATGGGTTGTACGCAAACAACAGCTATTTGGAGCTCTTATAACTCTTAATGACAATCTATGTTATTCATGTAACATCTTGAGGTTTAACCCCAAAGATTTTCAAGAAAGTAAAACTCACTTAGTTGAGTCCTCAAAAAGAAGTTTTTTTGTTGACTCAACTAAAGTTTTCAAAAATTAATTTAATTTCATGTACTTTCTGAAGTGATAAGATTATAAATTTTTGGGAGTCATTGATGCTTCGTGGATCTTGATAGTTATTTGTCCTAAGTATCCTTGGTTTGATTCTGGATGACTTGAATCGTCTTTAGTATAAGAAATGCCCGTAAAGTACATTTTGATCGGTTGCAGACATTTTTTATTTTGGAGAATGAAATCAGAAACAATGGTCGTGTGAAATCAAGATAAACACCAAAAGAAAGGAAATTGGATAATGTCTCTAATTTTGATCGTAGAATATAGTCTTCATCATCTGGTATTCTGCCTGTCGGCAGGTCCCATACACTTAAACTGTTTCCACTTAATCCTGTCTCTTTTTCTCTTTTCTCCTTCCACCGTTCCTTCAATGGCTGTAGTTAGAATCCCCTTCCCTCTTACAATATGTCTGACTTCCTTTTCTCTTTTGTATTGTGTGGTGTAATGTCTTTTCCTTAGCACTTCATTTCTTATTCCACCCATTTTATTCTCTCCATCTTCCTCCACACCCACATTTCAAAAGCATCAATCCTATCCTCCTCTTTTCTTCCCAAGGTCCATGTTTCGCATCCATATAACATAACGCTCCATACATAACATTTCACCAATCTCTTCCTCAGTTCTAGATTAATACTACTGCAGAGCACATTTCTCTTCTTATAGAAGGCTTCCTTTGCCATAGCTATTCTTGTCTTGATCTCCGTACTGCTCTTCCAATCCTCCGTCCGCATGCTCCCCAGATATCTATACCTTTTAACCTGCTCTGTTCTTCTTCCCTCATTTGTTACGACATTAACAGCTTCTCCGTCATTCACTCTCATAACTTTTGTTTTACTGGCATTTATTCTCATCCCATATTTTTCCATTTCTTCTTCTAAACATCTTATATAACATAGTTTTCGAGTCAAAATTGAGAGAATTCAGACAAAAATTACTTAAAATTTGTGTGTTTCTGTGGACATAAATAAATGGACGTCTAAGGTGACGAATCAATGTGAAAGACAGGCTCATAAGAAGTGTTCCGGAAAGAAGAGCCGACATTTGATGGCAATAGAACTATTATTCAAGTTTTGAAATTGAAATTCAGCTGTAAATTTTTATAATTAATATCATCTACTATGATGTAGCATTAACTTGGTTGTGTGAATAACATTTCTAATGATTAATGTTTTTGTTCTGAAAAACATGGGAAATGTTGACCTCAAAATCAATGGAAAGGCAGCAATGTTAACAAATGCAATATTTTTAGCAACTAAATAAACGAGTACTCTATTTTTATAGGAATATTATAACAGCAATCTTGTTTTGGGATTATATGTATTTTTGGTTATTGAATTTAATTTTAATTCCATCATTTTTTTGTGGGGGAATTCCCTGTTACTTCTATAATGAACATAATTTTACCTGTAGTTTTTTTATTTGGTGAAGTTTTCCATTTCTTTAATAAAACCCTTCTATATCTTTAAGTTTCAACAATAGTACATCTAATGCTCACTGCTCTCTAGGTTTCTTGGAAATATATGGATCATGATTCATTTTGTTATGAATTTGGAGACGACAAAGCTAATACACATTAAAAAGTTTGATGAAGTTTTTAACGAATATATTTACATTTCTAGCATTATTTGTTATAGTACAGTAGAACTTCAATCTATCGTTTTTGAAGGGACCGAGGGAAAAAGACGATGAATGCAGGAAAATGATTAAAACAGGAAATGTAGACTCAGCTCACACTATTAAAACGAATACATAACGAAAGTTTATGCAAAGAAAACCCCTAAAGATTTTGAAAAAGAACATAATAAAATTAAATATTTACCTTAAAGATGATTTATTCATTCTTGAAGAAACTGGTGATAGTTAGCTGCTTTCTTGCGGATTTTTGTTTTATCCGAAATAGGGATTCTTCTGTCATCACCAATTTGTGCTTGTCACCTTCTTCGATGTCATGGGCGTAGAAAAAGGATTAAAATTTTTCTAAAGCATCTTTTGCTTCGGAAAATGTCAGAACAGGATCTGGATCTTGATCGACTCCGTCAACTTCCTCCCCTATTTCTTATCCTCACATAAAGCGTCGATACTGTCAACACCAGAAGTTCACTGTCACAAATTATGTAATCTTCAAAGGTCCCCTCAAGCCCCTGTGTAAGCCTATTCCAGTCATTTTCCTAAGTTTCATTTTCTTCTGATGTCATGGATTCAGAATCTTTTTGATTGCTTTCATCTCCATAACCGCATTCTCTAAAGCAATTCGTTATAAAAGTCAATTTTCTATTCCTAGATTTTCAGCGATCTGCTTCCCCTTCTCTCTGATAATGGTGCCATCAATAGGGATATTGGATCACCTCGCTTGCTGGTACCATGTGAAAGGAATTCTCTCCAGATCACCCTAACTCGAATCTTTTCCAGTCTTCCTCTTCTTGCATGCCTTCCTGCACTTGTCGGCTTGTTCCCTTATCTCCCTTTTCTTGGATAGCATGGAGTTGAGGGTAGATACTGGCAAACCAAGATGCTTTGCTGCATCTACGCGTTTTTCTCCAGGGCTATTTTCAATTTAGAGTCCTGACTTGCTTCTTAATGGAAGACATTGCAGTTTTCTCCGGCACAAAGTAGACAGAGTTGATAACTAATCACCACCACTGACGTACTGAACTCCTAGAGACGGTCCAAACAGGGAAATATGCCAGTAAACTGAGAAGACCAAGCAGGACTCGTACGTGCACCCACGTGAAAGCTCTCCAATAGGATACAATGTAATAAAACAGCCCCGCATGTGTTTAAACAATTGGCTGTCTTGAGCAAGTGCTATGACAGCCTTAAAAGGAAGTTCGTGCCAAGCTTGGAAAGAAAACTTTTTGTGGCAATTACTTTTGCATTGCCTTACTTCCTGGGATCTTTCTTTCAAACTCATTGGTGTCGGCCAGACGAAGGAAAAAGACAGAAGGAGCGGAATGTAACATAGTTTCACCCGTAAAAAATGACTCCTGCACAAAAGAGATAAATAACTCAACCTTAGAGAAAGGATGTGGTAGTAAACCATTGTGTACTCCAAAAAATATGGTTACTGTGGCCTTATTGGATCTCAATACTTTTTATTTAAGGAAAAGAAATTTGAAAATGGTTGGCAGGAAAATTTCTTGTTGGGGCCAAAAAATCTGAATGATGGATGCGGGAAAATAATATTTCGACGAACGATGAATGCAGTATTATTTAACATGTCTCCTTATGGGCCTATAGAAAATAAACAATAAATGTGGGAACGATGGATCGGGGTTCTACTGTACTAAGGTCCATATTTAATATTTTCTCCCTTATTTCTATTTCATCTAGTTAAAAAAAAATTATTGTGAAACTCTTGAGCATTCTTAGAGATACTAAATCTCCCCAACTAGGTAATGATCAGATATTTTACACCAAGTTATTGCTGATGAGTGAAACTCATTGTTTCCTTAGATATAAATATGGTAAATTTATGATTTGGTTTATATTCTTATTTCCTCTTAGGTGCAGCAGTGAATATATTTTTGATAACCTAATGCATTGAATAAGGTTTCATATGCACTAGTAATTGCAGAATTATTCAGTGAATCAACATTAGTAACACCAATAAATTAATTTTGAATAGTAATAATTCAATTTCTTAGAATAATCTATGAGGAATGTGAACAAAAGTAACTTGGTAGTTATATATCATTAATATGCCTAATAATCTAGTAGAATATAGAATTTGTTTGATTAAGATGGCCCATCTTATGTGTTCTTGCTACCATATTCTGGGGAATGGAATATTGTCAATCAGTACAGAGAAAAATGTATCTTTCATATACTTTTGTCGCCGTTATGTTCTTACCAGTGATTAAATGCAAGCTCCTGAGGTATGAGAATAAATACTGATTAAAGGTCTCTCCTTACGTACTGACAAGAAAAGTGTTACTTGTAGAGTCTTTGAGATTCATTTAGGTGTACATGTTCCCCTAATGTCATTCTGGCTTATAAGAGAAAGCAATGGCAAACTACCTCACTCCTCATCCTGCCTAGTGAACCTCTTTCCTCTCTGCTTTTAGTAGTTTACATCCAAGGGGGTGAGGTACCAACCGGTCTTTGGTCTGAATACTTTACTGACGGACCAACTTATGTGTGTGAATGTTGTAAATTTGAATTAACACTGTTGGTTTATAAAACAAGAATATGTTTTACAAATTTCATTCATGAAACCTGCTGATGAAATGCAGTTTAAATTTAAAATAATCGATTAAAAAATAGTGTAAAATTCAATTAATCCTGTTATGATCCTCCCAAAATGTCATTAACTAATTCTGAATTAATTCTTTTTACAGGTTATCAATGGCTGGGCGAAATAGAAAATTTGACCAACAGTTTGCATCAAAGCCGTTCACCGTATTGTTAACCAGAGTTTTGCGGTCCCAAAGACCCCACGAGGTCATCAGCATCTTCAGTGGATTGATACAAGAAGGATCTACTTCACAGGTGAGTAACTATTTACTTTTTCCTATAGTAGATATATCTACACTATCTAAAGTGGAAGCTGATTAAGGCAAATGCCTCTTTAAGTCAGAAGCATCAACAATATTACTGGACGTACTCAAGGTGTTTTGCAGGAAAGGTCTTCTCTTAGGCAAAACATGCGTAACCCAGATGGAAATCAATATTCCTTCAATTCACTTATTGAGAGATAGCATTTAAACCTGTGGAAGACGGAACAAACTTTTCATTTTTTGTTTATTCCGTTTAAAGAATAGCGATTTTATTCCCTCGTTGTTTTATAAAGAAGGAAAATATAACTATAATCTGCATGTATAATGTGCATTCCTCCATTAATCATTGCCATATAAGTTCATCTTTCGCAGCATCCCTGTTCACCACACTACTGTTGTTTAACCACTCCATACTTAGCGTTTCCAAGTCCATACTTTGCTACTCTGTTCTTCTTTTGAAGCAATTATTATAAAAGTATAAGTCTGTTCATACCTATTGTTAATTTGTTTCCATATGGTTGACGTGGCATTGATAAATCACATGGCTGGATCCAATGAAAACCTTTAATACAGTGGAACTTCCCTTTAACGACCATCTGCGGGGAATGAAGAAATTACCGTTATAGGGAGGTGTCCACTTGTGGGAGGAGTGGTAGTTTTTTCAAAGATATGAGGGAATGTGCATAATAGAAAAATTGAACAGTACGTTAGTACATATTTATTTTAAAACAAATTTTATTTAAAAAAATCATTAATGGTTTTTTGTACAAATTTATGCATTCTATTAGAATTACGTTTTTCAAAGTTCATCTTCACCTCCTTTAATAGCTTCAGGCTTTCCATTTCTTAGTCATTTTGTACAAACACCTCTAATTTACTTATGAGTTTGAGGGTATCTACATATGACTTAGGGATGTTGTCACTTTCTACTTTCATTCCATTCTCTGGCTCAACTTCTTCCTCATCGCTAACGTTTTTATTTAATGCTAAGAGTCCTTTTACATCAGTTTCATGAAAAGATGTAACTGTGTCTCTGTCGCAATTTATGAACTCATCTGCACTCATCCCGTCTTCAGACATGGTATGTAGAATCAGCTGTTCCAGTTCACCAATGTCTGTCTCACCATCCTCGACCTGGTCGTCAATGCTACCAAAACCTGACTTTAAAAAACACTTACGAATAGTGTCGGTTGAAATTTCACTCATCGAGTACACTACCCACATTATGGTGTCTAGCACAGTAATGGATTTTGTAAGCTCTTTAACAGCAACAGTTGAGTCAATTTTGGGTAAAAGGTGTCGTAAAACTTTCTTCCTGTACAAACACTTGAATGTCTGGATGACACCTTGATCAAGGGGCTGACACACTGAAGTGGTTTTTGGTGGCAAAAAATTAACTTTAGGTTTTCAAGTTTGAGGTTTGGGTGGCAAGTTGCATTATCAAGAAATCAAATTACCTTACGTCTCAGTCTTTTCATTTTTCGATCAAAAACATTCAGCCACTCCGTCATTATTCCTGTCGTCATCCACGATTTACTGTTCGATCTCTATGTGACATCCAAATGATCAAACCGGACACCCTTAAAATATCGTGGATTCTTAGCGTTCCCTATAATAAGAGGGTTCTCAAAATCACCAAGCATATTCACGCAGAGAAACACCGTTATTCTTTGCTTTGCTGCTTTCCCTCCAGTACACGGGTCTTTGCGATCACACATAGTTTTGTTCCGTATGGCTTTGTAAAAAAGACCTGTCTCATCGCAATTAAAAATATCCTTTTCTTCATATCCATAGCAAAATTTCTTCAATTTGTCTTGCCATTCTGACACTGTTGCTTCAGAAACATCGGCTGACTCTCCGCAAACAGTTTTCCACGTGATGTTATGCCTTACTTTGAATTTTTCCAGCCAGCCATTTGATGCCTTGAAATCGTTCCCAAGTTGTAGTTCATTTGCCACCTCCAAAGCTTTTTCCTGGATGATAGGTCCTGATATAAAGAGATTTTTGTTTCTCGCAGCACAGAACCACTGGAAAACAATGGAATCTATTTCTGAGGCTTCGGTTTTTAGCTTCTTCTTAGCTTGGTGATTTCCATTCTCCTGCCAAGTTTTCAGGATCTCTTCTCGGTCTTTCAATATTTTCCCAATTTGCGCTTTTCCGATTGCATACCTGAGGAGAAAAATGAAAAAAAAAATACTCATACTTAAACTTCTAAAGTGACACTTCTCAAGTAAATCAGATCAAATAATTAAACTAAATGCCGAAGAAGTGAGTGGTAGCTTCGACCACTACTCACCTCTCACTCAATTGGCGATGACTGGAGTTCGGTGTTTGGTGATCCTCCAAAATCTGCACCTTCTCCTCGATTGTAAGCCACTTGCGCTTATATGCCATTTTATCGTAGACGAAGAAATTGTACGAAGAAACAAAGGAACAGAGCAAATGTTATCCAGGAACTTGGTAAACTTTGTGTTCCGATTCATGGCATGAATGTAACTTTTATAGTCAATGGATGACATGCTATTGGCTTGTTGTAGGAGGGGGAGTGGATATGATAAACAATTGCAAAATAGATGGTCGTGGGGAAGGGTTGGAGGAAGCAGGAGGAGTGGTGGTTCTCGTGAGGCATCCCATGGAGCTGCAGAAGCGTTGATATAAGTAAAGTGAATGGTGTGGTAGCAAAGGGCTTGAGCTGATTGTTAAATTTTCTCTAATAATCCTTTTTCTCTAATCCTTCAATGGTTGATTATGCTAGTCCATGGGGTGCCTTATGACAAACACGGCTTCTGCCTCACTTCCAACCCCTTTCTATAGCCACCTAGTTCCAATGTCTTATCATTTCCACTCATAATACCTATCCTCGACTGACCACTAATGGGAGGTAATGGTTAGAAATGAGGAAGCCCACTGTCCGCGACCACTATACAGAGTGACCGTTAATGAGAGGTATACATACTAATGTTTCTTATGAGCTCAGTTTGGGGAAAGTGTTTCATGCCCTTTATGTGGAGGTGCCAGCTAGTGAGAGTGTCCGTTATTAGAGGTTCTACTGTATAAAAACAAATTCAATTTAACGTGTTTACTCAAACATAATTCCTACCCTTTTGGGTCTTTTCTTCACTCAGAAATAGGGGTGCATGTTAGAACTCAATATTTCTCACCCTGGATCTACGTAAATCGTCAAATGTTCCACCAATGTGCTATGGTTGTTTAGACTGTACTGAGCCATTTACATTCCTCAATGCATTTCTTATGGAGATAACGGAAACAAATTGTAGGTACAGCTAACAGCAAAAAAAAGTTACCACCCCTGACCCACCAAGAAAAACTAAGTCCAAAATTCGGGCCGGCGAGCCTTTCTCTCGAAAAGGGAGGGAGAGAAAAGAAAGATGGAGGACATGGTATGTTACGCTAGCTCGGCTCTCGCGTTTGGATGGAGAACTTTCGTTATTTATATAAAAATCATTTACTACTATCCATTATCTGCCACAACATTTAGTGTGTTAACGCGTACTATTGTATTTGACGACGACCAACTTGAAAATAACTAAAGAAATGAATCGAATTGAATGCAGCATTCAAAGTCACTCTCACTTTAATTTTCGATAACAGATTATTAAATCATTTCCAAAACAATACAAATGAATTTAACTGAATACAACATTCGGCATCAAATTGACTCACATTTTGTTTTCCGAAAATTGATCATTTAAATCACTTCCAACGATAGATTATGCTTATCAATGTGAACGAAACCAGCAACTTTTCTCTTCTTCTTAACTCTAAATAGGCCAAAACGCAGGATCTTGGATTCAACAATGGCATTTTTTGTCAGGGGGACCGGTTGTTTATACTAAAAAAATTTACAAAAAAATTCGAGTATTCCGAGTAAAATCTAGAAAATTCAGTTCGAAAACAATAATACATGACCAAGATAAGGTTTTGTATTCTTTTTCTCTGCTATTGGTTTACGTCTCAATCTCGTGTGACCATTCTTTTTAATTTAATTTTGCAGAAGAAATGAAGTCTGCAGCGACAAAAATGAGCTTTACGTGCATTTCTTACAGAAATGCTTAGACTCGTCTGGGATCGAAGCAAGGATGAAGTGTCACCATTTTTTAAAATAGAAATACTTTTGTATTTTATATTTCGTATAAATATTAGAATGAAATGTTCTGTAAAAATTTCAAGTCAATCGACCGATTGGTTTTCGAGTTTTGCGGGCACAAACATATGCAGGCTGAATTTTTATATATAGGATATGTGCATGATTCGGTGGATCACTATAATTTGATAGCTTTTAGAAACCTTTTGTTTAACTTCCCCAATTGAATATCGTTCTATTATCAAGAGAAATAACTAAGGAATAAATACAAGGAAATAAAAGTTCCAAAACTTCCACACAGAAAGTTGTATAACTTTGACAAAGTTATTTATTTCCTTGTGATTAGTTACCTATGGAATTCTTCAAAGTTAAAACTCATTCAATTGATTTGAATAAGGAATAATCTTTTCTAGATTACCATTTCCCCTTACTCTCGTGACTACTATAGATTGTATAATCCATTAATTTGTAAAATTAAATTATCCTTATAACATCATTGTAGAAAAATTCACACAATTAGCTCCGACGCTTACTAGCACTATCTTCAACATTTACATAAATACGCGATCCTCCATACGGCGTGTGACTGGAAAAAGAAGAAAGAATGAGAAGGAAAAAAGTGTGTCCTGCAGGTGAAAGGGCAGAATTCCTGGAAAACTGTTAAACAGGACAAAACGAAATAGGTGGGGGAGAAGGGCAAGATAATCCTTTCGTTGCCAAAGGGGAATGGAAAGGAAAAACTTTCTTGTTGGGAGAAGAGTATTTGGGTTGCAATTTGCTTGATTCATTTTGATGTTATAAAATAATGTGTTCGCTAGCCTTCTATGATATATGTTTTATTTTTAGCTCGCAATTAGAAGAATGACTCGAAGAAATAAATCTCTCATAAAGTGGGAATGCAGAGCATCAGATTAGAAATATTGTATGTTCTTTGGCCTAAAACTTACGAGATCTCACTGTTTATCTGATGTGGATTAAATGAAAATAATCATAAATCGCTTGATGAAACCACTGTCCTAAAAATTGGATCCATGGATTCCTTATCGTTTCAAAGTAATGGCTTCTAGTAAATACTGTAGTAAAAGGCCAGCGGTGGACGTCCTTTTGGTAAAATTCTCGAAATTTTATTTCTCAAAAGTTACCGTATTTTCCGGCGTATAAGACGACTGGGCGTATAAGACGACCCCCAACTTTTTTGTTAAAATATATAATTTGTGCTATACTCTCCGTATAAGACTACCCCTTTTCCAACGCACACTACCGGTAAATAAAAAACATCAGATTTGATTTCAATATAGAAATTTTTAATTAATATGCTTATGACATCATGGCATGACATGATAGCATGAAAACGGTCACTAATAAACATAAGTCAGTTCCTCATAAAACATATAAAACTAAAACAGTGCAAGTGGATTAAACTTTTCCTAAAGCAGTCTGATACAAGGAAGTTAACAAACGATAGAGAGAGCTCGCAATTCACTGCGAGTCAGCAACGCAGTTTCCATTTAAAAACCTTTAAAATCCTCCTGTTCGTCATTTGATATCATCAGTACATCAATAACGTCTTGTTCTACATTTGTAAGGCAATCATCATATGGATCAAATTCCGTATCAGATGGTGTGGTCTCAGCTTCGACTTCCTCTTCATTTTGCCACAAGTAGTCGTCCTCCATACCATCTAACGAATTTGATATGCCACACTTTTTGAAAGACTTGATTACTGTTTTTGCATCAATGTCATTCCAGGCTTTTATAACAAATTTGCACAAAACATCCAACTGTGGAGCATGCATGTTTCCTCCTTTTGTGAATGACTTCTCACCGCTAACCATCCACTCATTCCACTGTTCTCGAATGCGATCTTTAAACGGCTTGTTTAGGCACACATCCAGTGGCTGTACCAATGATGTCAATCCTGCAGGAATAACTGCTGAATCTGTATTTAGTCTCGCAAGCCTTTCCTTGGTGCTGGGAGTTAAATGAGCCCTGAACATATCCCACACCAGTAGGCTACGTTTTTTAATAAGTCCACCTGGTCGCCTGCTCCATACGTTATCAAGCCATAGCTTTACCCCTTCTTCATCCATCCAGCCTTTTTCATTCACATGTACAAAACAACCAACAGGGAACTTGAGTTTCGGCATTGTTTTTCTTTTAAAAATAACCATTGGTCTCAGTTTGGCGCCATCAGCTGTGCAAGCTAGTACCACTGTAAAACTGGACTTCTCATGTCCTGTTGTTTTAATTAAAATAGTTTTTTCACCTTTTAGATGGACAGTCTTATTTCCAACCATATCAAAATTCATTGAGGTTTCATCCATATTTCCGATACTATTTAACGCATAGCCATGTTTATTGCGCTGTTTTATTACGTATCGATGGAAGTTATTTAATTTGGCATCAAGATCTGCAGGTAATTTCTGTGCAATTTTTGTCTTTTGCCTCAGTACCAAATTGTGCCTTTCTAAGAATCTAGTACACCAGGATGCAGTGGCCTTAAATCTGTTGCTGTGATCTGGATTAGATTTTGCCCACTGAAGTGCAAACAAGCGTATTTTATTGCGTGTTACAACATAACCATTTTGGCGATGCTCATTCACCATGTCTGCTAAATGTTTTTCGAGTTCTGGCCAATGTGGGGTGCCTCTTCTTAATGCACACTTACCCCTTGGCATATTCTTCAGTGCTTTTTCGTTTGCTTTCCAGTCACGAACCATCTTTTCTGTTACTCCATAATGTCTTGCAGCAGCGCAGTTATTATGTTCCATGGCAAAGTTTACAACTTTTAGTTTGAAACTGGCTTCATATTTCTTTCTTCTTGTTAGTGGAGCCATGTTGGGGCCTTGACTGTTTGGCATTTATACGGTATATTACAACCAGTGCGATCTCTTATGTGGCTTCCGGGTAGCTTGCACCAACGCCATCTGAGAGAAATATTGAAAGGTGTAGGGGAGGTAAGAGTGGAAGGGGAAAGTAGGGGAGGGTTATCGTAGAGCTCACAAAGCCTGGTATATTAGATCTCAGCACTGGGTTATGGTTAGGGTTCTGCAAATGTGTGAAGTGTTTGTTCAGTGCGGCCACCCCTCCTCCTTGCTGCCACATTCCCGGCGTATAAGACGACCCCGACTTTTTAAAAAAGATTTTAGGTGCTAGAAAGTCGTCTTATACGCCGGAAAATACGGTACTTCTCTCGTATTTTTAGCTATTTATAGATCCACGAATCGACTCCGAAGAGTATTAAAATTAGTTTATTTTAAAGTTCTCAGTATTTTAAGAAAACCATCTTTTATTTTATCAGTTATGGAAAATGATAAAACCGCTATCCGTAGATCTGTCACTTTTGCATGACAATGGGTTAATCGAGGTCTAACCAAACCTAAGACTTAGCTAGAGGTATGAGTTTTTAGTACTTGACACAGAATGGGCAAGTTATTGCGTGCGTGTTACAGTAATGACGATTGTAATTGAGTTTAAATATGTATTTAAATGACATCCTTATTTTGTATTTTATAAACCAGGTGAGATATACTAGCAAATTTTATAAGTGAATCAAGATGAGTTTAACGTTTTGACTATCATCAACACTGAGAGAAAAAATGTATTCACTTGCTTTTGATGTTTTTTATATTAATTTTAAAGGTTCTTAAAATCTACGAAACTGATAATTTGTCTATCATTTAATGGAATAAAAGAATTGAAAACCCTATACATCCAATGATAGAAATAAAAAAAACCAAAGGAACGCTAGTTTTCGCAAATAGCTATTTCTTAAATTTTCCCGTTTTATTGTTGATTGATTTGTAAGGATATCCCGAAGGTTTATGCAAATCGTTGGTTAGAAGAAATAGCGAAAAAAGCCTGAAAAGTTGAATGTAAATATTGAGAACGTAATATTGGAATTGGCATTTTACGAAGCTTAAGTTTCTACGGGAGTGATCTTTCTATGGTTAATATATGTTTAATTCTACTGCTGAAAGCAGAGACGGTCCGAGACATGGGCAGTCTGGGAGACCGTCCACAGTGCTTGTGGGCTCTTCTCAGATCCCTTGAAGATTTTCAATGATAAAATTATACGCGTAGCTTACGGAATTTTAACGATTACACCCGGTCACAATATTTAATTAAACTTTCTTTTATCCACTAAGGGGAACTAGTTCTAAACGTCTGCCTGCCCAGAATATCAATAATCTTCAGACTACCCCTTCCCGATGATTGTAATCAATTTCCTTCGCAATGGATGCAGCTTTCTTTGGTTCTAGTTCTCTGAATAATTTCCTTATAGTCAAATTGATTGAAGAAGCCGTTACTTTGTGAAGCAGCGTTATATAAGAAATTTTGAATCTTTGTCCTTAGTTATTTCCGCCATTTCTTATAGTCGTTCAGCAATGACTATATTTTTACGGAAATTAGATTTAGTAAAACTGCTAAATCAGGCGAAATCAATCTGAGTTGCCCTTACATCGGTAAAAGCCGTTTAATAATTAAAATTTAGGCTTCGTATTTTCCCTTTCCTTTTTTAAATGAGAGGCCAGTTAAGTCCATCAGCCATTATCAGATACAGCACTAGAAATACTGACATCTCATACTTATTACCCATAATTACTCTTAAATAAGATGGGTAAAGCTTCCCTTCTTGGGAAATATTTCTTATTGTCAGGAGAATCTATTACTGCTGAATCTTAATGCTGGTTTCATGGGCCTCGCCTATTCTTCCTTAAAACTTCTTGGTTTAAAGATAAGGAAGACATTTACGATATCTTGAAGGTGCAGAAATTTTGATGTGTGAATTGCTCGACATTAATGTAGGATTAACTGGCGGAAGCTCTAATTATATGCATGAATGTATGCACATTGTATGCATATTCTTATATGCCTACGTGATTATATCCTACTAATTTTCAAAGCAAAATAAATTTACAGTGATAATAAATAATTTCGACTATGATAGGTCTATCGTTAATGGTTTATGAATTTTGGCTGTAAATGAATGTTTTAGAAGTGAGTTCACTTAACACCAAATGCAGTAGGTAAGGAAAATTAAACTTGAAAACTGCCACAAAAATCGGAACTTTTTCGAATGGTTGATATCATTTACATACTCTTTGGCTGAACCATTGAAAAAATATTTTTCCGGTCACCTTCTAACCTGCATTATGTTGTCTTAAAATGGCTTAAATCGTTTTCTCAATCTTGTAATTGAACTATTTTCTCAATCTTATGAACAGCCTACATCCCAGGATCTGTGCACATAATATCTGAGCCTGTTTACCATATTATCTTTACATTTCTTAGATGTATGCCTTAGTGTTGAAGAGAATCAGCATTCTCTTCTTAGTAAGCATAAAATTTTCCGTATCCCCATTGTTTATTTTCCTATCATCGTCTCCATGCTTTATGTAAAAATATATAAGTAATTAATTGTAACCCCATTCATATACCTTCATCGACGAACTTTTCATTATCTTTCCGTCCACAACTAAGAATGACATCTTCAAGCAATTCTCGCTCTCATGCAAAACCCCACCTCGAATATTAGACGGTCTGAAGCGACTAAAGACAGAAGTAACCTGTGACCGCTCCAATGAAGACCCTTTCTCTTTCCTCTCTCACCCCCACGGAGAAGCTACCTTTGTTTCGTTTAGAAGCCATGTATGAATGGCACTCATATGCCGTTATGTAGACGAAAACAAGGACCCAAGGAACTGACCGCTGAAACCCTCAGTAGCAGATTTAAATTTATTATTCATGCATGAGTGCATTACGTGCGTATTTTAAAAATGGAGTTATGTCTAAAATTGTTGGTTCATTCCTTTTTCCAATGTTGAAATTATTAATCGTTTTAGCATTCAAACATTTATTACGGAGAAGGTGTAAATGAAAGGAATTAAATAATTAGAAGTATATTATTCAATTCTTTTGGTGCTTGACTCGACTCTGCACGACTAGTCCTTCTGACTTAATTATTCAAAAGAAATGTTTGCAAATACAATATAAAGCGGTTTGTTAAAAGACTACAGGTTCGATAGTAGTAAGTCCTAAACGACCAGAGCCCTCGGCTGAGTATCCTTCAAGAATTTAACTCTGTATAGACAATAATTATTTGATATATTCCTTAGCTGTGATTTACATGACGAAATACGACACTACATGACCCTATTCTCAACGATAATGATTTTTGCAGCCCGATGGCGAAAAGATTATTGCGAGATTATAGCGAGGACAGATGGCCTATCTTACATATAGTATAAAGTGTGCTACTATTTAAATTATTTAAATCAAAATTCCCTGCAAATGTAAATGGCGTCCAAACAACTTGGCAACTTTCACAAATTCGTTTTCAATGAAAACTAGCAACTTATTTCCTATTTGAGTTCCACTATCACATATCATTATTTGTAATAGCAGGTATTGTTTAATTATTACTCCATTTTATTCTTATTACATTTTTTAAATTTCTCCTTCTTCCGTTGACCTAATTTACAGTAGTTCATATTCTCTTAATTATCGTATCATAATCTTTACGAAAACATTCATCCTGCGGGCATGTGGAGCATTAACTGAAATAACCAATTCCATTCTAAATCTGCATTGATGGAATATTTTATGTTAGGAGGAGATATGAGCAGTCAAATTAATTCATGTCCAATATTTTATGAAGAAGAGCGAATTACGCTTGAGATTCGAGCCGATTTAACGAAATACGAATTTAATTCTTTCATAATACAATACTGCTTCTACTGCAGCAAAAGCAATGACTTTTAGCAATTATTAATGAAATATATATCGTCACAAAAGCCTTCAAAACGTGCCAGGCGTAAAGAGGAAGACGAAAAGCGCGCTCGAAACAGAGAATCTGAAAGACTCGCCCTTCTCGAGTTATGCTGGTTGCATCTTAGGTGGTAACTTTTTTTATGCTGCTAGCTGTACTACCAGGCATGATATTGACTTCAAACTTTTTATGAAATAAGATCAAGTTCTAACAGGTCATTCTGTGCATTCACAGCTGCCAATATATCCTGGGTTTGATACCAGGCGTCTCTACAATCAGTAACTGATCCGATTTTTAGAATAATTTTGAACCCCTTCCCTTTAATATTAAAACTTGAAATTCGGCATATAGATAGAAATCATAGATAAATTTCAAAAACATGTCTTAGATTTCCAAGATCGCCCTTGGTTTTGAATCCAGAGAGCCATTTACATTCGTGAAAAGTAGAACGTCGTTTGAGGCAGTTGAAGCCAATATTTCTGCTTAAATTTTCACACATATTTAGAGATGGTGATCTTCTGTTGTGCTGCTTAGTAAGTTCACCAGGAAGACCAGGGTTTGATGCCAGACGATTAAATTGTAGCGAATTTTAAGTATATTTTCAATCCTTTTTTTTTCTTTTGAGGACCGTCCCGATATGATGCCCATATGAAATAAGTGTTGTCGATCTGCTTGCAGTATGCAAGCTACATTTTACTCGTAGAGGAAACAACTGAGGACTAAATGAATGGAGAAGAAATCACAAAAATAGCCACTCAAATCTTGTAATCACAAACGAAAACGAATGAACCAATCGCTTAGCACATCCAATATGTCTGACAGACAAAGCGAGTGATTGAAATCATTGCAACTATCAAATAAACGAATTAACAAATAAACGCCGCAAACGAATTACAATGTAAAGTAGTTAATCGAATTAGAACTCGTCCTTTTGTGAATTAACACCTAATTTATCCTTAAGAGGGCGTTGATTGTTCTTCAATTAAATTACTTAACACTTCATAATTAACCCTCTGCTGTTTAATTAACTGTAAGAATTGTTAAGAAAATTTTTATCCTATTAAGAATTAAGCGGCGCATCTGTTTAATTATATCGCAATAATAATTTGACCATTATGTTGCAAAATCAGAGTGAACTCTTTCCTCTTCTCTTGAATAGGATTCAATTCAATTTCAATGTTTTCAGATCCTGTTGATGAAAAATACTGTCTTCTGATATTTTTATAAACTTGAAATAAGGAAACGTAATCCATGCGAAAGTAGACATTCAAACTTAAGGGTGTTATCTCATTTAAGCGATTTAATTGGCAGTGAGAACAAATGCTCGCAAGTTTTTCTCGCGATCTTTCCTCAAAAATTCATGAAATTCGAATTAAAAAAATTAATTTAATTTCCTTTACCTTGCCATTTATTTTTCTGTCTCATTTGCATGATTTTAACTCGCAACCAAGAACAAATAATATAATTCGGCTTTAAGCTCACAGTATATCTAGAACGAACACCAATAGAAAGAAGATGTACCAATAAGAGAAAAACAAATTGTCAATATAAATATAAAAATTATTAAATTTTGTGTCAATTATGTTAATCATTTTCGATTGTTTTTGGTGATATCAGCAAATAATTGAAATTCGGGGACATGACTCCTATAGTTAAAATATTCGAAGATGATATTTTCATGTATAAAGTAACATATCTGAAAAAAATGATGCTTATTCGACTAAATTCTTATTCAGTTTATCCAATTTGTCCTTACCTAGACATACAATCTATTAGTTACAGCAATGAAAAGAATACATGTATATTTTATTTCTTTCGATGCTTGTCTAGAGTCCATAAAATGAATACTACTTTGATTTTTTGGAATAAATAAACCATGCAAAATACAACATTCATATTGAAGCGTATTCGTAATGATTTTATGTGATCAGCCAGCATAGAACTGAAGCATCAAAATAGAGGACAGTCACCCATAATCTGTGAGAGGTGTTCCATATTTTATAGTATAACAAACTTAAATGCCTATCGGCAATCGTTTAACAGGAAAATTTAAATATAATATTTAGGATATAACAAAATACCAATGAGTTTGACTATCACCATCAAGAAATGATATAGGTTGATAGAACCTATACTTAAACACATCAGTAGATGATCCACTAAAAAATTTCTTGGTTTAATTTCCAATTCTATATTTAAAGAACAATATTCATTTACCTTTTTACAGTCACGTATAAAAGGATTGTCATTCCTTGCTGCTATAAATCCAATTCTTGACACTTCAAAGAAAGCAATCTCTGAATTCAGGGGTATTTCAACAATCTTGATTTATTCATTAAATGCACGGCGGGACGCTAAATGAAACAATTAGTATTTAGATCGGAAAATAAGAATGAGAAAGTTATCAACTTACCAAGCTAAGAAGATATAATTACTTTATATGAGAAAAGAAGATTCATTTAATAGGACGCTAAACATTAATTTCACGTAAAGAATTAACAAATACTGGTGTTGCTCATGGGCGTCGCCAGGGGGGGGCAGAGGGGGGCAGCTGCCCCCCCCTGGAAACCCATTCGTATTTTGGTTCGGGATGTGTTGTAGAAACAATTTTTAGACACAAGCGTATTTGAAAAGAATTTAGACTCAAAACAAAGTCAAGTGTTGGTACGTGTAAACACCAGTGATGGGAAAAGTTCTTCTTCGTAGGAAATTCATTTATACCTCCAGCGCAGCACAAATCTTTCAACAATACTTTGCAGCGGAGTCAACAGCCATCCCCTTCCTTCCCAAAAGAAGGAAAGTTCGGTTTCAGGGTGAACAATGTAACTAGAACTGCCTCTCGATGCGATCAGAGCGCGAGGTTATGCGATTATGTCCTCTCTCTCAAACTTCCTTGAGTATCGTCCGACAATCGCCGGCAGAAGACAAAGGATTCAGTTTTTCTCGTTTTCCCTTCAAAATGGACATCAGAAAGTTTTGCGGTGAGTATTTTGCAAATAGGCCCAAGCAGTGGCGCAGCGAGGGGGGGAAGTTTAGGGGTTCAAACCTCCCCCCCAAGAGTCAAGTCCTTTGACTAGCTCTGCGCTTTTTTCTGCTAAAGAGTACAAAACCCCAATCATTTGCTTGATAAATTCAGCGAAAGCTTAAATAGTAAGTGTGGCTCCGATTACAGCTAAGTTGATGTTTTCGGTAGCTGAGTAGGCCTAGAGCCGACATCGATATCAATGGGACGCTACGAGTGTTTCGCACACAATGTTCAACGCATGCACTTCTTAACCATATCCTTTTGTTAGATGACTCACACCATAAGATAAGATTCCCATGAGAAGAATTCGAAAGTGCTGATTCGTTTACTCCTCGCAAAAACACAAGGGAACATTCGAGAAGTAATTCGAAACTTACACCCTGAAAACAGAGATTAAGATTACGTTTGAGAGACAAACAGGTTGATAAAACGCTCAGTTAGATCTTTTGTATGTGACTGTTTTGAGGGTGTGAATGAAAAGCTAGGCTCGTGAATAGTGCATTTGAGAAATTCACAGCGAACAGTTCGAAGGAGAGTTTAGTTTGGATTTCATAAGATACAGATGGACATCCGAAAATTTTTTTTAGACTAAAAACACACCGCTAATAGCTCGAGGCTTCTATCGGGAAAACGATGATATTAAATATACTGATCCTTATTTTATAATTACACGTTAATTTGCTGTATATTTACGAAAATAATTCAATAACCGGGTTTCCGTAGAAATTTGTAAAAGTATTTGAGCAATGCAAGATATTAGTAAAAATTAATTTTCGATGATATTATTGATAATATACCATTTTGAAAGCAAATCAGTCAGCTGAAAGGTATTGTGCGCGTAAGTTACGCACATATTTATCGGAACTGTGACTTGATGACTTGAAATAAATTTGAAAAACGGTTAAAACTGTGACTTAAATTCTTCAGCTTCCTTTTCAATGCAGCCATTTTTTTCTCTTGTGATAGAATCCCACGAATCACATATCTGGTTATGCAAAGCCCATTCAAAATTTCCATTCGTGGAAACTTATGTTTTCTTTGAACACTCAGTGCGTAAGACTGGGTTTTGTATCATCTCTCTGTTAGTTAAACCTCCTATTACTAAGTCTAAATAATTGTAAGTTGACGTCTTCATTTTTTCCACCTTGGTATATGACTTGATTTCTACAAATTCAATTATAATATCAACTATAATCAAGAGTCTACAGAATATTTTAATGCAGCCGAATTTTTACTCTCCGGTATGTGACGCATTCAATTTAATGCTTGACTAATACATAAATAACGAAATCAGGCTTAATTGTAAACCTACCAGAAAATTTCATCTGATATAGATGATTTTTTGTTTCTTAGAAGAGGTGGTAGTTTTAATAGCAACTGATGAACTCATTCCTAAGAAAGCTGCTGATGATATAGTCTAATAACGAAACATGTTCAAATAAGGATGGGTGCACCAATGTGATTTATTGAGACGTTTTATATCGCTTGTCAAATAACGGTAACTATTTGTTCCTTTTCGCTCTTGGAAGAAAGAACTCTCAAAGACTCGGGAAATATATCTACAGCATCAAAATACTTTAGCATAAAAAAAAAATGACTTTTTAATAGGAATTGGATGTATCCAAACTAGAAATCCAAACAAAACTTATGATAAGTTTCCAATAGTTTGCTTATGTAAACTACTATCTTGGAAAGTTTAATGAGTTGGCCATATAAGCTTTAAACTCCTCTAGTTTTCAATACATTTAGTTTTTGAAAGGTTTGACATATTTGTAGTAAGAAGCGGGCATGAATAAACTAGCCCCTGTAAGTTAGGCATTTTTCATTTTATCCGGACTCTTGCCCCCCCCTAGCCCAGTGGCTGGCGACGCCCTTGGTGTTGCTATAAACAAAGCTTGGTTGTTGATGATGCACAGAGATGGGTAGAGTACCGAAGAAAAGTAACTGGGCTCAGTTACAGTTACTTTTTAAAATTTGTAATCAGTTACAAGTAAAAGTTACAATTTTAAAAAGTAACTAGTTACAGTTACAAGTATAGTTACAGTTACTTTTTGTAAAACCTGAATACTGCCAATGAGATTTATGCAGGAGGATCTATTGATGAGTTTCATTTTACCTAATAATTCTTGAGGCAGTAGTAAAGTTACAGTGGACCTAATGAACACTAAGGAGGTAATTGCCCGTATTTTACACAGAAGTTACCTTACGATTGTAGTTTTAACCATAGAATACAAATTGATAATGTGTAGGGATGTACTATATTTGGATTAACTTAGCCTTATAAGATTAATTGCGATTAACCTGTCTAGTACAGATATACAACATTGTGACCAAAATTAGGCTAAATGCTCAAATGCTGCAAACATCCAAAATAAAGTAGCTTTTAACCTATAAATCAATAATACGCTCCTTCAAATGGTATTAACTTTGGCAAAGACACCATGCAACCAGGAGAAAACCTGAAAAAAGTAAGACATAGGGGTTTCAAAAAAGTAAATAACCATCTAAAGATGACATGTTTGCATACTGTGATTAAAGTCATGATGGACACCAGAAATTAAGCACTAAGTTTTCATGGGGTGATTACTTTAGGAAATATGGAGAAATAATGATATAAAATTAAGTAACTAACATTTTAAACGAAACAATCAGTAAAATCGATATGAACAATCAGGTATCACTTTGTGGTATTCATAAATACAGAACGGCTTCACGATAAAATTCTTTTACTACACCACAAATACAGTTACAAACACAACCAGGTTTCGTAGCCAAGCTACATCTTCAGGTCACAGGTGTAGTAAAAGAGTTTTATCATGAAGCCGTTTTGTAACTAATATTTTATTTGGTTTTTCATTTTATTTATTCATTTATTTTACAAAATGCCTCATCTCCTAAATTAGCCCTCCTTGGCGCAAGAACCTCCTTGCTAATGGAAAACAAACGTCCAACAGGGGCACTGGGTGGTATCCCACAGTTGAATTTTACGAACATATCTTTCATTATTGGATATGACAATAATATTGACAGATCAGTTCCCACATCCCCAAAATAAGACCCGACCTCATCGACAGCTGGGGCAGGTTACGCAAAGTTTGCATCTTACCGCCATATTCTCAGTGCCCGAGCCTTCAGTTAAATAAAAATATGGTTCTAAATACCCGAAAGGAAACTTTTTCTCGGATTCAGACATTTCACGTTACCAATGGATAAAGATTCTGTGAGATGGTTGGATCAACGCGAGTATCGAAATCTGGAAGCACCGATCGGCACCGGACAAAGCTCCTCGTGAAAGAGAACGAAATCGTCGAAATGTGCTAGAATCTCGAGGATTTTGAGATCCTCATTAGCTTTTCTGGTGTGGACTGCAACTACAGTGCTCACTATCGTAATTTGGCAGAGTTATGCGAGTAGAAATACGTGTTCATACCAGTTCACACAATATTTTTGGTAGTCGTAGTGGGAAAGTAACGATTACTTTCAGAAAGCAATGAGTAGATTACAAGTAATAGTTACATTTTTTTCAAATGTAACGATTACAAGTAAAAAATACCTGAAATGTAATCGTTACCGGTAACTGAGTTACTTTTACTCAGTTACTCCCCATCTCTGATGATGCGCTAATGCTAACGAATTTGAATTTAAAGATATCGAGATTGGCCTTGACGACGGGTTGCTTACAATTACAGATTCTCATAAAATTTTTGTATTTAACTTACTAATTCTCACAACTTCGAAATGAAAGCAATATTCTACGACCAAAATAAGAAACTTCATTCTATTTACTTTGTTTTGGTGTTAGTTTTAGTTTCAAAGGACCATTATTTCTAATTTAATTTTGTTAAAGAAGAGTTTCGTGCAAATGATAAAAATGTCTTCCCATGTATTTCTTATGGAAACTTGACCCTCTGGAGTCAAACCGAGTACAGTTGGGTCAACAAAAATTAGCCTATCATTTGCGCTAGGGAGACTTTTAATATTGTACAAATTTTGAAATTTTATAAATAAATAACTTTAGAGTTATAGCGTGAAATAGATTTTTGACCCTGACTGGGGACGAACTGGAGACAGCTGGGTGGATAAAAGGTAGCCTATGTCACTCCCCGGATGACAAATGACCATCATACCAAATTTCATCAAAATCGCTTGGATAGTTTTTGAGTGATGCTGTAACAGACAGACAGACATGAAAATTTCTAAAACATGTTTCGGACTCGGGAACAACCCTAGTATCCAGCAATACAACTTTTTTTGAAATCGGATCAATGTACAGACACGACCACCTCTACAGATTTATTAAATGCTAGCGGAGTGCCCGTTGATTCTCAACGGAAAAACAATTGTAAATTGGAAGCAATGAAATTTAGATATGAAAAAATTTAGATATGAGAACTCTTAAATTTATGAAAAAAACAATACTTCTCTTCATCCTAACTGCCTTACGAAATCACAAAAACAGCTACATAAATGTAAATGGACATGATTCCTATAGTTAAAATATTCGATGATGATATAATTTCATGTGAAAGTAACATACCTGAAAAGATTTACGGAGTTAAATATCGGACTAAGGGCGAACCTTGTACACCAATAATTCTTTGGAGTGAAATTCTATAGAGTATTTAAATGAAAATGTGAAGTAAATGAACGAAAATGCTTTCAAAAGTTAAATATCTTGTCAGATGAATTTTGTTTGAAAATTATGTTCATTCGACTAAATTCTTATTAGAATTATCCTATTTTTCTTTGCCTAGACATACAATCTAAAACTTACGGCAATAAAAAGATAATTAGTATATTTTATTTCTTTCGACACTTGTCCGTACAATTAAAAACCACTTTGATATGTTAGAATTAATAAACCCTGCAAAATACGAAAGACTTATTGAAGCATATTTCTAATGAAAATATTTGATCAGCCTGCATAGAATCGAAGTTCAAAAATATATCACAGTAGCCATAATATGAGAGAGGAATTGCATTTTTTATATTCTTACAAACTTAATAACGTAGCGGCAACCGTTTGACATGAACATTTAAAAAAATATTTATGATATAACAAAATACTTATGAGTATGATGATCATACCATTAAAAAAGATAAAGGCGGATTGTACCTACACATAAACACGCTAGATAATCTACTGAATTATTTCCAATTCTATATCTAAAAGTACAAAATTCTTTTACCTTTCAAGTCAGCTATAAAAGGTTTGCCATTCCTTGCTGTTTTAAGCCCTTCAATGGAAGCAATCACTGAATTCAGGGATATTTCAAATATCTTGATTGATTCATTCTTCAGCATTAACGATAAAATACACTGCGGGAAGCTAAATGAAACGATTAATACTTAGATTAGAAAATAAGAATGAAAAAGTTATCAACTTACGAACCTAAGAAGATATAATTACTTTATATTAGAAAAGAAATTTCATTCAATATGACGATGAATCTTAATTTCACGTAAAGAATCAACAAACATCGGCGTTGCCATAAACAAAGCTTGGTTGTTAATGGCGCGCTAATGCTAACGAATTTAAATTTAAAGATGTAAAGATTGGCCTTGACGACGGCTTGTTTACAATGTCAGATTCTCATAAAATTTTCGTATTTTACATCCAAATTTTCACAACTTCGAAGTGAAAGCATACCAAATTTCATCAAAATCGCTTGGATAGTTTTTGAGTGATGCTGTAACAGGCAGACAGACATGAAAATTTCTAAAAGGTGTTTCGGACTCGGGAACAACCCTAATATCCAGCAATACAACTTTTTTTGAAATCGGATCAATGTACAGACAGGACCCCCTCTACAGATTTATTATATATATAGATATAGATTTGAGTATGGTGAATAAATGAATGAGATACTTTAAAAGAACACATAGGAAAAGAATACAGCTACACACATAATTTAAACTGTGGTACTGAAGGACATTTTATGGAACATCGTTGGTCATTTAAATTACTGAATACAAATGTATAATAATAACTCTACAATATAAATTATCTCTGCCCCACTTCACAATGAAGATGAATAAGTAAATTTTCCTCAAACACTAATTTTAATTAGTTTCTAAAGTTGGTTATTTTTTGTCCCTTATTATTCATATATTATTCATTATTGTCACATATAATTCCGTATCACTCATGCGTTAGTAGCTTTCATATTATCACAATATTTGTCAATATTTGGTTCCAGGAACCATTGCAAACTGCCAAAGAAGTGGGAACAATAGAAGATACAGGGGACGAAAATGAGAATTGGATGGGAATAATTGGAAAGAATGGGAAGTGAAAGGGAGAAACAGTGGAGATGGAGATCAAGAATGGAGGAGAGTAAGTTCGTTTTTGGAATATTCCATTATAAAGTGTGCCTTATTTGCTATGATCTGCCTAGATTAGGCTTTTGGATGGCGTTAAGAAGTTATGCGCATACGTTCATATGTATGCCTCACTTGTCCTCTAATTACGTCAAACTTTGAGGTCAATAGACTTTGCATTGGGGATATTCTCTCCAAAAATTTCAGTCAAGACATGGTATAAACAAAACACATTTAGCGTTATGAAAGGGATGATGAATAGAAGATTGAAGTAAGAGAGCCCTTTAAAATTTTACGAAAGCTTAACTTTTTAAAGAGACAAATGTGGAATTGAAAATTGGTTGACAACAAATGAGATAGATGGCCTCATGAGGATAAATTGTGCTGTAAAATGAAAAGTTGTGATTAAAGGGATCATATCGGAATTGAAATTACTAGAGTAGAAATAAAAGTATTCAATTTAATGAAATCATATGTATGATAGGAGCAGTTGGAAATATCATTTTGATAAGATGGACGTTGGGAGTTAGCCATTGCAAATTTTGCAATATATAAAAACTAGATATAGTTGTATAGGAAAGGACAGGTAAGTGTTGGTACAGTAAAACCTCTTTAATTCGAAACTGATGGGACCAAAATTTTGGCACTTCCATATAGAGGGGTTCACATTAAAGAGGTTTTCACAAACTAACAATTTTAAATGGATATTTGAATAAATTTGGCAAAAGAAATAAATCCACTATACAGCAACAGTACTTAACAACGCTCTTCAATAAAAAAAAATAAGTTCTCTGAGTAAATACATAAATTTGCTAAAAATTCAAGAAAATAATTAACTAAAAATGCTAAGTATTACATTAACTATAGTGCAGAGAAACACTAGTATGAAGGGCTTCATTGGCTCGGATACTGTGAAGTTGTGATAACAGCAAATGTGTTTAACTCGCGATATAGTAATCATTCCAATGCATTAATATACGAACATTATAAGGCATTATAATTATAAATATATTTTCATTATGTAAAATTATATTAACTTAGCCGAAAGGATTGTGGAAATAGTCCTACAAATTTTAGAAAACATTCAGATTATTTCACATATTTAATTTTCTACATTTTGCTAAAGCAGGTAGAGATATCTCTCTCTTTCATTTTTGAACTGTATTCAGCTCCAACAGCTTGTTCTACTTTATGAAGGAGGCTTAAATTTTCTGTGCTTTTTATGCTATTTAGAAACAAAACCTCTTAAGTTCTTAATGCCTCTTGAACTTCCTTTTTGTTAGGAATTGGTATATCACATGCATTCTCATCTTCACTTTTTTCGTCCTCACTGTCTATACCCTCAACATTTTCACTACACTCGCTTTTGGATTCACATGTGACCAGGTCATCATCAGCATTCACATAGTCAGTAAATGATACAGGAATATCAATTTCTTGTGTAAGGGAAGACCATTCCCTAGGTTCACCTGAAATGGTCTCATGTACATCAGCAGATTCCAACTCTTCCTCAAAAAATCCAGCTTTATTAAAACATTTTGCAATACTTAAGCTTTCCACTTCATTCCAGGAAAAACACAATCTATGCATTGCCTGTAGTAAATTCCACTTCTTTTTACCCAAATCAGCTGCATTTTCGATGTTTTGAAGAAGATATCGAACCAGCTGAGCCCTGTAAGCCCTCTTCACTATTGAAATCACTCCTTGGTCCAGGGGCTGCAGCTTACTAGTGCAGTTATGGGGGAAAAAAATAATCTTAACATTCTTAAATCTTTCTATTTCTAGTTTGTGAGCTGAACAACAATCTAGAAATAAAATTATCTTCCTACTTCGGGCCCCCATTTTTGCATCAATCATAGTAACCCACTCGAAAAACAAAGATGTTGTCATCCAGGAGTTCTTGGAGCATTTGTAAAGGCAGGGAAACTTCTTAGCACCTTTGAAGCACCTAGGTGTCATAAATTTTCCAATCACAAGTGGTTCAAATTTTTCACTGCCATCAGCATTGCAGCAGAAAAGAACTGTGAATCGTTCCTTGCTCTTATTTCCTCCATGGCACGATTCCCCTTTAGTAGCCAAAATCCTATCAGGGAGTAGATTATAAAAGAAGCCTGATTCGTCAGCATTAAATATATCTTTTTTTTTGTAACCCTTAACTAGTTCAGCTAAGTTCTTCTTCAACCCATCTTGGACATCTAGTGGCACTGATGCCTCACTTCCACATATTTTCAAAGAGCTTGGGTTCCACCTCTTTTTAAACTTTTCTAGCCATCCATTTGAAGCCTGAAAATCCTCCAACCAAAGGAATATTTTTCCTCCTGGCTTTCATATGCCAATCGTATATCAATTTATCATGGTCTTCATTTTTAGCTGAACGAAACCTTTTCCTTTTGGGCCCAACTTGTGCCAAGTACATGCTCTCTTTTTTTCAAAATGTATGTTAAAGTTGATGGTGGGATGCTGAAACTTTTGGCTATTACATTTTTCTTTCTTCCACTATCGATGGCTTTAAAAATTTACAGCTTCTGCTCAATTGTTATCTCCTTCCTCTTTTTCGACCCATCCATTATCAGAAGAATCTGTAAAAATTGAAATAATGGCATTAAAAATATGAAATAGCCATTCATGGATAAATTATTTATGACTAAGTCAAATCGGCACAGGTACGAAAATCCCTGGTTATATGCACACCGGTTTCATTTTTTCACCATATTTTTGTCGTAATTATGTTTTCAAAAGATTTTGATATTTCTGTTGTCTTTATGTTGGATGCACATGAGAAGACATCGCACATTATTAATTCATGCCTTATTTGTGCATATAGAAATATTTTTAATGTGCAAGTAAATGCAATACTTACCTCTGTACCGGTGATGTCAAATGTATTTCCCACTGGTTCTGCCACTAAAAAGGTGCTATCCCTATGACGTTGTTTTCCAGTGTGCTTTCCTTTTGGTGTACTTTCAAGTAGTCTGCTCTTCACCCTAATGCTCCTTTTGTAATAAGAGCGACTCCTGGGGAACTTAATAACATTATAGCGAAATCCAGAATTTTGGGAGAAGAAATATTCCTTTTTCTATCGTATTCATGCAACAATGAAATAAGCCGTGTTCCATGCTGCGAGTTACAAAATCCTTCGAGGAAAAAGATCGCTATTTTTAAACAAGGCGGAAACATTTCGCTGTGAGATTGGGTACTTCGATACATGAAAGGCTATAAAATAATACTATCAAATGGTAACCCAATCTGGCGGCGAAATATAACCTCCACATTTTATAATAGATAGCGATAATTTTCTGAGAAGGACTTTGTAACTTGTATGGAAGCATTTCTGTAAAACCCGGAAGTGCGGGATAGAAATTTTCTGCGGAATATCATGTACGAGCTCTGCGACAATGTAACACGTTACGTTCTACGCTACGAGTAACAAAATCCAACCTGGAAAAAGATCGCTATTTCGAAGTAAGGAGGTAATATTTTGCCGCAGGACCGGGTTAATCGTTCTATATATGAAGGATTTGGAATAAAAGAGGTACGAAGTAGAGAGGTTTTCCCTATGATAATACACTGCACGGGGCCGGGACTCAGCCATTATTTCTATATAGAGAGGTTTACGAATTAAAGAGGTTCGATAGGTCGAGGTTTTACTGTATATGTTTAAGCCCCCAGTCGGATCGGAATCTCTAATTCTCCATCATTATCTCTCAAGAACCCAAAAGAGACTTACTATGTAAGATGAAGAAGGAGGAAGTTCTTAATTTTTCACTGAGCCAAATTGCCTCAAGTAGAAAAAGTCCACCAAAGTGCAGCACTTAATGCACCACAACTTTCTGAGTCTCCAAATAAGAGATACCAGGATTATTCAGCTTCACTCTGTAGCTCTTGTTTTATCACAACCGCAAGCAAGACTCATGCAAAAGTAGATGGTCATTCTATTCAGCTTATCCTAACGTAAAATATTCTGTCATGGAATTAATGGCATAGGTAATGTAGGAACAGTAACAGGCGTGGCTTTGCCTGTTGCACAATGAGAAAAACTCGCAGAAAGTGAATCTGATAAGAAATCGTTTACTTCCATGGCTGAATTGATACTAATGAAACAATGCTTCCATTGAATTAGGATGTGAGCTTATTGAGCCGCTTATTGCTTTTTCAAAGAAGGAATCTAAATTTTTGAAATGAGTTATTGCTTGAAAATTATAGCTCTTGACTCCTGACCGAGGTCTTATTCATAGTTTTCTATTAAGCACTTTTTAGCTCACTTGGTAGAGCTTGGTTTAAGGTAGGAATGTTAGGTAAAGAGTTAATTCATTCAGTGCTGTGTTGGGACGCTGTATTTGTTGATTGCTCTATTTGAGGTATTTTGATATGTTTAAGTTTTAAGTTGAATCTTTCAATTTTTTATTTAAATTTGAGGAGATGGGTATTATTTTCTGGTGTATGTATATTTCGGGTATAGAAATTTCCAAATCCCTTGCATGGTTCTGCTATGAACCTCCATAGCCGCTCTAGTAAGCTTTAATAGGTGCAATTCTTGGTGGTTGTAGTATTGGTGAGCACCAGTCGAATTATAAAAAGGTAAATTTAGAGTCCAGTGTTTATAGATGCCTGTTATCTATTAAATAAAATTCCAGATTAGGTGAGTTATTTTCCTCATTGTCTTTTGAATGCTATTTTTAACAATGTCTTTCTATGTGAATTTTTATCAAATATTACTCCTATAATATGTCTGACTTATTTTTATGGATATATTTGCCTTTTCATGAAAGACTTGAAACTTATTTCTTTCTGAAGTTCCTGAGACTGTTTGGCATTGCCTTGAACTGCGACATGATTTCCAGGAATGAGAATATCAAATTGGAGGGGAAGTTTGACAGATACAGTCTCATTTTATTCATTACTTTTTCCTGTTAATTTCAATGTGCCAAAGAAAGTCCCATTGTTATTGCAAAAGAGGATTCACTATTAAAATACCGCTCATTCGTCATCCTCAGAACTAATTATCCTTGAATCAAATGCGCCTACGATGATCGACCAATGAAATGCCCTATTTTGCCTCTAAAAAAGCCATCAGCTGGACGTGTTTGAAACTCTTAGCTCTCTATTTAATTGCATGCCGTTGTTATTGCCTCATATGAGTGCCTTTTCAAATTTCTCATTCCATTGACGTTTTAATGTAGAGAGATATCCGGTTTGTTATCGGAGAGATAATCCTTCAAAATTTGCCGTTGCATAAAGAAGATAATTTTTATGGATTGTAAATCTAGAGAAAGTTAATGGCAATTATTGTGCCTATAGTGCCAAACTATCTAGGCAATAAAGATACCATTAATTATTGTGTTGAAGGGGTGTATACTTCACTCTGCCTTATTGTGCCTCAATGTGGTGTATTGTTGCCATAATTACACCGGATTTTGCCTGAGGTTGCTAATTTAGCTGTTGGTTTATATGGCTCTTTGAATGCCTGATCTCTTTATCAGCCGTTTAAAGTCACTATACAGGATTATGAATCAAATCAATGCAGTTAAACCTCTTAATCTTTAGATCTTTTATTATGTATCTTATTGTTGAAGTTATTATTTTGGACCCTGAAAAGGTTAAAATCGATTATATCTAACACAGTATAGTTCTTTTTTACTTCATTCATAGTCTAGATTTTCAACAGGCACAATTACATTCTTGTGCTGCTATCATTTTAATTGACTTTCTTACCTTTTTGTGTTGCTGATACTTAGACCTCAAGATATTATCTCTCCTAATTCATTTTTTATTTGGTTGCCGTTGTAACTCCGTTTACACATACACCCAGCTATCCATCTTTCAGCATTGGGTACACGCTCTATGTCATCCATTCCTAATGAAATTACATCCACATATAGTACAGGGAAAAGTGTATTCTTAAAGAGACTTATTTAGTAGCTCTGATATTTACAGTATCAACAGAATATCAACAAAGCATTCTAAGGACACACTCTCAATATTATAAGTACAGTAAGAGTCAGAAATAACAAGTACGGCATATAATGAGAGTAGCATTATAGCAAGCGATTTTTTTGCTGTTGTCTGTCTGGCTGCAAAAATGATAGGGAGTTACGTCCATTATAACGAGTGGTCTTTTCTGAAGAATCATTATAACGAGTGTCACGTGTGCCATGCTTGTCTTGCAGGAGGCATATCTCGGAATTGTCAATTGATGTGAGGGACCAAGTCCGACAAGCCAATGGCAATCCAAGGTGTGCTATCTCTTCTAACGGCAGAAAACTACTAAATGCAAATATTATCGTCATCTAATTCATGCATTTGTTTTCCATGAGTCGCCTCACCCTTCCTCGGGAAAGATGCTTCAGGGAGCTTTTGATAGAAACCTCTCATGAGAGCAGTGCTGATTCGGATCCCCTCCCTCACAACTCAATCATTGCTTATGAAGTGTGCGAATGAAAAATATCTCGAGAAAGCAATTTGACATGAATAACACACCATTATTTTTCAGCGATTATTGAGCAATAATTTTCCATATTTTATATTAGCAGATGCAGTTTCATTATGATGTGTTAATCAATAAAATAATGTGTTAACTCAAAAATAACGAGCCATCTTAAGTAATGGGTACCCCGAAATTCGAGCGTTGAACATAGAAAAATCATTTGCCCGTGAATGTAATGCACCCCTTAAGATATGCGGTTACCCCAGTCGCTGCACCTTATACGTCTGTACAATACAGGCATATGCTAATATATGCATATATTTATACATGCATACGCTGTATACAAAATTTCGTTAAGTGTCTATGCCGAAAGTCCTACGTGATGGCCAATTCAAAATCGTTCATCAATTAGGGGGAGCCAATTCCCTTTCAATTAAAAACTATCTGCCAACAGTTTTGTAAAAAGTGAAAACACTTATTTTTCAAACATTGATTGGTAGAACGTTTGATGAGTTATATGGAACAAGGGTAAGCCTAGGATACGGCCGGCCCCGTGCTATGGGACATGCCAACAAGTAGTACCTGAATCAAGATTTTTGAGGTTAAAAAAGACCCAAAAGAGTGCACATTATTTTCTGGTAAATACAGTATTTTTGACGCAAACATACTTTTTTTTGCATTTTTAAGCTTAGTGTTGAATTAAAAACCTTACAGTTCCATTCTGCTGATCTTGTATTCAAGAGGATGGACTTAATTAGACTTAGGCCTGGTATTATAATGTGTAGTTAAGTAGTATCTATAGGATAACTTTAACCTCCGGGTTAACTCAACCATTCCATATTATAATCAACGGTTAAGCCTTATCTGGAAGTGAAAGTGCTTGTTATCTTAACTAACAGATTGGGTTGTGATCAAAACCTTAACTGGTGGATAGCGCAACGCATCATGGAAGTAAACCCATGTAAACACGCAGTATGGTAAGTTTATACGCCAAAGTTTTAGGAAAATTTTTGTTAGTATATTCTAATTAAGTTGGTATGACTCCTTTATATGTACAAGTAAAATGCAGCTTCTATACTGCAAGCAGATCGAAAACACTAATTTCATGTTGGCATCATATCGGCACGGTCCTAAAAAGAAAAAAAAAAGTATTGAAAATATTCTTAAAATTCGCTGCAATTTCATCGTCTGGCATTGAACCCGGGTCTTACTGATGAACTTAATATGCAGTACAACAGAAGATCACCATCTCTAACTATGTGTGAAAATTCAAGCAGAAATATTGGCTGCAACTGCCTAAAAACGACGTCCTACTTTATCTTCGAGTTTATATCTTCGAGTGTCACAAAATGGTCAGTAGAAGTTATTTTGTGGGCTAAGAGAATCCAAAGTTTAGTTTCATTTGAGTTTTGGCGCACTTAGTCCAGGGAAATATTTCTTGTGATTTTTCGAAAAACGGGAAATTTTTGAGATGGATTCTTCTGGCAACTTATTTTTATAAGTTTTACTTTTTTTAATTTAAAGTAGTCTTTTGCTTATATAACCTTAGTATGACGTTCTTATCATCCAAAGAAATGAAATAGAGGTTATTTGTTGTTGTATAATGTTGTTTATTGCTGCTTGCCCATATGGGCACTTCAGGCCTTCCCACTACTACGCAACTTCCTTGCCGCTGGCTGTCAAGGAAAGCTATATATAGTACGAGTAAAATGTAGCTTGCATACTGCAAGCAGATCGGCAATACCAATTTCATATCGGCATCATATCGGGACGGTCCTCAAAAGAGAAAAAAAAAGGATTGAAAATATTCTTAAAATTTGCTGTAATTTCATCGTCTGGCATCGAACCCGGGTCTTACTGGTGAAATTACTATGCAGCACAATAGAAGATCACCATCTCTAACTATGTGTGAAAATTCAAGCAGAAATATTGGCTACAACTGCCTCAAAAGACGTTCTACTTTTCACGAATGTAAATGGCTCTCTGGATTCGAACCAAGGACGATCAGTGAAATCAAAAATATGTTTTCAAAATTTATCTATTATTTCTATCTATGTACCGAATTTCAAATTTTAATATTAAATGGAAGGG
Source organism: Sympetrum striolatum (assembly GCA_947579665.1). Lineage (NCBI taxonomy): Eukaryota > Metazoa > Arthropoda > Insecta > Odonata > Libellulidae > Sympetrum > Sympetrum striolatum. Next base: position 109,333,299 of record OX388343.1, on the reverse strand, counting down.
GTTCAAAATAATTCTTAAAAATTGGATCAGTTACTGATTGTAGAGACGCCTGGTGTCAAACCCAGGACACATTGGTAGCTGTAAATGCACAGTATGACTGGATACGACTTGATCTTATTTTATGCAAAGTTTGAAGTCGATATCATGCCGGGAATTACCTAAAATTTGTTTCCGTTATCTCCATAAGAAATGCATTTAGGAATGTAAATGGCCCTCTGGGATCAAACCAAGGACCATCAGCAAATACTAAAAATTTGATTTTGAAATATATTTATGATATCTAACCCCATGCCGAATTTCAAGTTTCCATGCATTCAGGAAAGGGTCCAAAAAATCTTAAAAATCGCCACAATGCATTTTAAACGGCCGATTTATGCCCCTACCTAGCATCGAACCATGGATAATATTCGTAGATGTCTTTCTGATTTTTGTTGGATATGCACGGCTTCTAGTGATCCCACCAATTTCAACTCTCTCCTTTTCCGGAAAGATTTTTTTTGGACCCCTTCTCGATGGCATATGGTAAAATATGATTTATATAAATTACTTACAACTCAGACAATCACATAATAATAATAAAAGGGAATCCTTAGATCCCAGGACAAAATTAGAGTTTAGACAGGAGATTGCTCAGGTGCAGGTACGGATCCAGGGGTCCTGGGGGTCCGGACCCCCCCCCCCCCCCCGAAATATCACTTGTGTGTATTTTTCGAAAATGAAACTCAAATAACTCAAATAAACACAAAATTTAATTATCAATCACTAGCGAAAAAATTCGAGTTTGTCTACCACAATTCTTACGTCATGTGAAAGCCGAAATATCTTTTATTTTTTAATTTTTCGATCGGACCCCCCCCAAAAATTGTTCTAGATTTTTCCTACCCTACTCGGTACAAGACGGAATAAAAATCACCCGGTGGATGACTCAGAAAGGCTTCCTCATCAAAAACTGGCTCCACGCTAGTTGTTGCGGTATCATCATTTAATCGGTGAAATGCCACAAAACAAGAGAAAATGCTGTGCATAGGAAGAGTGTGAGAGTCAAGGGAGAACAATGCGTAAAAAGTGCGATATTGGGCTCTGTGTAAAATGTTTTACGAAGTACTTACTAACCAAATAATTATAAAATTAATATTTATTTCTTCCGAGAAAAAACCATTTCATACAATACTTTTAGAAATAAATAAGATTTTTTGCAATAAAATTCTTTTCTTAAATTTCATGATGGCATGCATAATTAGTGGGAAGGACTGACGTGCCCATATGGGAAAGAGCATTTGCAACAAACCTATTATTGTTAACTTTTTAAAACAATTTTCTATTGTTAATTTAGGTCATCTGAATACCAAAATGCTTAAATTAGGGTAATTTTTAAGAAAAAATAATTCTTGTCCTCAGGGTTGGATTAACCATTAGGCAGAATAGGCAGTTGCCTGGGGCCCCCGATTTTAGGGGGCCCCCGAAAAATTAAAAAATCTTTGAAAATTTTCTTACAAACATAAAATTCCAAAGAATTAAATGAAAATATAATCACAACTGAAAATTTTTATGAAAGGTATAAGTTATTATTTTATCGAAATAAGAAGGGAATGGACGTGAAAAAAAAGGGCCCCCAAATTGATTGTTGCCTAGGGCCCCGTTGAGGGTTATCCGGCCCTGCTTGTCCTTGGAGGGTTAATGATCGATTTTTACACATTTTAATTGAATAAACAACCGTAAAAATCACTGATGTAAAGACTATCTCCTTCGTATCAATAAGAAGAGCGTATGAATGTTTGCCCATCCTAGACATCATCTGTAAGTTTTGTATTTATATGATGTTATTTGCACTATACAAAACCAATACGATAGATTTTACTTGAGAATATTTCAATACATCAAACAGCAGAAAGAATTAATGATAGAGATACCATATTAATTGCTTTAATGAGAAAAATCATATAAATTTTTAGCCTTGCCTTCGGGCAGAAGCCATGTAAACCATTTCTTTTTCATTTGTTTGATGTGAGATTGCCAAATCTTGAATGTCACTTTACGCCATATAGCAGTTGTCCTGCTAGTTGAAATCTATGTATACCAAATTTTAGTTAGTGGTTAATCACTCAAAAGTGAATCACTACGTAGCAATCAGTAGTTAAATAAACAATCTATGAATACGGCCGACTGAATCAAGAGCTCGGTATTATAATGTCTATTTAAAGTGGACTTTAACTTAATGTTCACTTTATCTATAAGAAAGTGTATTATAATCGATAGTTAAGCCTTCACTGGTATCTAAATTGACTCTTAACTTAAAAGCCAGATCGAGTGAGCTTTAATTCTTAAAAGTAACTTTAACCGCAATACATTATGGATGTAAACTATTTATATGGTGGAAATTTCTACAGATAGCCTCTCACCTCAGGTGTTATAACGCTAAAAATCTTTTTTATTCAGTGGAATTTACGGTCAGAAATCCTCAATATATTTAAAATAATTCGGTATGTTCCCTTTACATAGATATTTCTTGTGACATGGGCTTATTTCTCTATAAATCATAACACATTTGTTCGGTGTTGTGAAGAATGTTTAAGTTATCAGATTCTTTACGGGTTATAATAAATTATGCATTGGTGGTGGTATTTAGAATGAAGCTGCCAATTAATTATATCTATTCAATTACTGCATAAAATACTGTATAAGTATAAGTGTAACTCTGATATTACGTCAAAATAGTCGTACTTCACACAGACATGCTAAGTGAATTCGTAAATGACTGCATAAAAGTAGAAATATTATAGTCACCAAGGATAAGAAAATGAATATACAATGTAAATGAATTTACCCTTTCATTAAACTTTGAAAGCATCAGTTTCATTGTTACGATACAGCATAATCAAGTGTACAACAAAATTGTAAGCTTATAGCTCTTGTATGAAAAGAATAGCAGTTGACAGCGGCTCAATACGTCAAGCTTTCGAAGTGAAATTGTAATACATTTTCACCGATTGGTGCGTACCGTGCGTACATTTACCTCAACTTGTTTAGGTTGATTTGGTTGGAGTGGAAAATAGCTTCTGCGCAGGGGTTATAATCTTTTTATTTCACTGTAATCTTTATGGTTTAACATGAAGAATACTGTTCCAGGTTAGCCGATTGGTATTAACAGCAGACAAAATGGAAATAATGAATTTATTTGAAGATTTAGAGAAGGGAAAAGAGGATTTAATGCTCCATTTGCGCAAACGCACCAGAAAAGCAAGGGTATTCAGAGTACGGCCTGACAATTTAGGAAGATGGAGTGATGAGGAGTTCTTCATTAGATACAGATTGAAGAAAAATACGGTAAAAAAATTGTTGGGTGAGGTTTAGGTTAGTAGGATACCTCTCTCTTTAACAAAACAGAGAGGTATCCTACTAAGTGTCAGTAAATCGTAGAAACTCGTATTTTGAAACATTGATTACTAAGAATAATTTTCATTTTAAGAAACATGGCTCTAACAGCAATGAACCAGCTGCTCTTGACCCTCCGATATTATGCAACAGGCTCCATGCTAATTGCAGTTGGTGATTTTTGTGGAGTTCGTAAATCAACAGCCAGCAGAGTCATTAAAATAGTTACTATTGCAATTGCTTACGATGTAAATATGTCAATACCCCTTCTTCAGCCAAAGAGTTGAAAAAAACTCAAGAAAAACTTTATGAATTGGCTCATTTCCCGAGGGTGTTTGGATGCATAGACTGCACACATGTGAAGGTTATATCACCAGGTATAAGTTTACAGTCAGACTACTTTTTTTCAAAATTTAATTAAGATTTAATTAATTCTCGCTTCATAAAATCTAAAGTCATGTTTGTTGTCTAGTATTCAGTACCTGACTCTGATGACAGAACTAGCAGCATTATCCATGAAGCGTTATCATTTTATGGGTTCAACACAAATCAATAGTTAACATTTTTGTTGACTAATCTTTCAATAATCTAATTATTAATAATTAGATTATCCATAATACATTTTAATTTTACTACATTCAGGTCAATCAGTTTATTCAAATAGAATGCATATTTTCTCCTTTAAGCTTTAAAGATTTTAAGCTTCTGTGTTTGTGCTAAACTAAGCAGACTATCATAATGAGCTCAAGCCTTTAATTTCCTCAAAAGAGGGGCTCATTGATATGAATCCTCTATGTGGAAGCTTACTGCATGAAGCTATTCAGTTTTTAATAGTTGCAAATAATGTAACTAATTACAGTGGATGTAATTAATGCTCAAGCTTTCATCAGACCTCAGAATGAAATATTCTATAAACAGCATAGTATAATTTTCATGACGAAAGAATGTGAACTAATAGTAAATTGAACATTAATTCTTGAGGTATATTATGAATTATAGGGTTTGAGATAATACAAAAAGCTAAAAATTCATAAATCAGCTAACTGTACAACTTTCATTAACATGTGCGTACATGAGATTTCACTTCCCATTGCAAATGAATAGAGGATTAGCTTGAGTTCCCTTAACCCATGTTGTTTCTATTGATTTAACTTCATCCATAACTTGGGTGCTTTTATGGGAAGAAATTACAGCAAATTGAATTAATTCGTGATGATATTTCAGGCGGAGAGGAACCTGAAAGTTTCCGAAACCCTTAAAGGGTATTTCTCTCTAAACATTCAAGTACTATGTGACGCAGATATGAAAATAACTAATGTAGTGACGAGATGGCCAGAATCTTCCCATGACCAAACTGTTTTTAACAATTCTTACCTCAAGTATCAATTAACTGATCAGAAATTTAGTAAATCAGTTATTTTGGCAGATTCAGGTTACAGACAGGAACTTAACATGTTAACACCAATCAGAAATCCAGTTACACCATAAGAAAAATGTATAATGTATGCCATATTAAGACCCGAAACATCATTGAAAGATTGTTTATGAGAAAATGTTAATTAGAAATGTTAATGAGAAAGTTAATGAGAAAGAGGAACCAAAGATCCAAGGGTAGAAGATGTAGACCTGGATGAAGGTTTTATAAGAACCAATGAAATAGAAGATATGCCAGGGAAAGGAAGAAAGCCTTTTCTAGATTTTTTCAAAAAATAATTAATGATGTAACAGAGCAATAAATGTCAGATAAAAATAAAATTTATTTCAATAGTTCTTTTTCAATTAATTAAATTTCCAACATTATTCTCTGTTCTTCTGCATTGGAAATTTTTACTTTAATATCATGGAGTTCATTCTCTCTTCTTTCTTTTTCTTTAATAAAATGCTTTTCTGCAGTTCAATAAGTTCTAATTTTGCTTTGGTTAATAAATCTAAATTTCCCTTAGGGCATCTTCTTCTTTTGGTTTGCCTTCTTGAATCTAAAGAATGTAACTAATCATATTTTGTACAAGATAAACCACTAACATCTAAGATGTAATTATTACATAGCGATAAAATTATCATTCTTCAGAAATTCTTCTGCTTTCTCCTCCTTTTCCTTATCCTCAATTATTTTAAGTGAAAGAGCTGACAAATGGGTAAACCATTAGATATAAATTGTGAAACAATTTTCACCAAACCTTAAAAATGCTTTTTCCAAAAACTTACTTTCTACCATTTGACCATCATCTTTTGAAGTCGTTGCAATAACTGAAATCAAAAATTTTCCAAATCTGACATGATTCTAACAATGAGTGCATATCAAATTTATTAATATGAAAAAACAAAGATCTATATTGAGTGAAAGACAGCTGATGAAACTTAGTTGTGGTAAATGTAAAAAGTATGATTATTGTAAGAAGTAAAAGAAGTTATACAAATAAAAGGTTCCATTTGCTTTTCTTTTAAACAAAGAAGTCACAAAATTAAAAAGTGCTTTGCTCAATATACCATCTACTTCATTTCCTCTTCTCAGTGCCTCATGCAAAGCGTTTTGCAGCATAATATGGGAATGTATGCTGTCGTCTAAAAATATAAAGGGTCATTATGTTAATTGAGAAAATAAATACATGTTAAAACCTAAATTAATACCATATGCATTTAATAAGATAAAGGAAGAAGTTGTAGACTAACTTAGCCCAAGTTAGTGTGCACCTTTATGCAAAAGAAATGTATCAAAACTAATGTGCTTTTTTTAAGTATAAATGGGAAACTAATGGTTTACAATGACATAGAAAAGTATACACTTTCTTGATAATAGATTCGCACATCATACCATGACAGCTACATCTTTTGCATAAATTCTAATTAGTATTCCAAGAACAACTTAGTACCAATGTCTTAGACAATTACACCCTACAGCATGCCATAAGGCTGCTTATAGGGTATTAATGAATACGGTAATGAAATCATTAAGCAACCATCCTTATCCCAAAGCCGTCATTTGTAAATCTGGAGTAAAGTGAATCTTGGCATGATGACACGGATAAAATAAATAAAAGGAGTAGGTATATCCAGGCTCGATCTTCAAATTCCGTAATCCGTGATACAAGCTTTGATGTTTGAGATTATACCTTTGAGGAGCAGTAAGTAATAATTTACCATGCGAGTCACCTTCCAAACTAGCTCATCTGCAACCTGGTAAGAAAGTTTCAGCTATGTTAGACGAATGTCTCAAGTAGAAATTTCATAGGCTAATCTTACAACTGAATATCCGGATAATAGTAAGATTTCATCGTAGTTAGCACCGAGCATAAATACGTAATAGGATAGTGTGAATGTTTTAATCTCTTCCATTAGTTTCAATCTCAAGATGATAGTTAATTCAAGCATATCTACAAAGTATTTACCGTCATCACTTGGGCTTCATCTGCTGTAATATCAGTGGAACCTAATATGGAAATATGATATAACCTAACGGTAAGAGATTATGATTAACTGCATTTCTTCATGAATTCTCTGAATTGTGAAATTGTAAACCTTACACATAGGAGCATCACTGTCAAGACTTGAGAGCAATCCGCGTCCGTTTAAACCAATCAACCCAATACATTTTTCGAACACTGGGTTTTTGATTTTATAACTCACTTCAGCACCTCCTGTTCTCACTACATTTTGTCGTTCAATAGCCAAGACCTTTTTGGTTGGCATTGAATCATACTTCACTCAAAGTTTCTGCCACGATCTATAGGAACCTACCTGGGCATTGAATCTAGCAGCTACTGATTTCCACACTTCCTCCTATCATATGCACAATGATTAATTACAAACACTTTCTCATTAATATAAACCGCAAGAAGAAAAATAAAACGAAACATACCTTCTCCTTCCAAGTATTTGTATCGCTTTTTCTATTCTCGAGAATGCTTTTTCTTTCCTCGATCAGATCCAACATGATCAATTGTTCGTCAACAGTAAAATTTGGATTTCTTTTACAATCCATATTGATTCCGTAAGTATTATGAAAGATACGAGACGTATAAGATTTTCCAAATACCGTCTGCGCCATATTACGATGCGACAATTTTTAAACAAACCTCATATCGCTCATAACTACGGGTATGAGAATTATTCTCATGCAAGCCATCTATTAATTAAAGTGGCTTGTAACTAAACAGAGTTGTAAACAGTTTTATAATACACCCCTACTACTTAATGTCCACTTTAACTTGATGTGCACATTAGTTGAAAGGAAGAATTAAAAGGACATTATAATACCGGGCCCTAGTATTGTCAATAAATAAGCCAGCTACTTTTTTCTTATTATTCATGCCTTGATAAATGTTCGAGCTGAAATGCAAAAGGACTTTTACCTCTTGGGAAACAATATTGATTTTTACTTGAGAATTTTATACTATTCAAGATACTGAGCCACTGAACTTTTACATTTTTATCAAGTATCTTTTAAAATACTGGTAACAATGATAATGTTCTATAGTAACTTAAATCTAACTTATCTTCTTTTTTTAATAACTTAATTAAGATTGCCCACATCTCACACCCGTACAGGAAAACTGGCCTAACATAACACATCAACATTTTCAGTTCTAACTCTATGTCGATCTCATTAGATCCTTGTATTTCCATAAAGTTTCCTTTGGCATTGCAATTCTTGATTTTATTTCATTACTGCAGTTTCGGTCGTCTGATATTTAACCTCCTAGATATATAAACTGTTGGACTTTTTTATTGGTTTGTCATTAATTTTTATATTGCTGTCAATGTTGTTCTTTTTATTAGCCACAGCCATTAATTTTGTTTTATTGGTATTAGTTTTCAATCCAAATTTTGTTCCCATTTTATTAACTCTTTGCATTGCCAACTGTAATTCCTCTCTTGAAGATGTTATGTTTACTATATCATCTTATATTGTTGCCATTCCTTCCTCCTATACATATACCCTTAATCCCTTCTAATGCTTCAACTTCTTCACTGTATAGATTAAATAGCAATGTTGACAGCCATGTCTTACTCCACATTTTACTTCGAACCATTCTGGCAGTTCTCAATTTACTCTGAAAGCAGCTTCCTGGTTTCTATAAAGTATTTGAATTATTTTTAGGCAGTTGCTATCTATTCCAATCTTATGTAACATCTGTATTAAAACTTTCTGGTTAACTTTGTCAGAGGCCTTTTTGAAATCTATAAAACCTAAACAGGTCTTTTTACTATCTTTTAGATTCCTTTCCAAAATTAGCCTTTATTCCATTATAGCATCCTTTCTTTTCTCTAAAACCATATTAATGATGTGATATATTTTCTTCAATTTGCTTCTTTATTCTCATTAGCATTATCATTAGTTCTATTTTACATGCATGTGAAACCAAACTTATTGTTCTGTATTTTGAACTCACTATTACATGTTATTCTTATGGAATAGGAATCATGGCCATTCTTCTGAAGTTATCTGGTAAAATACCTGTGCAGAATATATCATTTCAAGGGATCATCAAGTGTTGTTAAGGTTCTTATTGATTCTTTGTCCATATGTTTAAAAATTTCAATAGGAATGTTATCAATTCCTGCTCTTTGCCTGCCATTATTTTATTTATTGCAAAAATTGTTTCTTCTTGTATTATGTTAAGTGAATTTTTACTGCATGCATTTTCTTTTTACAATCTATTTTCTTCATTATCTGCTACCACTTCACATTCTTTTCCATACTCTCAGTCTTTCCTGTACTTCCTACTCTTTCTTTCCCATTTTTGTCTTTTATTCCCTTTGGTATGATCTTCCTGAGCTACTAATTTCCTTAATTGATTGATGTAATTTATTAATTTCATGTTTATTATGTAGTTCTTCTATTTATTTACATTTTATAGAAAGCCATTTTTCTTTATCTTCTCTACATGTATTTCTTATTGATCTCTTTAACATGCTCCGTGCAGTGTCGATTTCATTGGTTGCTATCCAATGGCTGAATACTTTTTATATAATATTTATATATATAAATAATATAATAGAATAATAAAATTATATAAATAATATTTCAATTGTACATAGAATTTTAGCTCTATATGCTGCAATAAGTTTTTAAAAAATTATGCTAACATTCCTCAGTTTTTAAAAATATTTATGGCGTGATATGCTGCTCTCAGCCACGGGATAGGACCAACGTGAGCAGCAGATGCCGCTCTCTGCACGGAACGCGTTAAGTTTCAATAGTCGTCAGCATTTCTTCCCTTTGAAATTCTTATTTTTTCCATCAATTGTAGTGTGGATTGCGTAATCTGTGGTTTCTCTCCTTCGTTCTTGCGTTTTCCTTCCTCCATTGCCTTCGTGATAGCCTCTTTCATTTAACGTTTGGATCTCTACCTTGCCTTGCATTGGTATATGACATCTTTTCTGTTATTTTCTATTTTAATGATTTAACAGTCCCATCCTCTTTCAATTAGTTTAGATTCCAAGTTTTGTTTATATAGAGGTTTTTGTTACATTTATTCTGCATACTACTGGATTACGACCTGACTCACAATCTACCCCTGACATGGCTTTGCTGTTTTCAGTACAATTGTTATATCTATTTTAAATAAATTTCAAAGAGAAAACACATATGGTAATGGAATTCGAGTATAATTTTCACAATTATACAAAAACTAAACAAGAAGACTTAAACAAACATAGGTATCCAAGAATTCGCTTTGGTGAACATAAATACAGATAGTTCCTCTATTTAGATATGGTCTTTTCTACAAATATCGTTAAAAAGGATTCATAGGGTAAAGAAAACTATTTTTAAATTGATATTTGATGGAATAAGTATTAAAATGCAAATACTTTTAACATTTGAAATAATCCTAAGCTTACGATTACTATTTATAGTAGAAATAACAGTCAGCTAGCATTAGTTTTCCTTACTATGAATAATTAAAATGAAAATCCGTCATATGTAATTTTTTTCAAAACAAGATACATTGCAAAGAAAGATAACTTTTCATCATTATTTCCATTACAGGATTTATTTTTTGTGTAAGGAAGGTTACTAAATGAACTTTCACAAATAATTGTGAAATCTTTGATAGTCATTTTAAAATAGGCTCAGTACTCCGTTAAGTTAAAGCAGATTGATTAAAAATAGTGAGTTTCAATGAGAATATTGAGAACATTTACTGTTAATTCGAAAGATGGTTTTATCTGTAAGAGATAATAAATGTTAAACCAGTGGGGAATAATATTAATGCTTTATGATTATATTTGTGACCTCATTACAATGTTTTTGCATCCACACTTGAGAAACATGGTTCTACAGTTTCGATAGGAATTATTTTGGCATCGGCTCATTTACATTTCAAACTACCAATTGAATAAATTTATGATGAAATTCATAAAGGTGGAGGAAACACCTTCTAAGCTGATTTAAATAGGCACTTAAATACATAAAAATATATTTCATTAAGAAGAAAACAGTGGCATATTTAAAGGAAAGCTCACTTATTATCTACTAGATTTCAAATAGAAATTCAACTTGCATAACAATTAATTAAAAATCAATTTTTTTAACAAATGAGTATACTAAAAAGGATTCATAAGCCAAAACACTTATTTCAATGAAAGAATATCTGCTAGATTAAATCGTTAGCTGTTTACGCTAGAAGGTCACTACTTAACAAATTTTGATTATCACTACTTGAATACATGGCAATAGGACACAATATAGGATGTCTTAAACTAAGCAGCAAATTGTTTGTTTTTATTTGTATCATTCATGAACATTGTGGAGTAATTGTGCGAATATGTATGTACTTCATTGTAAAAAAATTATTAAGGATAGTTATTATCAGATAGTTTGATTCTGCAACCAATTATTATGTTGCTGTTTGACCTCGTAGAACTTACTTCGGTGGATTTTAGTGTTGCAGCAGAACATTAAAAATATCAATTCATCATATCAATAAATAATATCCACTTAATTTATTTCCCTGTCAAAGCTATGCACCAAAGAGAAGTTTTATATACCCTTAACCAATGATACAATTTGGACCTTATAACTGAAATTGCCTTCTCTTTTTAAATATATATAGTTCTTTTCACTTTAAGGATAAACAATAACTATTTGATTGCCATCAGTAACCCCCTTAACCTTTGTAGTGACAAACTTAACATAAAAATATGTATTTTTACCTTTTTATCCCTTTCACTATAGCGGCCATATTGGCGATTTTTACGCATTTATAATGATATAGCCTGTATGTATGAGAATGAGATTGTATTTCTTCGTGGTTAACGGCAGACTAAAGGAAAACCTTTCCGAGTATCGGAAGCGTTCCCCCACTCATTTAAAACTGATTGGCATGAGCGTCCAGGCACGCTCTCCGTACCTCGGCAAGGAACCAGAGAGCGTGCTGGTCGCGCCGTAGCGAAAGGGTTAAGGGAAATATTTTATACAATTCCGGAAGTTTGCAGCCTAGAGCTCCTCTGCATTCCTAACATAAGAAGCCTACATCTTTATCTCCTGCTATGCTATTGAGTGCCTGTAAGATAACATTTCAGCATAAAAATAACACAATCGGGAATCTAACTTTAGATTGGAGATTAAAAATTCATCATAACCCGTGCATCACTATTATGGCACAAATAAGTGGCTGGTTATTTCATCATTGATATTTCTTTTTGGTGATGTGTTACGTATGAACAAATACAGTATTTTTAAGAAATGAAAATCAAATTTCATGTCACCTTTTACTTGTTGTTCTATGCTCGAAGTGGTAACTTTTCTTTAACTTACTGTCCATGCAAAAAGTCTAGATACTCGAGTTTGAAGTGTTGTATCTCAGTAACCTATTCATCGATAGCAATGAAATACACTGAAAATGAAAGAAAATTTATTTCTACGTTTTGTGAATACCATCAGCGATTTTTTACCGTATCAACAAATTTTTTATTTGGCATTGTATGAAAAAAACACGGTTTTTGGCGCTCAGAAAGCAGTAGCTCCACTTTGAACGCTAATTTTTCAAAAACTTCTCAAGTTATCAACATGAGACTTCATAAGGTGCAAGATCAATCTTTAATAAATGCACACGCTGAAGCAGAACCTCGTTACTATTTATCCAAAAATTGTTGATAAAGAAAACTCTTCTATTTTCGTTATTTAACGACCTACGAGACATTTTAAAGTGCCGTAGTCACTGCATATACGCACTGTTGACAAATTTGATAATTTTTACAATGAAAAATTACTACCATTGTTCATGTAGGTTTTTTTATCCTTGTTTTGTGGAGCGCTCAGCCCGCCTATCTCACCAAGAAAGTGGACGGAAGGGGGTGGAAAAAGCGTTCGAGGTTACTGAGATACAAAACTTCAAACTCGAGTATCTAGACTTTTTGCATGGGCAGTAGGTTGAAAATTAGGGACATGAAGAGGAACGGTAAAATCATTTTTCTGGTTAGGATAGAGAGATTTTGGAGTATATTTATTTCTTTCTTTGAAGAAGAAGAACTGACAACTCCAAATATCATGGAATCTTCCTTGTCAGTTAGTTACCAAATCCCTAAAATTCTCCTTCCCAATTCTCAGGCCCCAAAACAGCCTGAAATGTGTAGAATAAATGTACTTTTATCAATCAAAATGAAGTACCTTAAATACTGAAGTTGTATGACTAAATGCATATCATTATCAACCATCATTATTGGAAGTAGAAGTATAATAAATTAACAGATTTATTATTAATTTCCGGATTAATGTAATACTTAAAGTAATTGAAAACAATATCAATTCAAATATTTTAAATTTCCATTCACGTGAAGCATTCACCAGTTTTGATATAATTAGCAAATGCAATTTTGGAAAAGTTAGCATTTTTACTCCTTTGAAATTTTATCAGGTGATTTAAACTCTGCTTAGCTCTAATTGCAATAAACAGAATCTTTAAATTTACCCTAGGTTGGCAATACTGTATTGCAGGATTTCAGGAGTGGGCCCACAATAGCATTATAAATTAAGTTTTTAGATTTTTTGGACAATTAATGTAGCCTACTTCAATATGAAACTTTTTGGTAAAAATATGGTGTTTGAATCTCATACTCCTCTCTATATAAAAACCAAAATAGTTTATTGTATCGATCCACTCAAAATTGTTTTTTGCATTAATATACTAAATAGATTTAGATCTATCAAACCAAACAATACAGTATAAACATTGATTAATATCTTAAATTAAAAACCGCATTGGAGTTTCATCCTGGGTTAGGAAGATCTGTCTATAACTGTTTAGCAGTAACTTATCTTTTAAATAAAATATTCGAGATGCGATAGGAAAAGCGAATAGAATGCAAAGATTAACTGGTAGAACGTTGAGAGGATGCCCATCGAGAGTCAAAAAAATAGCTTACTTTTCTCTTATTCGTCCGAGTCTTGAATACTGCTGTGCGGTTTGGGACCCACACGAAGTAGGTTTAGCCTCAGATTTAGAGATGGTCCAGCGTAGAGCAGCCCGATTCGTTTGTGGGGATTTCAGGTTTGATAGCAGCGTTACGGCAATGATAGAGTCCCTCAGTTGGAATTCACTACAGATGAGAAGATCTGAATATTGTCAGAAACTTTTCGAAAAGTTCAATCGTTCAGAATTTATAGACGAAGTAAGTGAAATGTTAGTGCCAGTAAGGAGCGAACGCGATCTCCGAGAGGCATCGACGAAGCGTTATAGGGAAGTTATCGCAAGGACGGATAATTAGTTTTGGTCGTTTTTTCCCCAGGCTATTAGAGATGCTAATAGGTAGGAATGAATAATGGTGGTGTATTACACTCCCTGCCATGCGCCTCTGGCGGCTCGCGGGGTATATATCTAAATCTATATGTAAAAGGTTCTTTTTCGAAATGAAATCTTTATTCTCATTTTCCAAGCGTTCTGACGCCTCTTGGGGGGGGGGGGGGAACCCTGAAGAAGCATGAGATGGGGTGGGGTCCTATCCTGCTAGATACACCCTCAAATTGGGTGGAGCTTTACAAGAAAATGTGAGCATCCTTCCTAATCGTTGCGCAACTTGAAGGGTGTTGAACGCCGGATCAACAACTAAAGATTCTCAATTGGCAAATCCTGGCTGCGCCACTGCCTCACCCGTATGAAGGCACTTGAAACTTGTTTTTTTAATGACACGATGTAGGCACGCTAGGCGAAGAAGGATACAATGTCCGAATGTAAGAACAAATGCGCTGGAAAAAGGAATACTTTCGGGTGATCTGAGAAGGCCCAAATCACGGTCATATAATCCATAATCAGCCCTTTCAGCTGTAAGCACCACATTAATCGCGCTAGCGGCTACTTTCCATTTCCGACGAACAATGTACCGTAATTTTCCAATTATAATACGCACCCACTATAAGACGCACCTTCGTTATCACGAGCGCAATGTGAGAATCTTCTTATCACCATGTATAATATGCATTTGGCTTTTAGAGAATGGAATTCTACGCTATTATTCGCGTATGGTCATCTGCCATCAGCACCCGACAGATCACCGCGCAAGCATGGAATGCGGCTAATGGATGGCTTTCCCCCTTGCTCTTCCTCACTTTGATTTCTCAATGTTACGATCCATCAGTAACAGGTTCTTCCCCTTTGAAGTTTTGTTTTAATGTAATAATTTCATTAATATGCAGCAGTGTTCTTTTCAGAATAAACGTGAATTCAGAATACATATATGTACGTTATTTACTTCAAATGTCATCTACAGCCCGAAAAAAAGATGATGTTTGTAACCATACGCACTCTACTTTTTTGACGTATTTTCGTGGAAAGAAATGCGTACTATATATGGAAAATTACGGTACTTATTTGCTTTTCGGGGGGAGGAACGGAAGAACCGTGAGACTAAATATTAGAATAATTGCGCACGAAAAAAAAATGTAGTCGCAGTTTTCGAAAGTAGCCCAAATCGCGGTCATTGAATAAGCAACCCGCCCATTGGGCGGAATACCGCCACAGGGACTTTCAAACCCGCCCCTGAGCACCTGAAGATAGCCCAATTCGCGGAAATCCGCCCAATCTGGCAACCCTGCTTGCAGACCGAGCTCTAATACGCAGCGGCTGTCGCGGGTCGAAGAGATAAAAATAGCAGCCAAGATATTCCCAAGGAAAAACGGACTTTAAAAAAGTCTGACGGGGCCGGGAACCGAACCCGGGATCTTCCTCTATCCGGGAGGCTGCCTTAAACCATCTAGGCTACCCGGCCAGAACATGTTAACAAGCCGTTTTGGGAGCTCAGTGTGCTAGGGCAAGTGTGGTTTCGTCCGACTGTGGATCCGACATCGTCCACGAGCCATGGCCTCATAGAGGCAACACAAAGTGGTGATTCCCGGCCCCGTCAGATTTTTTTCAAGTCCGTTTTTCCTTGGGATTTCTCCTTGGTGCACGCCCTTATGTGCAGAGTCACCTCAACCCTTTCCTCGAGCCAAGATATTGCCAAGTATCCGCTGTCGTTACCGGTGGACGACGTGGTCGTAGATGCTTCCGCAAACGAAATGCCAAGTACCATCTATAAAATTATAAATTAGGGGATATACCAAAGAAAAATCAGCTGCCGGTAGAGGCGAGTGATTATTTTACGCCGGGGGTCTACCGAGTCCCATGCAGTGGCGGATCAAGGGGGGGGATGGGGGAAATTCCCCCCCCCTCAAATCCAAGAGAATATATTTCCGAGGCCAATAATTTAATACTTATAAACCGAGCGTCGTCTATAGATGACATGTTGCCGCATGCTCTTGGTGTCCCTTTACACGAGGCCAACGAAAATCAAATCAGAAAATCGGCGGTCAGTCAAATGAAAACTGGCATGCTATTCAGGGGGGAAGCGTAAACGAAAGGCCTTCGTCGCCGCTTTCTCCTGTGGCCACCAGAAATTCATTTTCACCCTTGTCCCTTCCAAGCCCGAACCGGCTGCGTTTTGATAACGATATTGATAAAAATGCGGAAACAAATAGAATTTCAAAACTGGAGCGATTTCCACCGATTAATTTAGACATTATCACCAATTGGGTCCAACTATTCAAAAAACTTCGCTCTGGATGCGAAATGCAACCGATTGCGCAAATGGCAGGGAAAAAATTGCTTAAATGTAGTACAATTAACGATTTTTTAACTGTTAAAGACATTTTAATTAAGTTATTGGTGATTTTATGTTATATATGTGATATTAAGTTATTAATTAATCATATTGACTTTTTTACCTACCGATTCGCGACTGAAAAGAAGTAAAATTTTACAATCCGAGACCTACGTTTTAACATTTTAACAACCGACATTGAAGATTCGTTACCTGAACAGAAAATAGCTTTTAATGAGATAACGCAACCGAAAACAACTAGACCAACATAAAAAGATCTTGAGAAAGGAATCAAATCAGATCCTCTCAGACCGGTTCCTCTTTTTAAAATCGAAATAGGCAACGCCGACATGGTTGAAATGTTTTTAAATATTAGAATAGTTACCGGTTTTAAAGTTAGACTTGAAAAATGTTAATCTCCACCTCTTCTTGTCCACCACAATGTCAGCAATACGGACACGTCGACAAAGCATGCCTAATGTGTCAAGTGCGGCCTTAATCATCACACCGAAGAAGCCTGTCTATCAGCCGGCCATATGTGCAATCATCCGGTAAGCTACCGCGGCTGTCCGACTTATCAATCCCTACAAAATAAAATTAAATTGCTAAAAGAAAAGGCGCGACTGAAATTAAATGTAAACAGAGTACCTGATGTACCGATAATAATTTCCCGCCGATCGCGCAAATAAAACGTCAGACTCCGCGGCGGCAAAAAAACTCTCTCTCGCGATCCTATTTCGATGCACATCGAGAGAACGAAAGAGAGAGTTTCCCTAACTGCCCAATTGAAAGCCCAAAAACCAACCACATACGCAGTCAACAATTAACGAAGGGAGTAATTGGAACAGCAATATCAAAACCTGGATCGTCCAATTATTTTATTTAATCTCCGACGAAAAAACCAACGAGGCACCATTTTCAATCATGTTATTGAAACTACGAATGAATTTTTAAATTTAAATCATGGATGGATCACTAAATGTTTTGGAATGGAATGTCGATTGGATTCTGGGAAAGAAAATTGAATTTGCAAATTTTCTAATAAGAAAGGCCATACAAAGAGCGCTCGTTTGTGAAACCCTTTTAACAACCCAAAAGGTATTAGACATTCCAGATTAAAATATTTTATAGATGCGATGAGGAAACAGCCGTTCGCGGAACTGCCATACTAATTCGTAAAAAATTTTAATCGGCAGAACTTGGTCTCCCAAAATTAAAACAACTAAAATCAACCGGGGCCGTTCTAGGTCCAATCGTAATATCTGTTTATAAGCATCCTCAAAACAAACTGCTAATATCTAATCTTAAAAAATTGAAAATGAAATTCAGCAATACTTTGACGATCATCGGAGGCGATCTAAATGCAAAATATCCCGCCTGGGGCCGTCACGCGGCTAACCCATCGGAAAAACTTTTATTTAATTTTCTAAACGAATGCTGTTTCACGCTGCAGGCCCCAGGCGAACCAACCCACTGTTTAAGCGGACAAATCCACGCGGCCGATATTTTAGATGTTTTTATTTCTACATTTTTGACGAATGACTTGTAAGCAGCAGTCATCAATGACCTTGCTTCAGACCACCTCCCTGTAATTTTAAAACTCGACACGAATATAATGCATTGCGACGAAGAAGATTTTAGAATTTTAAGCATCGATAATTTTAACAGAATTTTAGCTAATTTATTTAGGAATTTTAAACCTAACGACACCAAAGATACTAAAGATATCGATCTGACTGTCGAGCGTATCTCCGATAAAGTATATTCCGAGTTCATTCAGGGCTCGCGGGCGGAGAAAAGCCTTACCTTTTCAAATAGTAAACCTAATCAGGAAAGGGTTAAAGGTACATTGCATATAAGGGCGTGCACCCAGGAAAAAACCCTTGCGCACAAAGTTCCCTAAACGGCTTGTTAAAATGTTCTGGCCGGGTAGCATAGATGGTTAAGGCTGCTGTATCGCTTGAGGATTTCCGATTTTAACGGTAGCACCCTAGAGCATACGAAGTGGTGACTTTCAGAATTAACGAAGAGGTGGGGAAGAACATTCGCCTATTTCGCTGGAGCTGTTGGCACTCACTGGCCACTGAGTCTCTCTAGGTGGTGCGGTTCGTTTTGGTTTCGCTTCTTCACTTATCGCAGTTCCCAGAAATTTATATAATGTTAGGCAACGAGTTACCGCCACCGCTCATTCGCTCTCAAAGACGGGTAGATCAGAATGCTGTCACACAGATTTAGAAATTGTGATGAGATTCCCAACATTGCCCGCTTGACTTTGATCAATGCAGTCCCGCGTTCGATTCCCTGCACGTAATGATATCCGATCGAAGAATTTTTAGAAGAAGAGATTTATTTTCTCTGAATAAATATCTGCTTTCGAATCTAAGAATAATTTATCGTTGAATTATTCTACCTTTCTGTAATTCTGTACGCACTGTATGATTATTCTTCTAAATAAAAGTTTCATAATAATTATCCTTGCGAGTCTAATACAATATAATTACTTTTAATAGAATAATTTATAAAAATACATTATGTATGTTGTTCGAAAAGGAACTTGATATCGAAAATTCGTCGACCTTTAGGGACATACGCAAATGTCTCATAATGTTCCTTATCGATCTCTGATACTACTGTTTCACCCTTAGACATTCTATGTTCCTCATTTCCCGTATTCTCACACAGTGGTAATGGTGAGTGTGCCTGAATGCTAAACCAAACAAGAGTTATTTGAAATCCCATAACAAATATCACTGCAGTCCTTTACTAATTATCATTCTACGGCATTCGATTGATGACAGACCCCCGAGGGATGGCCTGTTAATAAACGCCAAGTTTTCAGTAAATATCATGTTTTCTCGGAAGAAAAGTTTCATATTTTACGGAAAATTGTATAGTCATAAGAAAACGCATAAATACAAACATTATACGAAAAAAGAACTTGTCTTGTAAAGATACTTTACCTAGAGGACATTCTATGCGAGGAATGATCCGTATCTTGAAGTTCATGGGAGAAATAATCATCAGTTCTCGATGAACACCCTTCGTCACGAGGAGTGCCTAAGGCAGGTTGCTCACCGAGAATAGCGTCCCTAATTTTGAGAAATCATGTGTGAAACCATGGTATTAAAGAAATATCAATCGGCAAATAAATTTATTATGACTAACTTAAATTTTTCATTTACATTAATTTACTAAGCAAGGAGGATATTTAACTTAACAATATCAAAGTTTTGCTTTAATACACATTCTGTCAAAGACCTGTTCAGACCTCCATTCTTTCAGGTTCTTCCCTTTATTTTTTTTGCACTTGATCGAAGATGTCCACTTTTCGTATATCTACGCACGGTCACTCACAAAGGCGGCAATACTTTGTAATCAACTCCTCCCTCTGCAATGCAAGTAATCCCTACGCCCGGCTGCGATAAAATATAAGAGCAGGGTGACCACCATGATCGCTTTTATTCAGTCGTCTCGCGGAGAATCTCCCCTCCAAGTCCCTTCCCCTACTTCCCGGCCGTTTAGAGGGCGCGCGATCTGCTACCTCGATAGGCGAAAACAGAGGTGTTTTATTTCCCAGTTTACAGCCGATATTGATCTGTGACCCCCTTATATTTTTACTTATTCCTTAAGAACAAAGTTTGAAGAAGTGCTTGCAGCTTTTAATTTTTCGAATATGCTTTAAATAAGCGAGTAAATTTAGCTGAAAAAGTAGCTTTTTTTAATAAAATCAAACGCCTTTGGAAGGATTTCTATGACTTAACTTTAAATTTAAAAACCTAGCAACACATCTTCAATCTTTTTTCTTGCGATTGCTGAAAACCGCAAATCTCTGCAATGAAATTCAACGCCTTAAAAACAATAAATAAAACAGGCTTGAATCGGCCGTTTCGGACAAGCGCTACAGCAGCCTTAAGGCAGCCTCCCGGATAGAGGAAGATCCCAGGTTCGATTCCTGGCCGTTAGACTTTTTCAAGTCTGTTTTTCCTTGGGATTTTTTAAACCTAATCAAAGAAAGAAATCGAACTAGAAAGATTTACCAAAAATTTAAAGCTCCACAGGAGTGGGCCAAATACAGAGAGCCCAGACAAAGATAAATCAGGAAGATCAAAAACTATTTAGACGTCGAAATTACCAAGCCGATGTGGGCTCTCCACATCGCTTGGAAATCGCTTAAGGCTTTAATTTAAATAAACAAACGGTCGCCTGCCTCCTGGATTTCCAGTCTGCTTTCGACAAAATGTGGGCATTATTTTTAAATCAATTGTTATAGAATTGTCGACTAATATTATTAAATTAATATCTTCTTTTTTAACCAATAGGATGTTTTGTATTAAAATTAATCAATCTTACTCAAGACTGGATACCAAGGAGGCGGGCGTCCCGCAAGGTTCTATTCTGTCCCTCACCCTTCTTAATTTATTCACTGCCATTATCCCTGTCAGCATGAGCACGAGCATGTAACTTTATGCAGACTATAGCACAACCACTGCGCAATCTAATAACCCCAACCTCGCAAATGCCATTCTTCAAACGCACTTGGATTGGGTTTTCGCCTGTGCCTCCAAGTGGAGACTCAAGTCAATCCGTCCAAGTGTGCGAGAATGGTATTTGCGAGGAGGGAGAGAACTCGAGACTGCTCGTACAATTTTGACCAACTCCATGAAATTTTGCAACGTCGAGCGAATTTCTCCCATTTAAAATATATGGGCCTATGCATTTTAAATGGGGAGAATCTGTGCCTTCATGATGGTGAACGGACTATTGAGAACGACCGAAACACTCTTTTCCTTGCATGGTCAAGGTTAATCGTAATCCTCGCTTTCCCCGAAGAATATCCGAGAAGCCTCGTGCTGGATCGAGTTACCTCAGCGAGGAGAAGGTTCTGGAGTTAAATGTGAGCTTCGCAGTTACCCTGGTCGATATGAAGTTCGCGCTTGCAGTTGAGGGGAAACCTTGCGGAGCGCTGTTGGCGCAGATGGCGGTTTTTTTCCGGAGCGGAATATTTACCGCCGCCGCATATCCCAGAGTGGCGCGAAGAAGCAAATGGGTGGTAAGGCGGAATATTAAATCGCGCAGAAAATTTTTCCCGTCCACTGCATTTGCACCGCCGTCCTCAACTTTTGGCTTCTGGTTGTGGAGAGCGAATAGCCGAGGCGCTTGCACTCTGAGCCACTCACTCACGCGGCGCGGCGACAACTTTCTGCTACTCTTGGACAGGAGGCAATCATTTTTGCTCTACCCTCATCAGAAGAAAAAGGAGAAGACGATATATCATTTTTCCTATCTGGATTTACCTTGTAGGATATTTCTATCTTTAATGTTCAAGAATCCTTCCTGAAGCGTAATTCTCGTTAATATTTTTTCATCAATCCCCAATATTCCAATCATTTGCTGAGATATCTATAACAGATACAAGTCATAGTCGTGTCACGTTTGGCACCGCATACCAACGCTTGCCAATTCCTTGAATAAGAACTCACGGTTATTATCCCGAAATCTTTGATGCAATGATTTATCTTAAATAGTTTCAAATACGTACGAGTACTACGAAAATATAATATTCTTGAGAATACAAACGTTCCTTTAGGAAACATTAATTAAATTAATATATTTTCCCGACCTTTTCGTTGGAAAACTTCTTTCCTTTCTGCCATTGCGGCTGAAAAAAAAACAAAAAATCAAAGCACTCGCTCAAATGCAAACCACCCGCATGAACGTTATGCGATTTTCGTGGAGAAGTTTGGCAGAGCTGCAGCGCTTCGTGAAGTGCGCGGAATTGGAGAGTCCTTCCCCTCCCCCCTCCCTCTTGCCTATTTTATTCTGATTGGCCAGAAAAGGGAAAGGGGAGTTGAAGCAAGCCTGTGATTCGTCGAGGAGGTCCTCAGGTGAGGGCTTTGTCAGTTGTGGTTCGAAGATGGTAGGAGTGGCAGCCCGCAGAACAATTTTCTTCGTTCTTATTATTAATAACTGTAAATTGAGTTTATTTCATCGATTTTAATTTTGCACGCGAAGATTTGAATTCAACGCAAATGGGTAGAGAAATTCTTTGGTTAGACAGGTCAAATCGACTTGATACGATAACCTGCAAGAGAAAGACTAGCAACCTGTGAAAGGCTTTCGTAAATTAAGTACTGAGTGATTTGCATCTTAAGTGTCAATATACTAGCGGTAAAACTACTCCGAATGTCCATCAAGGGATAGTGCAAGCCTGGATTATACAAGTGATTTTGGAAAAGTGTGGCAAAAGGATGTGGTAACCAAAGTTTCTTAGATTTGCCGCGCTTCTCTTCTCTCAAAAAACTCTTGTCATGCGACGGTAAGTTGAAACTTATTTCACTTTTCAGATTCAGATAGTGTATCGTTGATCTTTCGATATTTCATCGTATGTTCTGTGTATTTAGAAATATAACCTTAGATTATCACTGGCGGGGTGTGGGCTCTAGCATTTAGCGCATGTCTGTATATTGTCTATTGCCTTTTCACAAGATGTGAGGTGTGGTCAGACTCATTTTACGCACTTTGATCTCTGATGGCGGAAATTGTTTTAATATTAGTTGTATCTGTGTGTTTGTAAGCTTTTGATGAATCTTCTACCTATCTATCCGATTATTCTCTTCGTTTTTTGAATTTTATCACTTTGACAAAATATCACTTCTTTTGCTTGAATTGCAATTGATACGAAATAGGCGAATCTTTGTTGGAGCATCACGTCTAACTTTAATTTACCGTTTCAAATTTGATTTCCAACTGATCAATGTTATAAACAATTGTTCCGTTCATGCAAAGTTTTAATCTTAGGTAATTGACGAGACTTATAATCAACATTAATTCTTTCGTAGCGCTATATGATGAATTATTTATATTGATATGTGAAGTCATTTTTCCTAACTCATGCGTTCTTCTGCGTTGAGAGGCCGTTACTAATTTTAATTCTTGTCCGCCAAATTTTAAGATTGGTCGTGCGTGTGTCCTACTATTTAACTTTATTGTAAATCTTATTTATTGCAATCGCCTTTCCTAGAGAAATTGAGTACCTGTTTATAATTTATGCATATGGAAACGGAATTTCCAGTTCCTAGGATAGGCCGATGACTTCGCGTAACTTTGAAATGCCCCCTCTATCTTAAAACCTGAATTTTACTTGGAAATGAAATTGAGCGTATTTCTTCCTCCTGATTTCACTATTTGCAGTTTTCCTTCTCATCAATTTTCTGTGCTCTTCCAATCATCGTAACTTCAGGAAATTAATCATTTGTTTTTTCATACTTACAGGAAGCTGGAGTCGGGATGTCATCCTTCGCTGGAATTTCTGATGGAGTGCGAGGTAAGTGCTTGGATTTTCCTTTCTTTGTGCCCGAAACAATCGAGTAGAACGCGATTGTCGAAGTAATCCTTAGGGCAGGCATGTTCACGGTGGCTGTGGCGCCACGGGAAATCACGGGACTCGGCCTGTGGCAATCCGCCTCCTCTCCTGCGGGAGTGAGAGAAAAATTTACTTCTCTTTCGCGCTAGACTACTGTCCATGCAAAACGTCTAGATACTCGAGTTTGAAGTGTTGTACAGTGATACCTTGGTTAACGACGCTAATCCGTTCCAGGATAATCGTCGTTAACCAAAACCGTCGTTATCCAAGGCGCGATTTTCCACAGGTATAATAATGGTAATGGATTACCGTATTTCCTGGCGTCGAGGACGCACCCCAGTTTTTGGAAGCAAAACTTATAATATTTACCGATTTAACTCCGGTGAGACAAAATGTGCCTATGTGAATTAGCTATAATTTAGCATTGAACTATTTTAATATTCTCCGCTAGCTGCTTTTCAGTATGTTTTTATGATGTAACATCGTACCGTAAACCAAATATTAGTTTATAATATAATGATTATAAATAGACGTGCTGAAACACGTGAAACTCCGGAAAGACCAATCGACGAGGCGTCGTAAGCCAAATCCTACGTCGTTTCCCAAGGTATTTTTTTGGTTACAGCAACTCATCGTTAACCAAGTCCGTCGTTAACTAAGGCCGTCGTTAACCAAGGTACCACTGTATCTCAGTAACATATTCATCGATTGTAATGTAATAAACTGAAAATGAAAGAAAATGTATTTCTACATATAGTGAGCACCATGCGAATCTCGGATTCAGATAAACGGGCTCTGCACATCGTGAATACCTTTGAAGTACATTTCCATTAAGGCTCAGGCACACAGAGCGGTATCTGTCGCGGCGATCGGCTATCTCGGCCCACGGCGAGCAGTCATATCATCATCATACAAATGTGACACGACAACTTTGCGTGGAAGCTCTTGGTTCAGAAACTGCCGACCTTTGGGCAAAGTGTATATATCATGTAAAAAAATTAGTAGACAATTATTGGGAAAAAGATAACCTGGTGGACGAAGAGGCAACCGCGCGCGCTTTTTCCACCACTTTCCCTCCAATTTCTCGGTGAGATAGGTGGGCTGAGGGCCCCACAAAACAAGGATAAAATACTTCTACATGGACAGTGGTAGAAATTTTCTTTATAAAAGTTATCAAATTCGTCAACAGTGCGTGTATGCGGTGACTACGGCACTTTAAAATTTCTCGTAGGTTGTTAAATAACGAAAAT
Source organism: Sympetrum striolatum (assembly GCA_947579665.1). Classification (NCBI taxonomy): domain Eukaryota; kingdom Metazoa; phylum Arthropoda; class Insecta; order Odonata; family Libellulidae; genus Sympetrum; species Sympetrum striolatum. Next base: position 109,308,237 of record OX388343.1, on the reverse strand, counting down.
CGCCGAGTTTCCTTTATCAACAATTTTTGGATAGTAAATAAATAGTGCCAAGATTCTGCTTCAGCATATACATTTAAAAACATTGAACATTCATCTTATGTAGTCTCATATTGATAACTTGAGAAGTTTTTGAAAAATTAGCATTCAAAGTTGAGCTACCGTTTTCTGAGCGCCAAAAACCGTGCTTCGTGCGTTTGCCACGGCAATGAGTGGATTTACTTGAACATGCCTGCCTTAGGGGAGCCTGTATTACATAAGATCGTTAAGCCCTTCATAGAATCGTAAAGAGCATGCCTGTGATAGGGCTTTCCCACGGCCAATTACCAGTAGTTTAAATTTGAAGCATTTATTAATTTAACAAACTTAATCTCCTTAGAACGTATGTAGGCCTATCCTTTAGTGTTAGTAATCATTTTTATTTAGATTCCGAGATTTGGATGCCTCATTTTCTCTGATAATGTTCGTGAATTCATTGTATTACTTATAAACTAATGAAATGAGCTTAGGCGTTCCAATACTAATCTGAATTTCCTAATTAGCGAAGGACGTTATGTTAATTAAAATGATTCCTACTTTTTAGATGTTTTCTTTTGGTTCGATGTAAAGTGGAATGTGCAGGATGCTCGTTTTGGTACTAATGATGATGGTTTTGACGATCGAAATGATGTATTGCGTATTGTGGTAATTTTTAATATTCTTTCAGTGCTTGAGTATTTCTTTAGACGGAAAAATCAAAGTCGTGTGCTGTTAGAATGTTGTGTAATTCACCTTCTTTCCGATGAAGGCTGTTGCAATTCCAGAATTCGCAGTGGTTTATTGTGTGCGGTGATTGATGGATTGGTGTCTGTCATTACTGGTGTCTGCCAGTAGGGCGTAATGCATTCTTTTGTTTGGTGGCCGACTCGCTGGTCGGGGGATCGTTGGTCTTCTTGAAGTGGCAGATGTTTATGAATAGATCTGGGACGTATCCAAACTAGAAATCCAAACAAAACTTATGATAAGTTTCCAATAGTTCGGTTATGTAAACTACTATCTTGGAAAGATTAATAAGTTGGCCATTAAAGTGTTAAACTCCTCTAGTTTTCAACGCATTTAGGTTTTGAAAGAATTGACATATTTGTAGTAAGTAACGGGCTTGAATATACTAGCCCCTGTAAGTAAGGCATTTTTTCGTTTCTTTGGACCCACCCCATTGGAAAATCCATGCTGCGATAATGTATTGTAGTAATGTTGTTGATTGTTCCGAGCGTTTTGAAGGAAGTTCGGCGCGCGCGCTGCCCTCCGAAAGCAGCCGAATTTCTGCCGAGACCGGAGGGAGGAGAGGCGTTTAATGCTATATTGGCAAATTTTTAAAAATCAGATGATCATGTAATATCACCGAAACAAAGCGTAGTTTAAGGAAGACCGTCCAGATTGCCTTGTCGGCGGATCAAAGTTCGCTAGGCAAGAGCCCTCTGCAATTGAATGTCTCCCATTACATATGTAAACGCATGCTAATCTCATAAATGCCGAATTCCCATCCCGACTGATCCTCCAAGTGGCCCGGGTTTGGTATAGTAGATTTTATTATTTTAAAAGCTCCCGTGTACAAATGAATAAAACATGTGAACTAAACTCATTTCTGATGGGCGTCCTGACGCGAACGCGATCTCCCACGCGGAATATACAGCCGAACTTCGGTAACTGGAATACTTCGATAATTCGGAGAAAACGTCCTGCCCTTGAAAAACCTCGATTAGTCGAAGAAAAAACAGAACATTACTCAATTTTTTTCCTGACGATGTTTTGGGCATAAAAACCTTTATATGTCGAATTTTCGGTAGGACGACCTCTATAATTCGAATTTGTCAAGAACCCTCCGTCGCCAAAGTTTGTACAGTAATTCATTCCGTATTCTGAGAGATGTACAACTTTTAATTGTTATGAAAATTTGAATTTACCCAAAGAAAAAGGTTACGTCATTTAGTATGTTCCCAATACCAGCTGTCTCTTTTATTTCCCCAGATTTATTACCTCACTTTTATGTAAGTACTCCAAAAAATTCTTAATAAGTCACTAGATTTTGTTGGATAGTCTTAACTTTTTAGCCCGTCCCTTGAGATTCGAGTTATCGAGGTTCGACTGTATAGTTTTTTTTCTTTGTTGCGCCTTATTTCTTTCTTTTTATAAATTACGGAACTTTAGTCGTAATATCCCATCGTGAGGCATACAAGTTTCTCCTGGAATTTTTAATTCCTTATACTCCTCGCGTTCGATCTTTCTTTTCCGAAAACGACTTCAAATGGAGGCAATCCTGTGCTCTCGTTCGTTACCGCGTTAAAGCACTGGTACATCCATGGCGTGTGGCAGGGGGTTCACTTCTTGACTTTTCCTAATCAATTGCTTTCGCCTATCGATCTTGGAGAAAATTAATCCTTCAAACGATTCGTTCTAGTACCTATTTCCCTAATCTTCCTCACAGTATTAGAACGGCCAATTTAACAAGGGAGTCGCCTTTTATCGGTTACATCATCTGAGAATGTAATTTCCTGTGACCTTATATAGTACATTTATCCTTAGAATTAGACATATCTTCTAATGATTCCCGTCCCGCATCCTGTAATATCTGAGTAACACTCTGTTTTATCGTTGAAATTCTTTACAAAACGTATCGCCTTTCGTTGTACTTTTTCTTCCCGAATATAACATTGGTCAGCAGCATCCCTTACACTGCATGCGCACTCAAGGTGAGGCCTAACTAACGCTAAGTAACATCGCTCGGGAACGTTTTCTTCCCTCCTTCCGACTATTCTTTTATCAAAGCCGAAATTGCACGCGCTTTTATGAATGTGACGGTAAACTACCGTCCGCGCGCCCAGATGAAGGTTGTGCTTTTCCAGACATTTCAGATGTGGGTGCTCAATGATAAATTATTTGTGAGAGTTTCTCCAAGATACTATAACTATTCTACTGTCATTAAGTTTACCCTACAAAGGCTGTACAAATAATCATGTGTTATAGAATTTCTTTTGAATAAGTTAACTACTTTAAACTTTTCTACATTTAGCAATAAGAGCCAACCATCACACCCTTTGATAATTCTATCTAATTCGTTCGAATGTGCTGATCTATCACCTTGACTCTAACTCCCTGTGAATGACCGTGTTGTCCTCGAATATACTAACATTGCTGTCAATGTGATAGCTGAAGTCGTTGATGAAAACTAAAGTTAACAACGGTTGTGGTACTCTGAGGGACGCTGAACCAAGTTAGAACAAATGCCATCAAGTACTACTCATTGTTCTCTGCCCATGAGAGATTGTTATTAAGTTAATTACATCTGCATCGATACCTGCAATTTCAAATTTGTACAGCAATTTATGATGAGATACCTTATGGGAAGCCTTTCAAAAATCTAAAAATGTCGCATCGACTTGCTTATGTTTTTCGGCAGATTTCAGAACATGAACTAATAAATCAATAAACTCAGCTGATACTCCCAAGAGCGAGCATTACGAAAACCATGTTGATTACGTTTGAAGAATACCCATTCAAAAGCTAGCAATTATAAGTTCCATAATTTCACCTTTCAGTGTCACCATGTTAAAGTGATAGACCCGTAATAAATGATGTAAATGGAGTTAGACTTAGCACTTTTAAAGCGTAATAAGCTTGATATTCGGTTGCTCCGCTTTTAAATACTGGCTTGACTTTCGCAATTTTCCAATCTTTGGGGACCTTACCTTCGCTCATACCCTGGTCAGATATAACTTTCAGAAAAGGTGCTATGCTCTCCGCTACTTCCTTGAACACCTGAGCTGGTATGTCATCAGGACCAGGAGCTTTATTGGGTTTAATCTGTTGCAATTTTTTAATGATGCAGTCTTCTCTGAAGGTGATTTGCCACATCGATTCAGGCTTAATAACCTTCGGGAGAGTATTTTATGTATCATTGGACATGAAAACGGTGTGAGAAAAAACATTCAGGATATTATCTTGACCCAAGCATTGTTTACTGCAGTACCGCTCTTACCCTTTAACAAACCTACAGTTTGCTCTTTACCTTGGAGCAGTGTAAAATATAATACTCCATTGCACTTTCACGGCTGATTTTTTATACTCGTTATTATGGAAAGCCTTAAAATTTTGTTATTTGTTCATAGGTGACCCTTATATTTATCCGGAGGTGAGAATATGTTGTTCAATCTGGGAAAAATATTTAGCTGCTTCATTTTTCAGTGAAGAAGATCTTAACATGCGAATATAAGTTAGGCGCGTGTCTCAGGATAGGGATAATCCTCCCGGGCTTGGTTTATGACTCGACCGATGTCACCCCTTGAATTAGGATGGGTAAGAGAGGCCACCCTATTGTTTCATTTTTAGCTGTAAATTTTATTACCCTGTTACTGAGGGATTTCTTCGCTTTCCTTTGCGGCTCTACGCTAGCAGATGTGGAAAGCCCGTTGGTATTTTTCAAAAACCCTGAAATTTCTGAAAGAAAGCGGGTCTTCTCAGATATCTCCATGTACATCCTTTTCGCACGTTCCTTGCAGCTGGTCTACAATAAACTCCCTCCATTTCTAAATATTTCTACGTATATATTTTTGGGCTGCCTGCCTTCAGTTTGACTAAAAATCTCAAACAAGAATCATCTCCGTAGATTTTGGTGCGCTGTTGATTTCTATTATGCGGGGTTTTAGTTTTCTATATTTGTATTTAGAGAATACAAACGGCAGCTGGTTAATCAACCTCGGTTATTGGAGAACTTCATTATCTTCAAAAAGGTAAGATATATATATTTGATATTTTTTATTTTAATTATTTTATTTTATTATTCGGTAATATCCTATGTTGATTATAGTAATGTCTTTATTTAAGTGGAATCGTAGAATTAGATTAATTTCTATTCATTCAGTTCTAACTCTTATAAAAAATTCTAGTTTTACATTAACATTTTATTATCATGATTATGTTCTGTGAAAATGGATGAAATGCCGGGAATGTCAGGGACATCCCAACCTAGGAAGAAAGCAAAAAAATCTGCAAGTGGAGTTGTTGCTGAGGAGGAGAGAATATCTGGAGGAGTTGACATCTGAAGAATCCAGCAGTGGTGAAGATGACCTCCAACAAAGCAGTGACGACTCATCCTCAGACGATGAAGAAGGCGATACTGAAGTGACAGAAGGCGTTGTATGGGTGGACGAGTCGCCTCTTTTTCAAGACATCCCTTTCATAGGAAATCCAGGGCTGAGGATTGATACTGACGGTAACAAACCCATTGATTTCTTCAATTTAATTTTCACAAGTGATTTCTTCGAACTGATTGTGAAGGAAACAAATAAGAATGCAGAAGCAGTGTTTTTGGAAGGTGTTTCCGATCAATCAAGGATCACAAAATGGAAAGAGTTACACATAGCAGAATTCAAAGTATTTCTGGGACTGCTATTTCATACAGGGACGATTAGAATGAACAGACTGCAAGACTACTGGAAAACCCATAGATTATTCAATTTCTCGTGCTTTAAGAATTTCATGAGTAGGAATAGGTTTATGCTCATAATGAGAGTGCTTCATTTTTCTACAAATGTTTTAGAAGGTCAATCTGCACCCACAGATCGTTTATCTAAAATTAAGCCATTAATAATTTTCTTTAATAATCGCATGAATCAAATTTGTTTCCCCGCAAGAGAAATGTCCATTGACGAAGGAATGATCCTTTGGAAGGGTCGTTTAGTTTTCAAGCAGTTTGTTAGGGGAAAACGGCACAAATACGGCATCAAACTTTACATGCTTGCTGAGTCAACTGGATTTGTTCATAAAATAATTGTTTATACTGGCTCTCAAGACATGGAAGTTGGGGGAAAGGGTCATGCGTCGAATGTTGTGTTGAGTTTGCTAGATGGAAAGCTATACAAGGGACACTCGATTTACATGGTCAATTTTTACAACAGCGTAGAGTTAACATTGAAACTCTTGGCTAAGGAGACACATTCGACAGGCACATTACGAAAAAATAGAAGAGAAAATCCAAAATCCGTAATTGGAGCGAAACTAAGAAAAGGAGAGATTAGGTCACAGTACATTCGCGGAAAGAGCGTGTGTGTATCTAAGTGGAAAGACCGAAGAGAGGTGCTTGTGATTTCATCCGAATTCCCTGAAAAAATGATGGAAGTGGAGAAGAGGAACGGTGGAATGACTAAAAAACCCAAATCCGTCATAAGTTATAATAAGTACATGGGAGGTATTGATCACAGTGATCAAATGATGGCCTACTACCTTTGTGAGAGAAAAACGACACGATGGTACAAGAAAGTGGGGATTCATATCTTCCAACAAATGCTGTTGAATAGTTATTTTCTTTACTGCAAATATTCAGGAAAGAAAATGAGCTTGTATGTTTACAGACTAGAGATTATAGACATATTGGTTGACTCTGACAAGCCAGAAAACATTCAAAAGTTAATGGCGAAGAAATATCACAAGCCTAAAAAAATATCTCAAAAATCGGAAGGAGAAAAGAAAAGAACTATGAGTAAACGATGCCAGTGGTGTTCAACTTCAAAAAAAGTGCGGAAAGACACAATTTACCACTGTGTTGAATGTCCTGGATCCCCAGGGTTATGTTTACATCCTTGCTTTTATGAACATCACAAATGATATACTTGTATAGTAAAATATATTTTCATTGTATTATTTCGCATTTAATGTTATATATAAGTATATATATGCTTTTCTTCTATGCTTTCTTGTAATTAATATGTATGTGTGTAATTATATTTCGTCATAACCAAATCGCTACGCAATAAATATTTTCTTATGTTTATGTAATATTAGTATGTTGTTTTTGAAGTACATTCCGAAAAGATAAGTGGCTGTAAACCGGTATGTGGAAGAAAATCCTTTAATAAAACGTTGTCTTATTTTCCCATTTTGTTCCTGGGCTCGATGCCGGAGCAGTATGAAATTTCACTAATGAATAATAGGAAACCAAACACGAATTGTAATGAACTTTCCGAACGAATATCGATTTCAAATTCTATGTATAGGTTGATATTGCGTTTACGTTACGGACAGCAGAAAGACATCGGCGAAAATGTTACTTGGTTCGACTTTGGACGATCAAACTTCTACCGTCAGGAGCAGGTTGCCCTGTGTGATGATTAAGGTCGTGTTATCCGTAAATATACGCATTACACTCATTCAATAGCGACTCTGGGTTCGATTCTCAGTCACTATTTCAGTAATACCGTAGTAAATTATGCGAAACTGATCTGCAGAACAGAGAGACGTAAAATTTCGAAAACACTTTTTATTTTAAAAGGTCTTTTAAGTAAGCTTGCAGTATACAAGCAACATATTACTCGTTAAGATATATATTTATTCATACAATACGTGTGTGTATGTATATATATTGTTTGAATAGTATTACTTAAATATAACTATCGCTAATATTTGATAATAGTTATTAACATAATAAAATATTAAAAATTATAGTTATTTAATTTACAATCTGTATTCATCATAAAATTGATTATATGCTTAATTCATCAAAGAAAATTGAAGCTCTAGCTTCGGAAAAATAGAAGCTTAATAGAATGTTGGTAAATTTATATCCTTTAAGGGTATGCAACCCCAATATGCACAGAAACCGGCATCTGGGGTGACGAACGAAGATATTAACTGGCAGTGAAAGGGTTAACATAGTTAAGTCCTTATCGGTTGATCTCACTGCTGAGGATGACGTCCCGACTTAGCGGTCTCTGAAATTATCTACTTTTTTGGAATCTTTGACGAAGGACTCGAATACCTTTCGATGCTGCCCCATCAAACGTAAGGGAACTAACCTGCCTGCGGAGTAGGGCAGTAAAGGCCCAGAAAAGGCAGTAGGCAACTGCTAGTAGATATATATTATTACAAAAGGGTCATAAACTTTAAGATGTTGTTCCTTATGTTACTTAATTCATCTAAAAATGAATTATTTGAGTTAACACTGACTTAAGAGCAAGTGAACAGCATCAGCTGAATTCGAAATTCAAGGACAAGAGAGAGTATATTTATGAATTTAGTTGACATGTAAGGGTTGGAAAATATATTTGGTAAATCAGTCCATTTTTATTGTGAGAGGGTGCCTTGGATAGGTTGAAAAATGAAATCAGTGATTGGTCAATATCCATAATTCTTTGACATTTAATATTTGTATGCATGCCGTCCTATCGAAATCCACCCAGATTCAATCAATTTCTGTGAAAACAGCTAAGTAAATTGGACTATTATCTACTTATGCAGTTTTTCACTTGGTCTGTATGTTAGACTGTGGACTGTGTAACAAATCTAATGGCATTAATTCAAAATCTTTGGATCTTTATTTAGAGCCCTGTAAAATGGTCCCTTATTCAAAATAATATTGACTTTGATTGTGCTTCTGTGCTTTGATTGCAATGTAAAATTTATTGAAACCTTTTGTGTATGAATGGGAATTATCCAAAGAAAAACTTCCTCAAAATTTTGTTATGTTTTTGAATGTATTATATTTAGAAGATTATGGTGATAAGGTTAGAGTTTTCATGTTCATCATGTTTTTCCTCTTCAAGATCTCAAGCAATAGTTAGAGCAATCATCTTTCTTTGCTATTTTCTAATCAATCTAATTCTCAAACATTGTGTATCAACTTTATATCTTTGATTTTTATCCTTGCTCTTTAGTAGTTTAAACCAATATATGCCCACTTTTGTTCTCTATTTTGTCTTACTGAATATTTCTGTCCTATATTTTCCTCTTATGCTCTCCGCACAATCTTTGCTTCCTGCATTCATTTTACTCGGATGTCTCTGAAATACATGGGCTCTAATAATGTTCAAATTCAAACTATTCAGCATAATTAGGAATATACATTCATTTTATATCATTCTATAAATCAGCTGTAAGATTTCCTCCTGAGAACTGTCCCAAGGATAAAAAGAAGTTCCTTGTACATGTGTAACGTTTGTTTTCTTTATTTTCTGTAGGATCTGAAGCAATAATGAAGCTGCTGGAGGCCATTGACACTCACACCAGTTCGGGATCTACTGCCCGTAGAAAATGTTTATTCCATTCCAGGTGATGCTCATTATTAACGTTGATAAAATAGTATTCCCTCACGTTTATTATCGAAATGTTGCATTCTCATTATGACGAGAATTTACTTAACCCATTTCTAACTAAACTACAGTCTAACAACTAAAGTACAGTCTTTATTGATTCATTGTAGTAATTTAGATTGACTGAAAAAATTCAAGTTAACAAATTACTCGGGATAGGATGGTGGCAAACTTTTGGCACTCGTGTCCAATGTTGCTCTTGAGTTTAATTTTTGCTTTCTATTGACTTAGGTTGGCTTGCTGCTCAGTGCTCTTTTCTTATAAAAAGTTATTTTTAAAGCAATGTGTGTTATTTATATATTAATACAGGTATTGTAATTTCTCATGCTATGACTCGACATCTCATTGGAGTACAAGTCATTTCATAAAATATGTCAGTCTTGTGTTAAAAGTTAATTAGGTAGTACAGTAGAACCCCGTTTTTACGAACCTCGATTTTACGAAGTGACACAGTTTTACGAACCATTCCGCCGGTCCCGATCTTTGTACATGTAAAATGACCTCGGTTTTACGTAAAACCTCGATTTCATGTTTTACGAAGTGAGAAGCCGGTCCCTAGGAGTGAATGAACCCCGGTTTTACGAAGTATTTGAAATTGTTTTGTCGCATTGAGCTCAATACAACGGGATGACGATCGCCGTAAACAGGAGCAGCTGAATCCAGATCGTCTATGTTGGGAAGACCCTCATCCCATGTATTTTAGATGGGAAAATGTGAAAATTTCGTGGGATACAAAGATTTTGATTACTGTTTTCGCGAAAAATGATAGCTTATAAGACGTAGCCGTGCTCTTTCTTTCTTCATCATGCTTTCTGGTAATATCGCGAATCCACGACCTGGGGTCGTATTGACCAGCAGTTTTCAGTAGTATATGGTTTCTATTTGGACGAAAGATTGAGAGAATAGAGCATGATAAGAATTTGTTTTCGACTTGGGGAGTTTTGGGCTCAGATCTTGGCTACTAAATTGGAGTGCGACATCTTAAAATGCTTAAAGCTGCTGCAGGGATTTCGGATTTTAGCTGGTTAGTAAAAGCTTGAAAAATAATGGTTGGATGGTGGACACCCTGAGAAAGGTTGGTCTCCAAGCGAGGAAAAGTCGCGCGCGTACAGTCAGAATCTCTCTCTGCGCGAGGTGGCCTGTGTTGTGATATCCCGTGTGCCTATCAGAAAAATAATGGATAAAACATCGCTGACCAAGAAAAGGAGGAAGTCCCTGAGTTTGGTCACCAAAAGGTCAATTAGAAAGGAAGTACGTGATCGCGGGCAGACAAAAAATTCTGAAGGAGAAGGCTCAGGTTTAGGCTCTTAAACTGAAGTGCGACAACATTAAAGCCTCAAATGGGTGGCTTGATAGATTCAAGAAAAGATACGGAATCACTTCAATGAAAATCTGTGGAGAAGAAGGTAGCATCAACACAAAAGACGTTGAGCAGTGGCATGAAATAAACGATGACATTGTGTCTAAATATTTCCCTCGAGATATATACAACCTGGATGAAACAGGTTTGTTTTTCAAGGCATCACCTGACTCCATCCTCGGAACCCGTGGTGAAAAATGTCGCGGAGGTAAAAAATCTAAGGATAGGGTTACAGTAATGCTGATATGTAACCAAGATCGATCTGAAAAGTTGAAACCAGTTGTGATTGCAAAATCAAGAGCTCCGCGTTGCTTCAAGAACGTGAAAAATTTGCCTGTTTTGTATGAAAGTAATAAAAAAGCATGGATGGCGATGGGCATTTTTCAGAAGCAAATTATCTTCTTGCAGAGGAAGAGCGCATGCGAGAATTGCAATGTACTACTTCTTGTAGATAATGCCCCAGTTCATAAAATAAGCGGAGTAGTGCTCCCAAACGTACTTTTTCTGAGTCCAAATAGCACCAGTAAGATGCAACCGCTGGACATGGGAATATTTAACAACTATAAAGTCCACTACCGAATATTTCTCGTCCAGCACTATCTTCGGACGCTTGGTAAGTTCTATTTATTTTCTATCATCTTGTGTATAAGAAATACCTACTACCTATATATATCCTTTGCGACCTCCATATTTTCTCTGGAATTCTTTAATTTTAGCAATATGATAGCCGCCGCAACCCCATCGCAGAACTTTGGTGAACCCTTTACTTGAAAGTAGCATTCCTGTGGAAGTTCTTCGCTGCAGCTGTCATGGAAATTAGTTTAATTAAAGAATACTAAATTTGTTGTAATACGTCACTATTACTTAAATTTTGATGCATTTTCAATACGTAATTTATTAATTAAAAGTGTTTTACGTGGTTAGGTAAGAATTTGCGATCGCGACTTATGATTTGTGACGCGACAAGATCGTTTAAAGTAGCCGCGAGTAAGTAGTTCTCGAAAATCACCGCTAAACGTCAGCGTAGTAGAACGCATATATAAAATAGAGGGAGTTTCAAATTAACTTAAGTAAAGTTCTTAAATGACTTAAAATATTTACGAGCTAGTTTCTTGGAATTCATGGCTGTCAGTTTCATTCACTTTGACTTATGTGAGTCTCCTAGGCTTTGAAATAAGGTGTATGCTATACAGGGAATCAGTATAATCGTAGTCTAATTTATAAATCCTTTCCATTTGATGCAGATATATTGCACATTGGCTCCTGGAGAGCCATGTGGGTAACGCTCGTGACTCATGAGGAATCAGTTCTGATTTAAAATCCTGGTGGGAGCACATGGGCAGAATGAACTAAGCTGTCCAAGCGCTTACTACTACTAATACTACTACTATAGTGCACACAGAGAATTGCATGTGATATCTATTGTTTTCTTTCTGAATGAGCTTGTGACTCTTATTTGACACAGAAATTAGTTTGATTTCATCCTCATAATTATTTGACAAGTTTAGACCTGCATAGTTTATCTTTCTGCTAGCTGAGCTTTAGTACGCATACATTTGTTGCTGATCAAGCCTCTGATGTGCCTCCTTGGACATTGTTGCATGCTGTGCGAGGAATTGCCAGAGCATGAGACAGTGCCACTGCAAACACTATTTCTAACTGTAGGAGATCAGCTGGTTTTGGTGACACATCAATTATAGAGACAGAGGAGTTAGTGGAGGTTCCCACACTACAGGACCTCCTTAGTAAAGAAATGGCACAACTAAATCAGTACATCCCAGATGCATCCTCTCATGCTGAGTCAAATGTCAAGTGTGACTCTCACATAATGACGTATAACTGCAGTGACTGTAGTAACTGAAGACGAAGAAGATGAGGATGAAGTGAACTTACTCTTCTACAAGCTATGAAGATGACCCAGAAGCACCTTTCCCCCCTACAAGGGATGAATTAAGACACTCCATAAAAGTGCTTCACAATTTTCAAATTTTTACTGATGGTGTACCTGATTCATTCAATTATTACCTTTCAGGTATTGAGAAAATCACCTCATCTTTCATTGTAACTTCCGAAAAAAAATAAAAATTGAAGATTATTTTAAAAAGTAAAAAGTTTGGAATTTTTTTTCTGTTGTATTAAACATTAAACTGGATGTATAATTCATTTTATTGAAATATTACCTTCCTTTCAATCCCATTTAACATTATGCACTGTGTTACTGAACTTGGATTGTTATCGTAGAGATTTCGATTGCTTGAAAGAAAACCTCAAATTTACGAAGCCCGAATTTTACAAAGTGCAAATTTTTTGGTCCCTTCAACTTCGTAAAATTGAGGTTCTACTGTAGTTAGTATTAAGTAGCAATTAGGAGTGACACAACTACTTTTAGCAATTTTTGCAGTAAGGGAAAACATTTTGTTTTGAATAATTCATTTCAACTTTGAATGAAATCTGTCGTTGAGCATTGTATAAACCAGCCTACATTTTGGCATTACTGCGTATGGGAAATTCTTTCAGGATTTTGATTTCTTTTTCCAATTTTTGAATACTGAAGCGCATCAATCGCATATTTTACATTTTAGGAAGGGGCACTGTTGTAACAGGAAGATTAGAAAGAGGTACTTTGAAGAAGGGAGCAGATTGTGAATTTATTGGTTATAACAAGACCCTCAAAAGCACAGTTACAGGTGAAGTATGAACTTATTTTCCATTTGTATTATGACTTTGTTTTGGTTTCCCATTCTTATGTACCCCTTTTACAAATGCTTAGTGTTTGAATTATAATATATACACAGTTGATTAATAATAATAATACCATAACGTATGTAGTAAAGTATTGGCTTAATATTACGGTATTTTTTGAGGAATAATGATGGATTTAGTTTAAAATAAAGGATCCAATGTAGGCATGTTGGATTTCAGAAAACTAATGCACATTTTTTTGTGGTCAGCAACTTTTATGTTTTATAATAGTACATTTGCAATGGCATTTAAGAAAGTATAACAAAATTTAAAAAAATTAACTACTTTTTGAAAGTAAAATTCAAATTTTAGCCATGCAAGTTTTTCACTGTCCAAGCATTGTTGCAGACGAGCAGAAAAGTTATCCTTCATTTTTTGAAGCGTAGCAAGTAGAGGAAGGGCATCACAAGTGCATGGTTTGAACCTTATATGAAGGTCAGGGAAAAGATATCAGGTAAAATAGATGGAGATTAAAAGAGATGGTATGGCACCATGCTAGGGAACATTGAAATGAATATGAAATCCGGTATTTCATAAGTGCTACCAAACAAACAGTTTTGGTAAAGGTCTTAAAAGAGCAATGATGTTCAATCATCAACGCTTTCATGTTTACTGAAATGTCTTCTGACAGTGAGTAATTGCCAACAACGACCAATAAACTAGTCCCCGTCTTTCATACCCATCCCAAATACCTCTCTGCTGGACCCTATATACATATATAGTTAAATCATTAGATTGTGTTGCTGGTTTCAGGGGTTGAAATGTTCCACCAAATCCTGGAGGAGGCGCATGCAGAACTGGGAGCGTTGGTCAGAGGAGTGAAGACGGATGACATTAGGAGAGGGATGATGATGGTGAAGCCAGGCACTGCCAAAGCTTATGACCATTTGGAGACTCAAGTGAGAACTAAATTTATTTGAAATGTATTGGTCCCCAATCCATGTTTCAGTTATGCTAGGATTTAAAATGCTCTGGTGTGAAAAGTAAATAGTTGTAAGCTTATGAAATCTTGATTAAAAATATTAAGAATTAGTTATGGAGGAAGGGTGGTAAAAAGGGATTTCAATTTGTGCACTGTGAGAATCATGGAAGTCTGCCAAAGATTTAGATTTTATGTAGAGCCCTACAAATTATACAGTTTAAATCAAATTTCCTAATTTTAAATAATGGAAAATTAGTTAGTCTATTTAAATGATAATTATTTAATCTGTAAATTGAGTAAATTCCTGGACAGATAATAGGCTACTTTACAAGTATACTATGACCTCCTGCATTATGACACTAGTCATAATGTTCCCTTAACAAATGGGGTTGGTGAATTTTATTTTTGTTTATTGGATTTATTTCTGTTGTAAATTTACATTAGAATAAATTGTCTCACAAGCATATAATCAGAGAGGAAATAAAACTATATACTTGTGATGTGTCCATTTGATTCTTCGATTCTATGCCAAGAATCGGAATTGAAAATGATCGTTTACCAAAGTGAGAAATCGATTCCGATTCCAGTAGTACTTCAAATCACAAATTTATATACGACCGTGCTTCCAACAGTCATTTGAATTTTTGCACCACGTAATCGTAAAAACAAAAATTCGAATCCAATCAGTAGTGACCGTTTCTTCCATGACGTAGTACCGTCGTGACGTTAAAGATTCATAAGTTTTCTAGGTGCACAACATTGTTGTCGACTTCTACTGCACGTTGTAATGTCAATAGTGTGGAATCATTTTCATATTGATCCTATAATTGATCAAATTGCCGTGTGTATCCACTGCCACGCAAGAATTTCCCGTGGTGGAACCATGGAAGAAGGTTTTTTCTTTTCTTCCATGGGAATCTTCAAAATCTACCTCAAATTTATTAAAACATTTTAATAAACAACATAGATCCCTAGTAAAGGTTTCATCACCGAAAGATGGGACACTTGAAATTTCACCATTTAATTACTTCGTGTGATATGAGTGATGCTTTTGTTAACCGATTCTTTCACAGAGTAATAATTTTTTACGTGGTTGTCTTATTGCCTGGAATGAAGTGATATTTTTCTTGGAGCCTATGGCATTAGAATCAACACAATCGGTATTGGTAGAATTGGAATCGAAATGTCCAAATCGGGATTGGAATCGACCCATCACTAATATATACCATAGTAAGGGTGATTTCTTTCTCAAATTGAGTAAATGGCTAGACAATAGGAATGGCGCTTCTCATTACTAAGCAATAATTTCTAGCAGCTGTTTTGCTTTTCATTTAGCGATGTCTCTGTAAGTTGCCCCTCAAATTGATAGCATCAGTAGCTTGTCTATACTAGAGGTTTTAATTCCTTTTCTTCTCTTATTACTACTAGATGGTATTATTTTTTAGGTAGTTTTGTTTGGTTGGCACTTCATTTCCATTGAGTAAATCTTACTTGGTTTTTCTTTATGGTCATTAATGAATGAAAAACTCCTTATAAAGTGATGCATTGTATGTTATCGCCATAGGTGCAATGAATGAATTATGTTTTATAGGTAATGTTATGAATACTCATTTCATTTATGAAGTTGGTGAAAAATAACTTTTTGATACACTGCACTGCATGATAAAGGCATTGGGTATCACCCCTTTGACGGTGACACCCGGCCGCACCCCCTAGTTACCCCTCTGCAGCCTACTACACTCCATTTTGACTACTTCTGTTTGACACTCTTGCTCGCTCCAATCAGAGCTGCCAACTTTCCCTGGCAAATTGCATGCAAGTTTTAAATTCAAACCTTAAACATGCAGAAATTTATCTATTTTTGCAGTTCTAAAACCGTGACCTAACACAAGCCTTGACCCCCCACGGACCAGGACCGTAACGCCTAGCTGGACCCCACCCCCATATTGCATTACATGATTTTTTTACGGTCCCTAATTTTTAACAAATTACATATAACTATTGAAATTAAAATATTGATGACTAAAAATGATTTAATAAAAGTTTCATAATCAGAACGTAGAAATTAATATTTTAAATACACTTTTTGTAATTTAAAAATATTTTCCTGAATTAAAATGTCGTATCAGAAGCAATGCTATGCTATGCTATGCTATGCTATGCTATGCTATGCTAATATCAGTTGTATCTATATGTTTGTAAGCTTTTGATGAATCTTCTACCTATCTATCCGATTATTCTCTTCGTTTTTTGAATTTTATCACTTTGACAAAATATCACTCCTTTTGCTTGAATTGCAATTGATACGAAATAGGCGAATCTTTGTTGGAGCATCACGTCTAACTTTAAATTACCGTTTCAAATTTCATTTCCAACTGATCAATGTTATAAACAATTTTTCGGTTCATGCAAATTTTTAATCTTAGGTAATTGACGAGACTTATAATCAACATTAATTCTTTCGTAGCGCTATATAATGAATTATTTATATTGATATGTGAAGTCATTTTTCCTAACTCATGCGTTCTTCTGCGTTGAGAGGCCGTTACTAATTTTAATTCTTGTCCGCCAAATTTTAAGATAGGTCGTGCGTGTGTCCGACTATTTAACTTTATTGTAAATCTTATTTATTGCAATCGCCTTTCCTAGAGAAATTGAGTACCTGTTTATAATTTATGCATATGGAAACGGAATTTCCAGCTCCTGGGATAGGCCGATGACTTCGCGTAACTTTAAAATGCC
This sequence comes from Sympetrum striolatum, assembly GCA_947579665.1. Lineage (NCBI taxonomy): Eukaryota > Metazoa > Arthropoda > Insecta > Odonata > Libellulidae > Sympetrum > Sympetrum striolatum. The sequence goes on along the minus strand of OX388343.1, from coordinate 109,291,355 downwards.
CCCTCTATCTTAAAACCTGATTTTTACTTGGAAAAGAAATTGAGCGTATGTTTTCCTCCTGATTTCACTATTTGCAGTTTTTCTTCTCATTAATTTTCTGTGCTATTCCAATTACTTCAGGCAATTAATCATTTGTTTTTTCATGCTCTCAGGAAGCTGGAGTCGGGATGTCATCTTTCGCTGGAATTTCTGATGGAGTGCGAGGTAAGTGCTTGGATTTTACTTTCTTTGTGCCCAGAAACAATCTAGTAGAAAGCGATTGTCGAAGTAATCCTTAGGGCAGGCATGCTCAAATGCTGCCACGGTGGCTGTGGCGCCAAGGAATGCCACGGGACTCGGCCTCGGATTTACTGTTCTTTCGCGCTATACTAGGCCTTTGCAGTCATTCAGTCTTTTGTAGTAGAATGGCACCATGGCAAAAAGGGTCTCGGAAGGTGGTGGAAGTAACCCTTCCTGGGAGCTTTGTAAATATTGTCATACTACTCTTGTATAAAGCATACGCATGAAAATAAATATTAAGTAAATTTTGTAGTTACCATTACGTGCTACCATCTCTGCCTCCGAACCGTCCGCTGCTCCTACCGCTACCACAACACCGTCTTCCATGCTGAAACTCAGATTCCCCCTCCACGCTACTGCACAACCGAGTATGCAGCGGCCATGAGAGCATTTTCTTTGAACATTAGCCTGCCTTAGGGGAACTTGTATTACATACGATCGTTAAGCCCTTCATAGAATCGTAAAGAGCATGCCGGTGATAGGGCTTTCCCACGGCCAATTACCTGTAGTTAAAAATTTGAAGCATTTATTAATTTAACAAACTTAATCTCCTTAGAACGTATGTAGGCCTATCCTTTAGTGTTAGTAATCATTTTTATTTAGATTCCGAGATTTGGATGCCTCATTTTCTCTGATAATGTTCGTGAATTCATTGTATTACTTATAAACTAATGAAATGAGCTTAGGCGTTCCAATACTAATCTGAATTTCCTAATTAGCGAAGGACGTTATGTTAATTAAAATGATTCCTACTTTTTAGATGTTTTCTTTTGGTTCGATGTAAAGTGGAATGTGCAGGATGCTCGTTTTGGTACTAATGATGATGGTTTTGACGATCGAAATGATGTATTGCGTATTGTGGTAATTTTTAATATTCTTTCAGTGCTTGAGTATTTCTTTAGATGGAAAATATCAATGTCGTGTGCAGTTAGAATGTTGTGTAATTCACTTTCTTTCTGATGAAGGCTGTTGCAATTCCAGAATTCGCAGTGGTTTATTGTGTGCGGTGATTGATGGATTGGTGTCTGTCATTACTGGCGTCTGCCAGTAGGGCGTAATGCATTCTTTGGTTTGGTGGCCGACTCGCTGGTCGGGGGATCGTTGGTCTTCTTGAAGTGGCAGATGTTTGTTATTAGAGATATTGGTCGTATCCAAACTAAAATTCCAAACAACACTTATGATAAGTTTCCTATAATTCGGTCATGTAAACTACTATCTTGGAAAGATTAATAAGTTGGCCATATAATCGTTAAACTCCTCTAGTTTTCAACGTATTTAGTTTTTGAAAGAATTGACATATTTGTAGTAAGTAACGGGCTTGAATATACTAGCCCCTGTAAGTAAGGCATTTTTTCGTTTCTTTGGACCCACCCCATTGGAAAATCCTGGCTGCGCCACTGTGATGTAGTAATGTTGTTGATTGTACCAAGCGTTTTGAAGGAAGTTCGGCGAGAATTCGAATTAGCCGAATTTCTGCCGAGACCAGAGGGAGGAGGGGAGGGCTTTTAATGCTATATTGGCAGATTTTTTAAATCAGATGAATTAATTTTTTTTCTCATCATAGTCTAACTCCCGAACCAAGAAATGACCGTCATACGATGTAAGATTATGAATAAACACAGGTAGAAAATTTGGCATTTGTTACTGCAGGTTGCAAAAAGAATGTGCGGGCGCTCGATACTTACCTGTCAAGTGATCGTGATCTTTATCGGCATCTGACTTCATTTCTTTACCAAAAATATGACAAGCATTCTTAAAATTTGTCTCTTCTTCTAGGCAAAGTGATTCCATTGGTACAATGGCCCGCAAAAGTATCTTTAATTTTTCAGATTTTAGTTTCGAGTTTTTCTGAGTTTTATGTTTTGCTTGAAATATAAGGTTAGGGATACATAATTTAAGAAAAGGGTTCTGCCGCATATCTTGCAACACCGCAGCTCCGCCTTAAATACCGTTAGGGCTCCTTTGCACGCTGCCCTTGCTCCTTGCGAGGTCGCGACGACCTACTGTTTTAAACTATCGCAGCCCAAGGAACCCTTACGTTTCCGACCCGACGGTTTCGCGTTCTATTATCAGTGGGGGCCAATGAACTAAATGCCCTAAGCTTTTGAGGGCTTTTAACAATGCAATACAAAAGTGAGTTGAAGGAGAATATCTGTCGTGCTTTTTGCGGCACTAGCGAGATTGGGAAACGAAATGAATTAAGTTGAGCTATTTATTTAGAAATCGATGGAAATAAACGCCCAAAAAGGCCGTAGGTTCAATTTTTTAGGTTATGATATTATATCGACTCAATATTCCGGCAAATCAATTAACTTAGGGCTATTGGACGATGGTCATTAATCTTAGTTAAGTCAGATATTCTGAATTCAAATTATTCGCGTGAGTTTCTTATCACAGGTTAGGCTATAGGCTAAGTCTGTTTCATTAACTACTAAAATTAATTACAAAATATGTGAAACAAAACGAACACAAAGAAGACAACTCTTGTACAATGATACTTTATTAATAAACATTGGAAAGAGAATTTGCTAGTGGGAAAAAATCTTCGCAGCTGAAGGCTGATGAAGAGAAGACCCACTATGCAGGAAAATACCCACACAAGTAGGGGGGTGAAAAAAACCCGTGAAAACGCAACATTAAAATGATGAAAAAAATATACTTAATAATATATATTAATCCTTAAGCTAACATACAAAAATTTAAAAAATATTCTCCTAAATAATTCCTAATAATATTAATAAAATAAATAATCTCCTTTACTGCTGCACGTCTGGCTTCCAGCCCATGGAAACACAGTCTCCGGCGGACAGTATCATGGCTGATATTCAGTCCAACAGCATGTCTAGTTGAAAATTATAGAGAATACATTTCCATAATATATACCACGAAGAGGGAAGAAACCCACTGACATATAATGCAGTAAATAAATACGTCGTTTTGTTACCTCGCCTCCTCTGCTGTTGAAAATGGATTCAGCAGTATGTGATCGACAATACGCGGATCCTCTTCCTCTGTTGTGACTCTTGGCCTCCCTGAGACCTCCTTACGATCGACGGATAGAGTTTCCTCCCACCTTTTCTTATATGCATAAACGGTTACATATGAAACACCAAATTCTAGCGCTATCTCGTAAACTGGTGTTTTAGCAATTAGCATGCCTACTATTTGATTAGGTTTTCTTGGACTTAGCTGAGGTATGAGTGTATATATTCGTAAGTGTGTTATTATTTTGTCACCTGATGATGTAGCAACGCTACGAAACATGGGTCATGTTATTCGGATAATAAATTAGTGGTGTAGCAAAAGTTTGTTTATCATGAATTTTTTTTCTTAGCAATACCAGCGCACTTCGGAAAAAACAAAAAGAATCATATTTATGTTGCACCAACATGTTAACATTTGAGGATTTAACTCTCTATCAAAACTCTTAAGACGTTATAAAATATTTCACTGAATTATATTCACTACCCTAACCTCATGAAAAAACATGAAGAGAAAATCACAGCGACACCGACCTTCGTCCTTTGCAGATGGAGAAGAACTAAATTTCAGAACGGCTATTCCCCTTTTGAAAAGACACGCGAAAATTGAAATCCTAATCCAAGAGCACAAGTGAGCCTCAAACCGTTCCTTTCCTCAAATTCATACAGGACACAAAAATCCGCAGGAGATCTGCTGGGTTTTTCCAAGCCCTTCCATTTCAGAGAGAGAACCTACGCAGTGGGGTAGCGAAGTCCTAGGCGGCTAGGACTTCGCCTACAAGAATGCCGGAAGCGTGCCATATTTGATGCCTATAGAAATGCCCTTCTGGGAAAAAGAGATAGTGAAACAAAGAATACCTGCTATGAAGATGTCCCTCTTGTCCTCTGCACGAGGTATTGTCTAATGTGGAAATAGTAGCCCAACAGGTGAAGGATATAATGAGAAGAAGACAATACCTTCGCTCTGTGTACCGCAGCAGATCCTCCGCAGAGCTTCCTTGTGTCTTGGATGGAATCTATTATCTTACTCAACTTACCGATCTTGATTACAAGCAATGCTTCTTTAATGACGCCCGTTAATCTTATTTGGTAAAAAGTTATTTACACATGGTGTATGCGATTTTAGCAGTCGGTAAAACATACGTCGCTTATATAATTCATCCTGAGAAAAGAACCGTAAATAGTTATTTCCCAACGGCTACGATAGCTCACAAGTATCGACTGTTCAATCATCGATTTGTCGCTAGACCGGTGAAAATATGTCCAATTTAAAATACATTGGAGGTATTTTTTTATGGAGAAATTACCTGTAAGATATTGCGTTCGCGCTTTTCATATCGATAGATATCCGTATAATTAAGAAAAGCATTAAAATGTTTCCTTAACTATCCTGCATTTGACACCAAGGCACACAAGATATTCTCCTTTTTAGGAGAATGTCTTGTGTGTTGTGAATATATAGGAAAAGGAGGGCGCAGGTTATGACCTTACATTTTGCACATAGAATATTATCATCTTATTTTATATGGATGAAATGTAACCCAAAACGTCTTGAGGTTGACGCCAGGTTTATCCTGATTTTTCTGTAAGGTATACATTGTGGAAATTTTAAAAGTAATTGTGAACTCTTAACCGATGAGATAAACGATTATTTAGCATGGTGATGATTAGTTTCTAGGCTTTTTACTCAAAATGGCTTGCTCAAAAATACCTTTCGATTAGCATACCTTACTCGTTTATAACTATTAGATATAATCCCTTCCTCGGATAAATATATGCATACATCTATCTATTATGTGTCGACGCTTTTCCTGATTCACTGATTCGTATATGTAGGAAGATACAAATTCAGGGGCCAAACTTCTGGAAGGATAGATTGCATTGCGCCAACTATTACATAAAAATACTTTCCGGAAAGACATAGACTTCAAAAGCAAGGTGCCTAGAGATATATAGAGATTGGGTTTCTTATTGACTACATCTCTGAGCACCTTGAAGTATATATTTACGCCAGTCTAAATTGGAAATCAGGGTCATTTTCGAAAAACTCTTTACAAGATTCAATAGATAATTTTTTCATCTGTTGGAGTCCTGAATTTCAATTCTTTGTCATTCCGGGAATTTTTTTAAATCTCGAAATTCGGTTTAATATGTGACAGATAAAAATGCATTGCGCCAATATTTGGGATAAAAAGAAATATTTTTGCTAAGAAATAGAACTCAAATTAAAGGAGCTAAGAGAAATTTTTCAGATCTAACAGAAACAGTAGAAACTATTGAATTAAGTATCCATGGTTCGATATCAGGCCGGTGCAAAACTGTCCTGTTAAAAATAAAGATATAGAGGTGCCACGTTGATGAATATTTATACTATGTTATATAAAAAAATTAATTTTTAACCATAGTTATCTTTGGTTCAAACCAGGCCACGCCAAACGATCTCCTATAACAAATAAATGGGAAATTAAGCACGTATTAAAAAGTAGTTAAAGACCTGATTCATATTTCATATTAATTTTGCACTTAGCTGAAAATTCATCTTCTTCAACGTTATTTGCAAGGATATATTTCAAAAGGTCCTGGATTGAGAAATTCGGAAATTAAATTTTCGTTTATTACCGCTAAGATGTATGACTGCTCTCCTTGCTGATGACCAATTACTATATTTTTACAAAAACTTTAACTTTTGCTTGCAGAATGTAAGCAGCATTTTACTCGTGTATTCAAGCTGGAGTTGTGGTAAAAATACGTATTCGACGGCTTTTAGTCCAAGCGTGACAGGTATGAAGAGTTCCTGGGGCTCGATTTAAGAAGAACATGAATAGGAACCTTGTGTTTATGCCAGCAGGAAGGATTGCGTTCCTCTTGTTTCATTGAGGGATAAGAGGCTCAGGCCTAGGTAACGGTACTAGGCTACGGCGGTGTTGCAAGATTTGCACCCGAACCCTTTTCTTAAATAATGTATCCCTAACCTTATATTTCACGCAAAACATAAAACTCAGAAAAACTCGAAACTAATATCTGAAAAATTTAAGATATTTTTGCGGGCGTTTGTACAACGTTTTTATACAACTTGAATACTCTCTCTGCTTCCTCTTTCATTTTCTGCATAAAGATCTGTGCGGTATTGGGACCTCGTTAAAGCTGTGGTGTCTCACATCCATTGGGCGTTATGAGAACATAGCAAAAGCTGAATGGTTCGTGTTTCTGAATAGCGTGCATGTAGGATGCGTTAGGTAAAGATCCGCAAGTGCTGATACCTTGGAGAATACATTCAAAGTCTGCATATATTACATAAGGAACTGGAAATGAATGCCCGAGTTTGGTAAATTTTAATATCTTATCCCCCTCGATAGGAAGCACAATTCTCGCTTTTACTATTACAGTTCGCTGTATGCGTCTCTAATTTATTTCGTCATGATAATGCATGAAGCATCGTTTGCAAATGTAAACTCTACGACATTTTTGTTATCTGAAGATGGATTAGACTCTCAAAGTTTTTAATCCAGCAATAATGAGTCGTGTTGTCATTTGTAATATAAAATAGGTCACGATGATCTGCGAGCTTGGTATTTACAATTTTTATTGGATAGACATTGTTTTTTTTCGTATAGTCCGAAAACGTTAATAGAAATTTTATTTGTTCGCTCGAATTTAGGAATATCGGAGAGATTGACTGGGTATTCAATACAATCTCAATCGTACCCATTGTCGAATTCATCCGTATTATATTTGTAGACTCGTTGGGGGTCTTTATGTATGTTCTTTCCCCAAATCGCGTATTTTAAACAAAACTGATCGTCCATCCTAACTTTTACAACGGATTTTCTGCTTGCGATCTTGGGTGGTAACTCAATAAAGGTTGATCCGCGTAACGGAGTGTAACAATTAATTCGGAGCTCTAAACCCAAGATTTTACTCAGCGCCCACCCTGATCCCTTCACCTGCATCTCGGATTTTTCCTTAAGTAATTTTCCAAATAAACTTTCTAAAATTTTTCCAACGTCATTGGCTAGCAAAACCCTAACGTTTCTCGTTTTGAATGCTCGTTCTATTGTCTCCTCACCCCCCTCAAAGTTTGCCTTTACCACAATATTAATTTTAAGGGCAGAATTACTTAGCTCATTCCCTATTCCTCGGAATTAAAAGATGTCTATGTCTATGTCTATGTAAGAACCCTGCTAGCCGCCTTTCGGCATGTGGCAGGGGGTGCAAGCACCTTGACTCTATTTTCCTAAACGGTTGCTTTCGCGTATACTTCGCGGAAAAAATGAATTTTTGAAACGATTCGTTTTAGCATCTATTTCCCTAATCTTTCGGGCAGTATCAGCACGGCCCATATAACAGGGGGGTCGCATTATATCGGTTACATCATCTGAAAACGTAATTTCTCTGAACTTATTTAATAAATTTATCCTTTGAATTTTTCTTCTATCTTCTAATGATTCCCATCCCGCATCCTGTAACATCTGAGTGACACTCGCTGTTTTATCGTAGCAATTCTTTACAAATCGTATCGCCTTTCGTTGTACTTTTTCTAAATCCCGAATATGACATTTCTCGGCGGGGTCCCATACACTACATGCATACTCAAGGTGAGGCCTAACTAACGCTAAGTAACATCGCTCACAAACCTTTTCTTCGCTCCTACCGACTATTCTTTTAACGAAGCTAGGTTTCTTAAGTGCTTTTCCACATATATTTCGGATGTGGGCACTCCATGATAGATTATTCGTGAGGGTTTCTCCAAGATACTTTACCGATTCTACTGTCATTAGGTTTACCCCTCGGAGACTATAAGAATAATCATTTATTTTAGATTTACTTTCGAAGAAGTTAAATATCGAGCACTTTTCTACATTAAGCTCTAATTGCCTATCATGGCACCAATTCATAATTCTATCTAAGTCTTTCGAAAGGGTTAATCTATCCTCTGAACTAACTATTTCCCTGTAAATGACTGTGTTGTCTGCGAATATCCTAACATTGCTTTCAATGTGATTGCTGAGGTCGTTGATGTATACTAAAAATAACAATGGTCCAAATACACTGCCCCGAGGGTCACCTTAACCAAGTTGGAACTAACACCATCGAGTACTACTCGTTGTTCTCTATCGGTGAGAAAGTCTTTTATCCAGTTAATAACTTGTGCATTGATACCCGCAACTTCTAATTTGTACAGCAATTTATGATGAGGTACCTTATCGAAAGCCTTCCGAAAATCTAAAAATATTGCATCGACTTGCTTATGTTTTTCAGCAGAGTTTAGAACATCGTGTACTAATAAAGCCAGCTGAGACTCGCAAGAACGAGTCTTACGAAAACCGTGTTGATTCCTAATTATGAAATTGGACGTTTCAAGAAAACCCATTAAAGAGCTAGCTATTATATGTTCCATAATTTTACCGCTCAGTGATGTTAAAGATATAGACCTGTAATTAGCTGGATCGTCCTTAGAGCCGCTTTTAAATATTGGCGTGACATTCGCAATATTCCAATCTTTCGGGACCTTTCCTTCGCTCATACTCTAGTCAAATATAACTTTAAGAAAAGGTGCTACGCTCTCCGCAACTTCCTTGAACGCTCGAGCCGGTATGTCTTCAGGACCCGGAGCTTTATTCGGTTTAATCTGTTGCAATAGTTTAATGATGCCGTCTTCTCTGAAGGTGATTTTCGACATCGATTCAGGTTTTTCAACACTCGGGAGAGTATTTGATGTATTGTCAGACGTGAAAACGCTTCGAAAAAAATCATTCAAGATATTAGCTTTGCCTTTAGCATCGTTTACTATATTACCGCAAGTATCCTTTAATGAACCAACAGTTTGCTCTTTACCTTGGACCTCACGAACGTACGACCAAAACGCTTTTGGGTCCTCTTCCAAGTGTTCGCGTAAAATCTTCTTCTTATATTGACGGAGGGCATCTCGCATAATTCGTTTAGTTTCCGACTTTGCTTCCTTATGTTCGCTCTCTAATCAATCGGATCGGAAGTATAATTTAAAAATGATATAAGGTCTTTATGCGCTTCGCTCACCACCCAGTAGGTTTTCAGTCGACCCTTTATAGCCCTGTCAATCTCAACGATCGAATGGTCACCGAGTACTTGAGGGTTCAACTGACTGTACTCCATCCTAAAAGTTTTGAAAAAATTGTTAAAAAATACTACTAGGGAATATCTCAAAAGTATATATACTGATACTTACTCAGATTTCTGTTTAAACTGTTAATACTTTACTGTATTTCTTCTTAGAGGAAATAATTCCAAACAGGAAGAATAACTCCAAAACCTTGAAACCGAAGAATGAAGCAAAGTCACACCAAGTCTTCAATGACGAAGCGTAGGAGTAAATGAGAAATTTCCCCTAATTTACCTCCATTTAAATTATTTACCCCCACTACCGCTTCATTACAAACGTTTCTTCCTATTCAAGCATAATTTCAACACGTTAGGGGGAGTATAAACGCTACCCCTAGTTTCCTTACTCTAACTCATCCCCTAGGTAAATTTTCTCACCAGCTCATTTTAAGGTATTCTTTTACATCATTTTCATGATATTTTGTTTCGAGGAGAGCATTTGATATCGTCTTTGGTCAGCAGAAGTTATCCGAACTTCCGAGGAAAAGTATATTTCATTCGCAAAGTCAATCTATGAAAATAATTTCACCATTAGATTTCTCGACACATGACGATTCATGCCAGCGTCATTGGCTTCACTGGTAACAAATTTAAAAACATTTAAATATACTAGCAAGGTATTCGGTGAGAAAACGAACCTAGTCACACGTAAGGGGGTCTACCCATATGATTACACAAACTCAATCGAGAAACTTGAGGGAACATCACTTCCGGAGAAGGGAAATTTCTACAAAACATTCTCACACATTTTTTGCATGTTTGTAGTCTTTCTCAGACACATGCTCGTCCGCTAATCTGTTTGAAATCAAATCTGTGTTTGCATATTTTAATATCGTAACAAAGAGCAGCTCAATAAATATATTTGAATGATTTTCTTTTTGAATTTAGTAACCCTGCTTCGTGAAGTTGTTAGGCTGGATGTAGGTTAAGAATGGTTTATTAATAACAAAAAGTTATAATATCATTTGTAGGACCCAAGTTTAACATGATTCAAAAACATAATTTTAAATTATACTTTTACAGGTTGGTGACAGTGATAAGGATTAATTTTACAATAATGCAAATAGGGTAGAACCCCGGTAATCCCGACACTCGCTAATCCGGAACCCTCGGTAATCCGGACGGTCCATTGGGAGTTACGCAAACCCGCAACTTCTTCTTGTGAACATATAAACACGCATATTAGTAACAAGAAACGAGAGGTGGACAGACTATTTGAAAAATGACTACATTGGCTGCAATGATGTGATGGAGGGCGAAGTATTTCGTTTATTGTAATAACATATCTAAGTTGTGATACTTTTCTGAGAGAGAATTTTTCCATTAGAGAAATGCTTAATATGTGCAAGACTAAAATATTTCGAAAGACAATAAATTTTCAGTTGCAGCAGGGTATCATTTCTCAAAACATCATGTTCATTAAAAAGCTATGAGAGAAGAGGCGTAAGAAACAATCCTTCCCTTTGATAGACGTCCAATGAGGATGACCATGCATGGGCTATGGAGTTGGTGTTTATAAACGAGAAAAGCTAAACAATTTTAAGTTACTGTGTGTAATCAATGAGAAAGTAATTAAAGCGAGGATTAAATTTATGCCGTGTGCAAATGTGTCTGGCAAACATAAGCTTCCTTTGTTTGTTGTTGGAACAGCCAAGAAACCCCGTGCATTCAAGTCAGGCACGCCACCGAGGGCAAAAAAACGTATGGGTCACGCGAGAATTATTTTTGGATTGGTTTAAAACAGAATTCATTCCAGCAGTTCGACAACTATGAAATCCGTGAATTTACCACAACGTGCTTTATTGTTGCTTGATAATTGTCCTGACCATCCTTCTGCAGAATAATTGTGCACTGATGACGGTGAAATTTCCGCAATGTTTTTACCCCCTAACACAACTGCGCTGATCCAACCCATGGATCAGAATGTTATTCAAAGCATTAGGTTAGGATATCGTGTTGCTTCTTATAAATATTCTTAATGATCCTGTGAACAATGAAAATTTGGAAAATGCAGTGAAAAAGGTAAATTTAAAAGATGTTGTGTTCAATCTAGCTAACTGTTGGGCATCTGTGTCTAAATTAATGATCCGCAAGTCGTGGAATAATTAACGGCAGAAGATGATGACGACGACCACCACCACCCTGTGGACTCCGTCAAAATTTCTCATTCTTAGGCTTTGGCGGCACTCAATACATCATTAAAGTGGGCCGTGGAGCAATTTTTGAAGCACATTAAATTATGCTCGTTAGACGTTTAAGAGAGACCGCGCACTTCATTTAAAAATAAGAACGGTCGCGCAAAAGTAAAACTGACTTTTTTGCTCGCTGATAATATTCATTCACTTTATATGTTGTAATACCTTATGCAATATATACATGCATTATCTATAAACCAATTTTTGAGAAAAAAAGTTTTTTTGTTATTTTTTTAAAACCTCGCTAATCCGGACCCCTATTTGCCTGAATTCGTCCGGATTACCGGAGTTCTACTGTATGACTAATCGTATGTCATAGTCGAAAACTGCTAAACTCGAAGTTTCATAAAAAAATCGAAAATTATTTATGCGCTATATTTTGACTTTTTTTCGAAAGGAATGAAATTAATTTTCATTATTTTTCCACGGCATTTGAAACATAGAGTGACTTCGTTGTTAAAAATCAATATAAAAACCCTTTTTACATACTCCAAAAGTTTGAAACTGTTAGGTTACTTATAAATAGGAAAAATATCAAAGTTAATGAAATGTTGGAACATGAATGTTTAAACATTTCTTTAATTATTATAAATAGAAATAGATATTTGATTAAAAAAGTTAACATTTATTTTTTTAACCCGCCTTCCTAGGTAAAGAAGACTTTTGCTAAATATAGTATAAGTATGATACTGAATTATATCTCAACTTATGGTAATGTTACAGTTTACTTAGGGATATTTTTATTTTTCAGTTAAAAAAAGTTCACATTTTTCTGGAGATGCAGCATTAATGTCAATGTTTAATAACGAAAGTACCAACTTTCCTCAAGAGATGGCATTAGTGTTGAAGTGTATTATATAGTACATTTAATGTATCGAATGTCAATTCAATTATGGCTATCGATCTCGGTATGGACAATACACGGAGATCGTGACAATTTGACTTTATTTGAGATTTGACTATAGAGAAAAAAGATATAAAGATTCCTTTGATAGAAAGAGGAGATATAATAATTCTAATATATTAATAATCTCTTCTTGTCTGGCTATGGCGTATGACTTAGTGGGAGCATCAGAGACGATAACAGGAATGAGGGATGTCGGTGTGTTCTTTTTTACACTCCACTTCCGGATTATAAAGCCAATATATTAAATGTAAAAATGATCATCAAAAAAATTACGCATTGCTGGAAGAAAATACTCATGTATAAAGGGTAGATTATGATACAATTTGATGTAAATATCATTGCCACAAGTTGCAATGTATTGGAGAAATTAGATGATTAAATACAATGTGACGTCACCATTTTGCTGGTTGTGTACTCAATTGTCGTTTTGCATCGCTGCAAGTGCAATTGAAAAGACTTGGAAGAAATAAATAAATAGGAAGTTAGTACATAAAATTGACTACAAACAGTGTTAAAAACAATGTTTCTACGTAGCAAAGTTACGAAGAAAAAAATTAATATAGTTCTCCATCGCTGAAGTACGCATTTGATAACATCGACATAATTCATACGTTTCCTTTTTTTAAATTAAAAATGTTATATGTATTGAATTCTTTATTTTTATCAATCAATTGTTATATTTTTTATTGATATTTTATTAATTATTGATATATTTTAGAAGTAAACATCTCGAAAAAGATTCGATTCCCATGAATACATCGAAAATGGCAAAGGTCTATTTACTGATCGAACTTTTTAATTTAAACTTTTACATTAACGCTATATTTTAAAACTTACGAGGAAAATTGGAACTTTTGTTTATAAATTTCGCCACTAATGCCATCACTTGAGGAATAATGGAACTTTTGTTTATAAACTTCGACACTAATGCCATCTCTAGAGGAAGATTGGAAATTTGGTTTATGAAATTTGCCACTAATGCCATCTTGAGGAAAATTGGAACTTTATTTTTGAATAAATCACCACATTGGTGCACCCATCCTTATTTGAACATCTTTCGTTATTAGACTATATCATCAGCAGCTTTCTTAGGAATGACTTCATCGGCTGCATTTAAAACTACCTCCTCTTCTAAGAAACAAAAAATCATTTATATCAGATGAAATTTTCTGGGTGGCTTACATTTAAGCCTGATTTCGCTATTTCTGTATTAGCCAAGTATTCAATTGAATGCGTCACATACCAGAGAGTACATACAAATTCGGCTGCATTAAAATATTCTGTAGACTTTTGATTATAGTTGATATTATAATCGAATTTGCAGAAATCAAGTTATATACCAAGGTGGAAAAAATGAAGACGTCAACTTACAATTATTTAGACTAAGTGATATGTGGTTTAACCAGCAGAGAGATGATACAAAACCCAGTCTTACGCACTGAGTGTTCAAAGGAAAACAAAAATTTTCCACGAATTGAAATTTTGAATGGGCATTGCATAACCAGATATGAGATTCGTGGGATTCTACCACAAGAGAAAAAATTGGCTGCATCGAAAAGGAAGCTGAAGAATTTAAGTCACAGTTTTAAAAGTTTCTCAAATTTATTTCAAGTCATCAAGTCACAGTTACGATAAATATGTGCATTACTTACGCACACAATACCTTTCAGCTGACTCATTTGCTTCCAAAATGGTATATTATTAATAATATCGTCGAAAATTAATTTTCACAGATATCTTATATTGCTCCAATACTTATAAAAATTTCTACGGAAACCCGGTTATCATTTATCCGATTATCATTAACCCGCCAGGGGGGTGCAGCTGCCCCCCCCTGGTGACGCCCTTGTTCCGAAGCCTTATCACTTGAACTTAAACTGACATTTACATAATCCTAAAATGTTAATGTTAGAGTATTAATGTAAATTAATAGTTTATACGACAATCATTAGAAATAATATAACTATAAACAATACGAATCATTAGCATCACAATCGCTATAGTTTAGGAATAGTATTTCAGGTAAATTTGCAGTTTGGCACCGTCAGGGAGAAGTTCCATATCTCTATGTTACTATTAGAGTTACAGAAACCATTCATACACCATTTTAAAGATATAGGATTGCGGGTTAATTATATGATAAGCATTTATTCCTAAGTGACGCGGTTTTGTAGGGAATTGCATCCAAAACTGACCAATTTTTGAAGTTTTTCGTCTGCTTTTCCACCATTTTTTATGTTTCCTCGGGAATCCGCTAGGGCGATAGTAACTTATTTCAATACTTATTACTTCAGGCATGCATTACCCATTTACTACTCGGTTACGGGCTTTCTTGAGCAAAAAGGGGTGTTGGGTGGGTGTAATAATGAATGATTTCTTATGCCAAGTTCTCCTTTCCCTACTCAGTTACGGGCTTTCTTGAGCAAAAAGGGGTGTTGGATGGGTGTAATAATGAATGATTTCTTATGCCAAGTTCCCATTTCCCTACTCAGTTACGGGCTCCTTGAGCAACAAGGGGTGTTGGGTGGGTATAATATAATGAATAATTTTCGATAAAATTCATCCAATATTTCGTAAATTTTAGGATATGTAGCTTCTGAAACGCATTTTTTTTTTAACCGAAAACAGAAATACGATAATCCAGATAAATTACGTAGACGGAAGGGGAGGGGTTGAGGTTGGGGTGAGGGATTGAGGGAAGAGGATTGCTTTCATTGTCTTTTCGCAAAATAACTTTAGCGAAATCATTATATTTCCTCAAATAAAATTAGTATAATTTAGCCATAATATCTTTAGAAATTTTGGAAGTATTGACCATTTACGAATATATAACGTTCCCTAATTCCATTGATATGAAGATATTTTCGAACTAAAAGTATGCCGAAGAAAGTTTTACGATAAATATTAATATATCTGTTCAAAGACCTTGGAAACAAATTTAGCTTGCAAACCAACTGTAGCTTGCGATCCGGACGTGAGGGTTACTATCTTTATCTTACCACATAGCAACATTTGTGACAAAAACTTCTTCTAAAATAGCGCATCCTTCTGCCCGTTCCGAATATTTCAACGGTCACTAGAATCTCTTCTTCCATAATTTTTTAATGGAAAATTATTGTTTTTGTCGCAAAAGTGGGTTTGTGTTATGAAAAAGATAGTCACCCTCCCGTCCGGATTGCAAGCTACAGTTGGTTTGCAAGGTTATTCGGTTTCAAAGGTTTTTATTATGCCTGATATTTATTATGACGACTACTACGTAGCTCCTCCACCCTATCTCCGCAACAAATCGTGAAATATGCGCGGCAACGATAGGTTGAGTTGGGTAGGTAGGGTTCCTTTCGTTGAATTTAGATATTGCATTTAATGTAAAATATGGATGATTACTACGTAGCTCTTCCACCCAATATCCGCTAAAAATCGTGAATTATGCGCGATGCCGATGGGTTGAGTTAGGTGGTAAGGGTTTCCTTCGTTATATTGAAGAAAATTGGCCTTTTCTTACAGTAAAATGACATAAAAAGGGCATTTCTTTCCGAAAATCCCCCCCTAGCTTCACTCCATGCTTCACTCCATGGGCCCCTAAGATTGCATTGCATAAATTATTCCCAAATAAACTTCTTCGAATTATAATTGCTTCCTGATTTTCGGCATAATCACACTTTCCGGTATCTTAAATACTGCGTATTACATGCTACATTGGATAATATTTGGTGTTTTTTTCGACATTTTCATACTTCAATACCTTCCCACCCAATACCCCTGTTTACTCAGTGCGCCCGTATGCTAGCTATTATTTACGAATTTTAGGCTATCCGAGACATGAAACTCGACGATCACCGCTACATCTGGCGTCAAAACGCCATAACTTAGACTTCAAACATGGTCTCCGGAGGCCATTCCTGTCCGTCCAAACCATGCCTAGGATACTCCCGGAAAAAAACGTCCTCCTTAGTGAGACAGTGGCGACAGCGTGAACTAATGGCAGCACTATGTCGTCTCCCCACTGGTCTACTACCTATCCCATGGGAGAGCTTATACGAATTACGAATTCCTTTCTAAAATTGCATGTTTAAAATTGGCGAAACAAGTAAATTTTGCAGTACACCATGAAATTATAAAGTTTATATTCTAAATTATATAGCTAACCAATGGTAATAGTTATTTGTTTGTTACACTAACGGTAAACAGTAATAATTCGAGTGATCTTACGGCTTAAGGAATTGGTAGTTTCCAAAAATACCACGGGATTATCATCAAAAGTTTTCACTATCTATTATATATAGATGCTTCTCCGGATTCATTCATGTATCCATATATATATATATATATATATATATAGAGAGGATACAAACTCACAGCCTAAACCACTAGAGTGATTGAGTTGAAATTTTTACGACATATTGGCCATAACGTGTAACCTCCAGAAAAATTGCGATTTTGCACCTCAGTGTCATGGGTTCGATTCCAGAGGGCCCCAAAGTCCCGAGTTTTCCCGTTTAAATGCATTGCTTTGATTTTCGGGAATTTTTAAAAAATACTTCCCGGATAGGTAGAGAATCAAAACTCAAGGAGCGTATATATATGGTCATGATCTATCGTAAACATAAATGGGTTTTACTTAAAATATCCTGGGTTCGATGCAAATATCGGCCGTTTAAAATGCATTGTGGCGATTTTTAAGATTTTTTTTGGACCACTTCCCGATGGTATGGAAACTTGAAATTCGGCATGGAGTTGGAGATTACAATAATATTTCATTATCAAATTTTTTATATCCGCTGATGGTCCTTGGTTCGATCCCAGAGAGTAATTTGCATTCCTCAATGCATTTCTTATGGAGATATCAGAAAACGGTTTTAGGTACTTCCCGGCATGATATCGACTTCAAACTTTGTATGATATAAGATGAAGTCCTAATAAGTCATATTGTGCATTCACAGCTACCAATATTTCCTTGGTTCGACACCAGGCGTCTCTACAATCAGTAATTTATGCGAGTTTTAAGAATTAATTTAAACCCCTTCCCAGTAATATTAAAACATGAAATTAGGCATAGAGATAGAAAACATAGATACATTTCAAAAACATGTTTAAGATTTCCTAGATCGTCCTTGGTTCGAATCCAGAAAGCCATTCAAATTATTGAAAAGTAGGACGTCATTTGAGGCAGTTGGAGCCAATATTTCTGCTTGAATTTACACACATACTTAGAGATGATGATCTTCTGTTGTTCTCTATAGTAAGTTCACCAGGAAGGCCTAGGTTCGATGCCAGACGATTAAATTGCGGCGAATTTTAAGAATATTTTCAATCCCTTTTTTTTTTTTTTGAGGGCCGTCCCGATATGATGCCGACATGAAATTAGTTTTGTCGATCTGCTTGCAGTATGCAAGCTACATTTTACTCGTATATAGAAAAGATGGGATGGAATCAGGAGAGGGGTGGGGAGGTGAAAGGGTGGGGGGAGGTGAAAGAGTGGGGAGGTAAAAGAGTGGGGAGGTAAAAGAGTGGGGGGAGGTAAAAGGGTGGGGGAGGTGAAGGTTGGGGTATTGGAGGAAGCAAGTAAAGCAACGTTAAGAGTAAGGTTAGATTATTTGCTGATGATACCCTGATATACAAAGAGATTTTGTCAGTAAACGATTGTAATGTACTTCAAAACGACCTGGACGTAATATCAGGATGGTATAAAGATTGGCAACGGAATTTAAATAGAAATAAATGCGTTGCAATGAGTTTTACGCACTCCACAAACATAATTCCCGCGCAGTACCAAATCTCAGGGCATCCATAAGTTAGTTCACGACAACAAATACCTAGGAGTTACGTTTAGCAGTAACTTATCTTTTAAAGAACATATTCGAGATGAGATTGGAAAAGCAAATAGTATGCAAAGATTAACTGGTAGAACGTTGAGAGGATGCTCATCGAGAGTCAAAAAAATAGCTTACTTTTCTATTATTCTTCCGAGTCTAGAATACTGCTGTGCGGTTTAGGACCCACACGAAGTAGGTTTAGTCTCAGATTTAGAGATGGTCCAGCGTAGAGCAGCCCGATTCGTTTGCGGGGATTTCAGGTTTGATAGCAGGGTTACGGCAATGATAGAGTCCCTCAGTTGGAATTCACTACAGATGAGAAGATCTATCTGAATATCGATGGAAACTTTTCGAACTGTTCAATCGTTCAGAATTTACAGACGAAATAAGTGAAATTTTAGTGCCATTAAGGAGCGAACGCGATCTCCGAGAGGCATCGACGAAGCGTTATAGGGAAGTAATCGCAAGGACGGATAATTACTTTTGGTTGTTTTTTCCCCAGGCAATTAGAGATGCTAATAGGGAGGAATAAATAATAGTGGTGTATTACACCCCCTGCCATACGCCTCTGGTGGCTCGTGGAGTACATATCTAAATCTAAAAGCAATTAACAGCAGGGGTAGGCGGGTTTTCATATATTGGTTAATATTTATTGAAATTGTCACTTTAAATGTAGTTGTAGTGTAGCGTAAATGGTAGTCGAGTTGATCTTTAAATTCTAAAGTGTGGTTGTCTTCAAGTTGGTATAATGACTTCTGTGGAGTATTTGGAAGCGAGGGATAGGATATTGGTGGAAGCAGGTTAGCAATTGATAGCAAGGAGCTCGTGAGCAGGTGCACAGTAACGAGTTTAAAATTACTATTTTCATGGTTGAGGATTTCTATTTGTTCGCATGTCTCAAATAATAATCCCTTGGGTAAATGGTGGATTCTCTTCTTCCCAATACATTTCTTCTGAGCCCATCTTTCCCATATATTTCAATGAGTGGCAAGTTCAACAATCACCTCTGTCTTTAGGGAATTGTTGATGCCCACAGAATTACAAAAATATTTCGTCAAGTTCATCTGAATTCTCTCAATCTCGACTCGAATGCGATATTTTACCTTCCCTTGTTCAATTTCCTTTCTTTTGGGATACATCTAGATTTAGTACAACCATTATTTGTGATTAAATTCTGCAAAAAAGAAATGTCTGCAATTGATTGAAATTAACTATATTGGACAAACAAATATCTATATGTAATAACTCCATTGGATCTTATAGACTGGACCCGTAGTGTTTTTCAAAACCACCGGTTTCTTAAGCCATAAAATCACTCGAATTATTATTTCCCGTAAGTATAACTTTCGAAGAACTGTTATCATCGGTTAGCTATATAATCTTACGTATACAAATTCAGCCTGCTTATGTTTGTGGCCGCAAAACTCGATATATACTGGGTCAATTGATATAAAATTTTAACACAATGTTCCATTCAAATACGAGAAAATTCTATTGTAAAAAAGTTGACATTTAGTCCTTGGTTCGATCCCAGACAAGACAAAGCATTTCTACAAGATATGTACATAAGGTTCATTTTTGCCGCTGCAGGATTTATTTCCTTTAGCAAAATTAAATAAAAAAATAGTCAAAGGAAATGGAGACAAGCACCTAAAGCAGGTAAAATATACAAAGAAGCTTATTTTGTTTGATCGTGTATTATTGTTTTTGAATCGAATTATCGAGATTTTACACGGAGTATATTTATATATATTGCCATGTTTTTTGTTTGTCTAATCTTTTATATATTTATTACTATCAGTAGGAGTTTCCCTACAGTGGATTGATTTTTTCCTAAGAAACTCTTTGTTTTTTTAAAATCCACAATTCTTCTAATTCCTTCTCGTAATATTCTCTCTTTGATTTAATTATTCCACAAAGATAGGCGATTTTGTGAAATACATAATTTGCATAACATTGAAAATTTATCTGTGATATAGCAACATGGTAAAAACCTTTTGATAATGTTGATGGTCGCAAAATAAATTTATTGCGGAATTGAGACTTAGTAATTCTTCACATCATGTTGGGAATTGAAATAAATCGTCTCTAACCACATTGTACCACACATGGCACTTGTATTTTGAGACAATGCGTTGTTTCCTTACCAATGGTTGGATCGGTTTAAGTTACCCGGGTTACCCCTGGGCTACTGTCCGAGCCCATCGAGCGGTCTTAGCCTCACTAAGCGTGCCAAAGGGAAAGCATTGTGGGGATAGGAAGTGTCCGAGGCATGGTCCGAACTATAAGCCGCCATCTTTGATGTATAATCCCTGAAAATATGATTGAAATCGGGCTAAATTTAATGGGGTAATAAAAAATAATGGCTGACGGTGGCAAACTGCAAATTTACCGTATTTCACTTCATTCTCACGTAACCCAATGCATTTATCGTATACTGAATTATGTCTAATAATTTCCTTTGCCATGGCCGTTTCCGATTCCTACTTTATTGCGTTATAATTAAAAATAATATTCATAACTTCTCTGATGAAAGCAGGAAGATCCCTATTACCACCATTTCAATAACGAATAATATTAACAAAGACACTCAACCATTCTATAGCCAGAGGAATCTTGCTAGCCGGACTTCGTACCTTGGTGTTGGAGTCTTAGCACAGTGACCACTCCCTCACCGCACCCGGTGTGTGAGGTATTTTGCACTAAGTTTCTCTTAAGATCGAAAGATAAGCTCCTGCGTTATGACTTGCGTGCCACCTCATATTGTGGCTTCTTTAGATGATGTTCCTTTTAGGAGTGGAAGCTATAAGTAAAGTATGCCTCAATTTCAAACTACATACATTGTGATACATTTTCACCGAAAAGCTGATACGGGCAGCCAAACCCATTGCTGCCCGCCTTTCTTGAAGGACCATATTATAATTGAATCTCAAGAAAGTGTAACTTTCATTTAAATGAACAACAAATAACTACACAGGAAATAAAATGATATCCTTGAACGATGTTAGGTTTATACGTATATGGTGGATTGCCTTTCATGTGTGAAAATTATGCTTTTTATTGTATGCCTATTATGTATCGTCTTTTCTATTTTAATAACATATAATTATTTTGTCATATTATCCATACAGAATTTAAAATTAAGTTAAATTTTCGTTTTTTAATTAATACGTAGTACAGCTAACAGCATAAAAAAGTTACCACCTAAAAAGCAAACCAGCATAACTCGAGAAGGGCGAGTCTTTCAGATTCTCTGTTTTGAGCGCGCTTTTCATCTTCCTCTTTATGCCTGGCATGTTTTGAAGGCTTTTGCGATGATACATATTTTACAAATACTCCCTAAAAGTCATTGCTTTTACTGCGGTAGAAGCAGTACTTTATTATGAAAGAATTAAATTCGTATTTCGTTACATCGGTTCGAATCTCATGCGTAATTCGCTCTTCTTCTTAAAATATTGGACATGAATTACTTTGGCTGCTCATATTTCTTCCTAACATAATATTTTCCATTAATGCAGATTTAGAATGAAATTGGTTATTTCAGTTAATGGTCCACATGCCCGCAGCATGAACGTTTTCGTAAAGATTATACTTAATTATGATACGATAATTAAGAGAATATGAACTACTGTAAATTAGGTCAACTGAAGTAGGAAAAATTAGAAAAAAACGTATATCATAAATATAATAATGTTGTTGCAGATTTATGAAAGATAGTTAAGTAAGAAATACGGTTAATGGTAGTTAAGTGAGGTTTTTGAAAGATCCATCCCTAGGCGCCGTTCTTGCTGCTTTATCACAGTTTTTTCCCACGACTCGAGCTCAGAGCTGATAAAGAACCTCGGCTTATCAGCAGGCATCGGGATTTTTCAAACCGAAAGGTAAACAAAGGCGTGCAGTACGATTTGAAAAGTTATAAATAATTGCAATATACAACAATTTGATATCTCCGTCGTATCCTTCGTCTTAAGACTAGTACATGCGTCTTTTGATCTACGCTCTACGATGAAAATTAAGGTGTTTTATGTTTTCTATACAAATTATCTGGTGAGTTGTGGCAACGCTGCATTAGCAGGAGATCCATAGGCGGGGATTTCAAGAATTTGAGTGTGGCAAATTTCCATTAAATCTAAATAATTACAGTAATTAAAGAGTAAAAAATCTGATGTGGCCAGCACATGACTTTCTCCATATATAAGATGTAAATATTTATCTACGACAGTAATTTCGAACTCTATATTCCATCTAAACTTGGTAGATGAGTGATTAATAAATATATTATTATCTTTTACGTCACAAACATTATAAATAATGTTTTTTGGGACATGATCGATGAAAAGCGATGAAATTTGCCTTTCGCCCATAGAGCCCAGAGCGCCCACAAAGTACATAACCAGCAACTTCCGGTTTATCAGTATTTCATGAATAACTCCTAAACAATCAGTGATACAAAAATATGTTTTATACAAAAGTTATAGTAAATTACATTTTCTAAAACGTTTACAAATAATAGTATATACCTAAATCTCATATTTATGGAGATATTTTGAAAACCGGAAATGAGCTTTGGAGAATGAAGCTCGACTTCCGGTTAACCGATTTAATCCAAAAACTAATCAACTCTAATGATACAAATTGACCCATTATTGGCCGGAACTATTCGCTATCGATGAATTTTGATGTTATTTAAATTTTTAGACGTTATAGGACTGTTTTATACAAAGATATCTTAAAAAATCCAAATTTTTATCGCTATCTTAGTTTTTGGACGTGTGCGAAATTTCGTACGGTGGCCATAAGGGGGTAAAATATATAAATTATACTTCATAATGTTTATTACCATTTTTATTATAGTAAACGTTACAAAACTTTTTTAAAGACTAGACATAATAGTAAAACAGTATATCTTTTTATAAATCAGCAGAAAAGTCCATTCTGCGCGTTTTACATAATCATATCTTAACGATTTCAATCGCATTTCGCTATAATACATACCAAGTAATCAAGAACAATTAAACTCACATTATTGTCAATTTTCAAATCACATTGTTAATCATTTTCAAATCACGTGACCTTGTTTTCTTTCACGAATTTAGCGCGTGTGAAAGGCGACATAGCACCCCTTTGGGTGAAGTACTATATTACATTTAATACAGTAAAATGAAGCAGTCTTCTGACAATTTCCACAACGCCTTGGTTTCTCAATACCATCAACCAGATGGTCAATACCGTCAAAACGAATTTCTGGAGGTACAAGAGACGTTTTTTTAAGGATAACTGGGGCGGGTCCGGGTTTGTTCGGCAGGGTTGGGGTAGATAGTGAAGGAATTACAATTCTTCGGACAAACTCATGGAGAGAAATCTTTTTCCTTGTACCGGAACAACATCCAAGCGTTTGCAACACTGTCGTTTAGCATGAACCTGATCTTCCCAATATTGCGAATACTAGGGACGTCATCTGGCCCTGCTTCACTATGTGCATCGTCTTGATCAGAGTGTATTTGAATGCGGAAGATCTTCATATCCCTTTAATAGTTTGCTATATATATCCATTTCACATATAAATGTTCACAATACGGTGTCGCAAAATATTGTTCGTTTCCTTTTTAACTTGTTTAAATTCCATTATTTCACTTGTAACGGACGATATTGTTAACCTTTGCTAATTACAAATCTAAGAGTTTGATTAAATCGGAATATGAGATTGTGTAACTATTCAGCTATTTAAGAGAAAAAAATCAGCAGTGCATCTCAAATACTTACGTTATTATGACCATAAACTTCTGGAAAGTCATGGTTTACTCAAAAATCACGAAAATTCGTAACTCGATAACAAAAGAAAAGCAGGCACCAGCATTTCACCCATGGAGAGAGAAAAACATTCATCAATTCCATTCATAACTTAATTACTAAGTTGATTATTAAGAATGGAGCACAGGACGGAGCCTTTGTGCGACCACTAGAAGTATAGCACGACCTTATTCTCTCTTTTTTAATTCAATGAATTCAGGGTGAAAGAATTATATTTATTTTCACTGATCGTTTTCATCTGGATTGGAGAAAAGTTCATGAAATCGTTCGTCAAATCATCATTTTCGAGACTGAGGAATTTATAGTTGAATCCATAATGCATGAGTAAATGCTAAATTTTAAAAGTCAAATTTTTCTGATGAATTTAGTCAGGTGCTGAAACACTAAAACTGTTGCTAAAACATTGCATTAGCGCTTTGGAACGTACATGTTGGTTTCCGGCAGCGGTAGTTAGTGAGCTATTAATTAACCACTATTCCCCTTCCCTATTTGCTAACTGCCGCGTATTGTACTTGCATTTAGGATAAAAGATAACATAAATCCCCCTCTAATATATTTTCATTTAATGTCATTTAGGCTTCAACTTTTATGTATGACGTCTACATTAAAAAATCTTTTTTTATATGAATCTATAGATTATCAATAATGGTTCAGAAGACCCAAAGCAATCCCATTAGGAATGCTTCTTAACTCCCTCTATCTTTCAACGGTAAATAAAAACATTGGAATCACTAAATTTTCTTTTTGCTACTGCATATGTATACACACTCTGCGTACCGAATTTTAGTGTATGGCAGAGGGTGCTCTTACCATAATTCATATATCTCTTTGGTAACTAACGCAAATAGTCGTTGTATATAGAATAATTAATAACTATCCATGTCTAATAATACTTTATTGACATTCTCTATTTTAGTGACGCTTAAGCTTCGACGCCCCAAAAAATATATTCTTTTTTTGCATCTATAGTTTACCAGTTACGATTCAGAAGAGCCAAATCGATCCTGTAAGAAATGCATCTTAAGTTTCGCTTTAATCCTTTAGTTACTGTTTCCACTACGAAATTAATTTGAAAATAATCATCTACGGTCTTAAGAGAAATTGGATAGGGAAGGTACCCTATAAAAATTCATATAATCGACGTAAATTATAGCTTTTGTTTCCAAACTATGAGATCCTTGGTAGATCCCCATAAATGTTGCTTATAATTAATTGTTCCATTTAACTAAGAGTTTCTAACTTAATTTTTTAACTAAGATGAATTTGAATCTGCATATCATACCAATTGCTACCGTTTTGAGTTCTGTTGGAGGCACATTTACTTCATCCAACGTTCCTAAGCGGTAACTGCTGTGGGAGTACACCGGGTGAAGAATAACATGGTTCTACGTTTCCTATGTTAAATTGCCAATAATAATTGTCATAAAGCCTTAATTTCTACGTCCTTAATGCAAGCCCTATTTTCGTTTACTTCTGAACAGTTAATGCAGTCTCAAGAAAATGATTGGAATTCCTCACACAAATGAACGAAGCATATGAATAGAGAAGACTTAAATGTAACACTGCGATGGTCGATCTCCAATGCCCAAAACTATGGTAGGTAAGAGAGAGAAAAAAAGAGATTACGTAGGAGTACAGATTGCATCATTTTGCGTCTTACTATACTCCTGAAATACCTAATCCGCTGCGTTCAACAAGCCGCTTTACAGTGGCAAGCCGTCATCCGTTCTTGCAAAGAGCACCAACTCAAATGAAGCCCATTCCAATAATTCAGCAAAAGGAGCAGTTATTGCCTTGCATGTCCAAATCGTTCATGTACTAAATACATTACATTAGTATATTCTACAAAATTCAGAGAGGGCAATTATGGGACGGAAAGGAAAAATCCATTCTGCAAATTCAGGCGGAAGGCAGGGTAAGTTATACGAAAATAATTAATGAGTCAACGAAGGGTGTTTTTTAATTAGCATCGCGTGGTGTACCATACACCCCAGGCAAGCACTAAAGGGTTAACTTTCTACGTTCTAAGGCGAATTTGATTGGACATAACAATAAAAAGAACTTAAGATAAATTTCATAAGGTAATTA
Organism: Sympetrum striolatum; assembly: GCA_947579665.1. Classification (NCBI taxonomy): domain Eukaryota; kingdom Metazoa; phylum Arthropoda; class Insecta; order Odonata; family Libellulidae; genus Sympetrum; species Sympetrum striolatum. The sequence goes on along the minus strand of OX388343.1, from coordinate 109,265,143 downwards.
TTCTGTAAAATGTCAAATTTTTAAACTTTATATATTTCGTTTCCTAATTACGAGAACTTTCAAAAACTCTTAAGCTTCATGGTTATAACATTAACTGTTGAATTATTATCTAATAGTAAGCAATCTATCATTTTCCCTCCTTCAATTAAAGGCGTACTATACACAGTAAAATTTCTTTATATGTCAGAAGGATCATATGTTGGAATGAGAAAGTAAATGTCATTTTTACATTTTTGTATTCATTAATTACCAATGAGGTTCATCATCTCTGGACATTTTTTCCAAAACTTGGTATACAAATGCAGTATTGACAGTAGACAGAAGAATGATTTCAAGTCTGCTACCAGTATCTATATGCAAGGCAATATTTCGAACGCCAAGCAAATAGATTCCATTAGCAGCCCTGAAAAGAACTTTTTTACTATGTAGCCATCGGCCTCTTCAAATATCCATGCTCAAGACAATCTTCTCTTCTCTTCCTTACTATATATGTGGATTAAAGCAATTCATTGCCCGCACGAGGTCTTGGAATAGTTTTTTCTGGAGTGCGATGCCTGCTCCTCCATACATATTCGACCACGTACGTTTCGAACGGTCCTACTCCTACCCTCCCGATTCTTCTTCTCATGTCTCTTTTAATCACAGACCACAGACTTTCCACATTCTGGGTGTGAGTTTCTTTTTTTCCTGGCTTAACAAAATCTACTCCAAGCTCCCTTGAGATCATACCAGAGGGATAGCGATTGATCCATCCTATGGATATTGCAAGGACCTCATCCAAACTAAGTCGGAAATGGGTAAAAATAGTGCCCGCCTTCACTGAGCTTACCTTTCGACAGCTCTTATCATTGCACCGGTAGACAGGATGTCTACTTTTCCCATTTGCTTGTAATCTGCGCAATCTCCCACACACACAAACCTTGCACATGGATATTATTCCCGTTGAAAGAAGGAACTTCATTATGCCCACCACTGCCAGGTGTGCTTTTAAGGCAGAGATGCTCTTGCAGTAATCCATAATCGGCTGTGAACTCTAGATCAAGAGTAAAAGTCAACTTCTCTTCTCCTCTTTTTATATACGTTCCCTTAGGAATCTTATCTGCTTGGCTGAATCTCCGTCACGATTTCAGTTATCACTTATGATTAAATTATCAATCACCAACTTCACCCTTCATTGCGCAACTGGCATGGGAAATTCTTCCGGCCCAAACGGCGGACAAAGCAGAAACTGAACCTTAGCTGAACTGAATGCAGATGCACATATACTTAGCAGAAACGAAATTAAATATTTCCCGTATTTTTCCAGTTGGTAAAAAGAGGTCTTTGAGAGGTTTTTTGTGATGGTTGCACTTCCATCGTTGCACTTAACCGATTCTGGTCGTAATTATGTACCTGCCAATGCCGGTTACCTTCTTGCATAAAATTTCTGGTTATGCATGTAATCTAATGTCCTCTTTTACAATCAGCTAAAATCCTCGTATATTCTTAAAGGAAAACGCATGAGTTCGGATTCAACAATGGGATCGGTCGTCAGGGTGATGAAAATAAAATTTCGTATTCTATTTTACGGATACTCTCACGAATTCAAATCGTAAGCAATATTGCACGAATATAATACGAATCTTCATTCAATTTCGTTTCTTTTGGTGTTTGTCTCAATAATGCGTTAATATTTTTCCTATTTTAATTTTGCAAAAGTAATAAACCCCTTATAAAAGAAATAAAATGGAGAAATTATCCCTCATAAATGGCTTTACGATGGTTCAGGACATTCTTCATTAAGATAAATAAACTTTTTATGGGCTTGAACCAATTTTTGAAGCTGCTTATCTGTTTTCATAGAGAAACCTCCAAAACGTTAGTTTTGAAAACATCAACTGCTTTTTAAGACGTTAAAAAACGGTAACCTCATAGGGGAGAAAGGGGGAATGCCGGTATGTTAAACGGTTTCATTTATAGCTATTATAAAAACTGTAAATTATTTGATTTAACATTTTTAGTGGTTAGCATATATCTATTATATATAGATGCTTCTCCGGATTCATTCATATATATACCCAGATACCCAGATACCCAGATACCCAGATACCCAGATACCCAGATAGGATACAAATTCACAGGCTAAACCAAAAGCGTCATTGACTTGAAATTTTTACGACATATTGGCCATAACGTGCAACCTCCAGGAAAAAGCCGACTTTGAACCTCGGTGTCATGGGTTCGATTCCAGAAGGCCCCAAAGTCGCGATTTTCCCCATAAGAATACATGGCGGGGATTTTCGAAATTTTTTTTGGGGCACTTCCCGGAAAAGGAGAGAGTTGAAATTCAAGGGACCGCTAGATGCCGTGCATATCTAAAGGAAACTATAAAGACATCTACGAATATTATTCTTGGTTCGATGCTAGGTCGGGGCAAAAATCGGCCGTTTAAAATGCATTGTGGCGATTTTTAATATTTTTTTTGGACCCTTTTCCGATGGCATAGAAACTTGAAATTCCGTATGAGGTTAGATACCATAAAAGTATTTCATAATCAAATTTAACATACTCGCTGATTGTCCTTGGTTCGATCCCAGAGGGAAATTTAAATTCCTCAATGCATTTCTTACGGAAATAACGGAAACAAATTTTAGGTACTTCCCGGCAAGATATCTACTTCAAAATTTGCATATAGAAAGATCAAGTCAATACAAATCAAATAGTGCATTCACAGCTATCAATGCGTCCTGGGTTCGACACCAGGTGTCTCTGCAATCAGAAGTTGATCCGATTTTTAGGAATTATTTAGAAACCTTTCCCAATAATATAGAAACTTCAAATTCGGCATATAATTAGAGATCATAAATAAAATTCTAAAACATATTTTAGATTTCAAAGATCGTCCTTGGTTCGAATCCAGAGAGCCATTTAAAGTCGTAAAAATTAGTACGTCTTTTGAGGCAGTTGTAGCCCATATTTCTGCTTGAATTTTAACACATAGTTAGAGATGGTGATCTTCTATTGTGCTGCTTAGTGAGTATCACCAGAAAGACCCGGGTTCGATGCCAGACGATGGAATTTCAGGGAATTTTAAGAAAAATTTCAATCCATATTTTTCTTTTGATGGCCGTCCCGATATGATGCCGACATGAAAATAGAGTTGTCGATCTGCTTGCAGTATGCAAGCTACATTTTACTCGTACTATATATATATGTACGAAGAGTAGCATATGAGTACTCAGTTAAAAATGAAATCCCCCGCAGATTTTATGAAAACGAACGAATAGCTGGCAAAGATTGGCTTTATGGGTTTCTGGAAAGAAACCCATCTGTAAGTGTTCGTAAGCCCGAAGCTACGAGCATAAATTGAATAACGGGATTTGATAGAGAAGAAGTCACCAAATTTTATGACAATCTTGAATCAACTCTGTCAAAAAGCCAGTTCACACCTGACCGAATCTTCAATGCAGATGAGACTGGAATAACAACCGTACAAGACCCTGGCAAAATACTTGCAACAAAAGGAAAACAAAGTTGGCTCTGTAACCAGTTGGTAGAGGGGGAAGCTAGTAACTGTTATGTGTGCAATATGTGCTTCTAGCATCTTTATTCCTCCACTTTTCATTTATCCCAGGAAAAGAAAGAGCCCGCTGTTAACGAAAGATGGTCCGCCTTGTGCCATATACGAATGTTCTAATAAAGGGTGGACCAATGAGATCAAAACGGAATAATTGAACTTGCTAGTAATATACATTAAACTAAAGCTTATTAAGTACACTACTCGATTATAATATAAAACTTATGATATTGTAATCAAAATCAGTAGTTACGTTGCCACAAATATTCTCCAAAATTAGATTTACCACCACTCGAAAATTCACAACGCAATCACTCAACAATGTATGATAGCGGACTGATGCGAATCACACAATTAGTTCCTCTAGTTCTCTCCAAAAGAACAGCACCGACCAGAGAAAACAAACGAATCGGTCAGCAGACTGCCTACCGGGGCTACCTTCCGACCGGGGCAACCCCACGCTCCCCTACTTTTGTTTTTATGCGCGGGAATTAAATAATTCATAAGGTGCCAAACAGCACTGAACGGTGAATGACTCATTAATTGGAATTTTTCAGTTCTCAGAAAGTCTCTTGTATTAGTCGATTAGTGAGGGATCGCATTCTCCAGGTGGGGAGTGATGAGTCATTTGAGATGAGTTTCCTTTATTTTTCGAAGAATTCTGGTAAGAAAAATGGTATACTAGTATCATTCAGACAGTTTGACGTAACGTTAATGGAAAGGTTGCTATATGTCCAATATTGCTGGAAAAAAACAGGCATTCATCCTAAAAGACACATTAATTCGGTTTGGGGTCATAAGCATAGATCCATGATTCCACCCCTGTTATACTACCTTTGGCATTTCTTTCGCCCAAACGGTATGAGCGTTTTTTGAGCGATTATCAAAATGTGGGATTTAACATGAATAGATTTTTTGGTAGCCTAACATTCGTTTAATGTTGAATATACGCTAGTCCCATTTATGCCCAAGGATGCCTAAATTTCAAGATAGGTCATTTGACGATCGTGAAATATCAGGCAGACGCAGCATCAATGTTTTCTGGAACAACAGCCGATTTGGGTGGACCTTCATGAAATTCGACGCTGAGCGAACCGCTACCTCGATGGATTTCCGTGTTCCTTCAACATGCAGAGGCTTTTGATGATGCTTTATCGCCAAAAGTCGCATTGCGTTTATCAATACCCCGTTGTTAAAAAAATTCAGGTCAAAAGTTGAAGATAATAATCTCACGGAAATGTTGACGACTTAATTTTCATTCTATGTCCAAGATGAATTTTTCAAGGCGCTGTAAAAAATACAAATGTCAGTATGTGTATGTGAACGCGTTCTTATTAGGTAGATGAGATCAGGGAATAGTTATATCCAGGGAAAAAAGATCACCCTCAATTTCTTCGTGATTAAACATGTTTTCTATAAGAGAACGATGGATGGTGTTGAAATGAGGCTGAAAACTGTTCACTGTAAACTGTACTGTAGGCTGTAAAATTTGTTCTGAAAACGTTCGGTTTGTTTAGTGGCTTCCTATTAAGATCTAGAGAAAGTTATTTCTGGATCTCTTGACCTAATGTAAGTGACGGTTATAGAAGTCTTTGTTCTTGGTTATGTAACTTTGCATTAGTATACGTGAGCGTTTTAGGCATGAAGTAGTGATTCTCATATAGCCTTTATTTTCATCATTCAATGTGGGGCTCTGTTTTTATGTTCACATTTATTACGGGGCAAAACATTCCCTCGAAAGATAATCATACTCAGATTACTCCTTAAAGGATTATCATGCCTCAATTTAATTATTTCAGCCATTTACGTAATAAATTTTTATAATTCGCTTGTTATTTGTTTAAAGTTCGAAGAATGATACAAAAAATAAAGAAAAAACATATAATAAAGCTATATTTACTGTGCATTTTGTTATATTTTCTCATTTTTCTAATAAATGATTTTCATACAATACCTTCAATACAATACATTCAATAATAGAAAATATTCCTCATGAAATGCATTTTTTAAGCAGAGATGATATTTTCCATTCACGCGTACCACTATCATTTAACCGGGATATCTGGGGTAAAATGATCTTTTGCATCAAATGAAAAAAATTCATAGTTCACCATTGCTAAACGGATTAAAAAATTGTCAATAGAAACAAAAAAGATCTTAAAATGCATACATAGTTTTCTTCCTCTTATTTTATCGCACAATGAAACTAAAATATTTGTAAGAGTTGTGTAATTATCATGTATTACACAATAAAACTAAAATATATTAGCTTCTTTGGTCTGGTTCCCCCTATACCCACAAAAGAATATCACGATAGGAACATCGGATGTCCGATGTCAGCACCAGGTTAGTTCACACCATGAATATAAAAGACAACCCTTGTGCTACACGAATTTCACAATACCACTGAAGGCCTTACGAAATTTTGGTGGATGATTTGTGGAGTATTTTTACTTTCTCCATATACGAAGTATTGTTTTCATGAAAAAATTCGACTTCGAGATTCCAACGGAAATACATGTTTTGGGGTCCCTAGAACACGTTTTGACCATTTTCGGAGTGATGTCTGTGTGGGTGTGTGTGTGTGTGTGTGTGTGTGTGTGTGTGTGTGTGTGTGTGTGTGTGTGCGTGCGTGGCTGTGTGTGTGCGTGTTTGTGGGCGCTCTAACGTAAAAACTATTAGTCGTATCAATATCAAACTTCATATGTAGTACTGTGGTGTGTTCTGTCAGATCGGTTCTATCGGACGTCGAGCTTCATTCATCAAAGCTCATTTCCGGTTTTCAAAATATCTCCATAAATATGATATATAAGTATATTGTATCACTTATAAAAGTTTTAAATAATGTAATTTACTATAACTTTTGTATTTAACATATTTTTGTATCACCAGTTGATTAGGAGTTATTCGTGAAATACCGATAAACCGGAAGTACCTTTTATGTACATTGTGGGCACTCTAACATGAAAACCATTCGTTGTATCAACACTAAATTTCATATGTAAAACTTAAATAGGTGTCGTTAGAGTTGATTAGTTTTTGGATTAAATCTGTTAACCGGAAGTCGAGCTTCATTCTCCAAAGCTCATTTCTGGTTTTCAAAATATCTCCATAAATATGAGATTTAGGTATATACTATTATTTGTAAACGTTTAGAAAATGTAATTTACTATAACTTTTGTATAAAACATATTTTTGTATCACTGATTGTTTAGGAGTTATTCATGAAATACTGATAAACCGGAAGTTGCTGGTTATGTACTTTGTGGGCGCTCTGGGCTCTATGGGCGAAAGGCAAATTTCATCATTTTTCATCGATCATGTCCCAAAAAACATTATTTATAATGTTTGTGACGTAAAATATATTAATATATTTATTAATCACTCATCTACCAAGTTTAGATGGAATATAGAGTTCGAAATTACTGTCGTAGATAAATATTTACATCTTATATATGGAGAAAGTCATGTGCTGGCCACATCAGATTTTTTACTCTTTAATTACTGTAATTATTTAGATTTAATGGAAATTTGCCACACTCAAATTCTTGAAATCCCCGCCTATGGATCTCCTGCTAATGCAGCGTTGCCACAACTCACCGGATAATTTGTATAGAAAACATAAAACACCTTAATTTTCATCGTAGAGCGTAGATCAAAAGACGCATGTACTAGTCTTAAGACGAAGGATACGACGGAGATATCAAATTGTTGTATATTGCAATTGTTTATAACTTTTCAAATCGTACTGCACGCCTTTGTTTACCTTTCGGTTTGAAAAATCCCGATGCCTGCTGATAAGCCGAGGTTCTTTATCAGCTCTGAGCTCGAGTCGTGGGAAAAAACTGTGATAAAGCAGCAAGAACGGCGCCTAGGGATGGATCTTTAAAAAAACCTCACTTAACTACCATTAACCAGAAATACATTTAAATTAACGATCCGCCAGCCTCCGTAAGGCTTATTGCAGAGAATGTGATACACTCAACTATCTAAATAATTTACAAAAAACGATCGCTGAGAATAGGGATCACGTCGTCGTGTATTTCGTCATGTAAATCACAGCTAAGGAATATCTCTAATAATTATTGTCTTTACAGAGATATATTCTTGTAAGATACCCAGCGGAGGGCTCCGATCATTTTGGACTCACTGCTATCTAACCTGTAGTCTCTTAACAAACTGCTTAATATTTTACGCTCGAAAATTTCTTTTCGATAATGAAATTAGAAGGACTAGTCGTGCAAAGTCGAGCAAAGCGTAAAAAGAATTGAATAATATGCTTGTAATTATTTAATTCCTTTATTTAAACCTTCTCCGTCAAAAATTTTAAAATACTAAAACGATTAAGAGTTTCAACATTGGGAAAAGGTATGAGCCAACAACTTAATGCTGTTACAACTCCATTCTTAATATTTGCACGTAAACGCTCATGCATGAAAAATACATTTAAATCTATTGCTGCGGATCTCTGTGGCAAATCCTCCTTTTGGTGCTACGTCTGCTTTTAATGTTTTTGTCTACATAACGGTTAATCGGTACCAAGCATACCTTCCTTCTTAAGAAAACAAAGGGAGCTTCTGCGTGGGGGTGAGAGAAAGGGTTTTCAATGGAGCGGTCGCAGGTTACTGATCAAGGGATCAGAGAAGAGCCCACAAACGCTGTGGACGGTCTACCAGACTGCCCATGTCTCGGACCGTCTCTGCTTTCAGGAGTAAAATAATACATATATTAACCATAGAAAGTTCACTCCCGTAGAAATTTAAGCTTCGGAACATTCTAATTCCAAAATTACGTTCTCAATATTTACATCAATATTTTCAGGCTTTTTTCGCTATTTTTTCTAACCAACGATTTTCAGAAACCTTCGGGATATCCTTACAAATCAATCAACAACAAAACGGGAAAATTTAAGAAATTACTATTTGCGTAAACTGGCGTTCCTTTGGTTCTTTTTCATTACTATCATTGAATGTATAGTGTTTTCAATTCTTTTATCCTATTAAATGATAGATACAGTTATTAGTTTCGTAGATTTTAAGACCCTTAAAAATTAATATAAAAAACACCTAAAGCAAGTGAATACATTTTTTCTCTCATTGTTGATGATAGCCAAAACGTTCAACTCATCTTGATTCACTTATAAAATTTGCTAGTTGATCTCACCTCGTTTATAAAATACAAAATAAGGATGTCATTTAAATACATATTTAAACACAATTATAATCGTCATTACTGTAACACACACGCAATAACTTGCTCATCCTGCGTCGAGTACTAATAAGTAATACCCCTAAGTCTTAAATTTGGTTAGAGGTCGATTAATCCATTGTCATGCAAAAGTGACAATTCTACGGATAGCGCTCTTATCATTTTTCATAGCTGATAAAATAAAAGATGGCCTTCTTAAATTACTGAGAACTTCGTAATAAATTCTAATACACTTCGGAGTTGATTGGTGGATCAGTAAATAGCTAAAAATACGAGAGGAGTAACTTTTGAGAAATAATATTTCGAGAATTTTACCAAAAGGACGTCTACCGCTTGCCAGTTACTAAAGTATTTCCTGGAAGCCATTACTTTGAAACGATAAGGAATCCATGCATCCAATTTTTAGGACAGTGGTTTCATCAAGTGATTTATGATTATTTTCATTCAATCCACATCAGATAAACAGTGAGATCTCGTAAGTTATAGGCTGAAGAACATACAAAATATCAAATCTGATGCTCTGCAGTCCCACTTAATGAGAGATTTAATTCTTCGAGCCATTCTTCTAATTGCGAGCTAAAAATTATACATATATCAGAGAAGGCTAGCGGACATATTATTTTAGATAACATCAAAATTAATCAAGCAAATTGCAACTCAAATCCTCTTCTCCCAACGAGAAAGTTTTTCCTTTCCATTCCCCTTTGTCAACGAAAGGTTATCTTGCCCTTCTCCCTCACCTATTTCGTTTTGTCCTGTGTAACAGTTTTCCAGGAATTCTACCCTTTCACCTGCAGGTCACACTTTTGTTCCCTCTTATTCTTTCTTCTTTTTCCAGGCACACGCCATATGGAGGATCGCATATTTATGTTAATGTTGAAAATGGTGCTAGTAAGCGTCGAAGCTAATTGTGTAAATTTTCTACGGTGTTGTTATAAGGATAATTTAATTTTACAAAGTCATGGAATACACAGTCTATAGGAGTCATGAGAGTAACGGGATACAGTAATCTAGAAAAAAATATACCTTATTTAAATCAATCGGATGAGCTTTAACTTTGAGGAACTTCATAGGCAACTAAACATAAGGAAATAAACAACTTCGTCAAAGTTACACGACTTTTTGTGTGGAAGTTGTGGAACTTTTATTTCCTTGAGTTTATTCCTTAGTTATTTCTCTTGATAATAGAACGCTTTTCCATTGGGAAAGTTAAACAGAAGGTTTCTAAAAGCAATCAAATTATAGTAATCCACCGAATTATGCACATATCTTATATATAAAAATTGCGCCTGCGTGTGTCTGTGGCCGCAAAACTCGAAAACTACTCGGTCGATTGCCTTGAAATGTTAACAGAACATTGCATTCAAATATATATACGAAATATGAAATACAAAAGTGTTTCTATTATAAAAAATGGTGACACTTCGTCCTTGCTTCGATCCCAGACGAGTCAAAGCATTTCCGTAAGAAATGCACGTAAAGTTCATTTTTATCGCAGCAGGCTTTATTTATTTTGCAAAATTAAATTAAAAATAATGGTCACATGACATTGAGGCAAGAACCAATAGCAAAGAAAATGAATAAAAAACCTTATTCTGGTCGTGTATTATTGTTTTTGAATTGAATTTTCGAGATTTTACCCGAAACACACGAAAATGTTTGTAAATTTTGTTAGTATAAACAACCGGTCCCCCTGACGAAAAATGCCATAGTTGAGTCCAAGATCCTGCGTTTTGGCCTATTTGAAATTAAGAAGAAGAGAAAAGTTGCTGGTTTCGTTCACATTGATAAGCATAATCTATCGTTGGAAGTGATTTAAATGATCAATTTTCGAAAAACGAAATGTGAGTTAATTTGGTGCCGAATTTTGTATTCAGTTAAATTCATTTGTATTGTTTTGGAAATGATTTAATAATCTGTTATCGAAAAGCAAAGTGAGAGTTACTTTGATTGCTGCATTCAATTCAATTAATTTCTTTAGTTATTTTCCAGTTGATCGTCGCCAAATACAACAGTACGCGTTAACACATCAAATGTTGTGGCAGATAATGGATAGTAGTAAATGATTTTTATATAAATAACGAAAATTCTCCATCCAAACGCGAGAGCAGAGCTAGCGTAATGGACTATGTCCTTTCTTTTCTCTCCCTCTCTTCTCGAGAGAAAGGCTCGCCGGCCCGAAACTTGGACTTAGTTTTTCTTGGTGGGTCAGGGGTGGTAACTTTTTTTTGCTGTTAGCTGTACAATAAAACGCAAAAATATCTTAAATTTTATGTTTAGCGTGGAGAATAAGGTTAGGGATACATAATTCAAGAAAAGGGTTCTGCCGCATATCTTGCAACACCGCCGCTCCGCCTTAAATACCGTTAGGGCTCCTTTGCACGCTGCCCTTGCACCTTGCGAGGTCCCGACGACCTACAGTTTAGAACTACTGCAGCCCAAGGATATGCCTCTCTGCACAGAAAGAAGGGTCAAGGGTGGTCCGAAAGAAAACAATTTTTTGAGAATAGATTTCTAATAGCACTCATTATCAAGTACTGATTAGTGCGTTTTAAGTAATAGTCGGTATCAGGATATTTTCTCTTGACTATCCTACGACAAATTTGGAATGAGCATATGACTTCCTAATATAATTTTATAAGTTTCATACGTATGCGAAGGGTTTTAAATTAAAATTTAGCATGATTAATCCTATTAATTAAATAATTCATAATAATGAACAATTTGCATACCCTGAATTATTTTGTGTTTATAGACCAGTAACAAACTGATGACTGAACGGTAGATACTTATGACCTATTGAAGCCGCTTGTAATAAGAATTTTTCATAGCACAGGCCTGTATTTACATAACATCGATAAAATTAAAACAAAGAAGATATACGGAAACAGATAGTTTTAAATGACAATACAATACTGGCTTGTAATGTATCTTCTGTCATTAAATTACTTTTGTAGTAGTTATATCAAATTGAAAACCTTTCTACATTTTCCTTCATTTTTCATAACCTTTCGCTCCAAAGATAAGAATTTTTGAATGGTAGGGTTAAAATATTAACCGACGGCTGCATAACATTTTTTAAAACATGTGCATATTGTTTTCCATCATGGTAGCCATTGATATTCCAAAGACCGCAGGACCTTAAAAAGTGGATTGCACACGATGAGATAAACAATCGCTATAATTATTCAGTTCAATAAGGGATTTATCGAATTAATTTAATACATCCTATAATAACATACGAACCTTCGGAGGATATCCACCCCCAGACATGCGCAGAAAATCGTCCACATCTGCCCCTCTCTTTCACATATTGAAGGTCGAATCTGCAGTTTAGAGGTCTATACACACCGACAGGGCCATTCGAACATGATGAAAATGTTTTTTCGTCGCTTAGTCGCTGAAATCCTAATCCAAGAGCGCAAGTAACTAAAAGTAAGCGCCTCAAACTGTTCCTTCCCTCAAATCCTCAATTCATACAGGGCACAAAAATCCACAGGAGATCTACTAGGTTTTTCCAAACCCTTCCATTTCAGAGAGAGAGAGCCTACGCAGTGGGGGGCATAGGCGGCAAGGACTTCGTCTGCAAGAATGTCGGAAGCGTGCAATATTTGATGCCTATAGAAATGCCCTTTTGGGAATAGGAGAAAGGGAATGAAGGAATACCTGAAAATCCCCCTGAACCCCTGCTATGAAGATGTCCTTCTTGTCCTCCCCACGAGGTATTGTCTAACGCGGAAATAGTAGCCCAACGGGTGAAGGATATAATGAGAAGAGGACAATACCTTCGCCCTGTATACTTCCGCAGATCCTCCGCAGGGCATCCTGGTGTCTTGGATGGAATGATTATCTTATTCAACTTACCTATCTTGATTACAAGAAATGCTTCCTTAAAGACGGCCGTTAATCGTATTTGGTATGGAGTTATTTATACACGGAGTGTGGGATTTTAGCAGCCGGTGAAACATACATCGCCTATATCATTCATCCTGTTAAAAGAAGCGTAAATAGTTATTTCCCAAGGGCTATGATAGCTCACAAGTATCTTCTGTTCAATGATCGGTTTGTTGCTGCTCCGTTACGGCCATTCAAAACAATACAATGAATGGAAAGTTAAGGGATATTCAAAGGGAAGAAAAAAAATCAAAAATCGTTCTTAACTGTCAGGGGTTCGGAACCAGGAGGCCCTGAAATTGCATACATTCAATAGGAAGGCATTGCGCTGATTTTCGGGATTATTTAAAAAGTTCTTACCGGGAAGATAGATTACTGTTTTTTATGATACCTGGAGTAGTGAATATTTAACAGAAATTGTAGAGAATTCTTCAAAGATGATCTTAAGTTCGATGCTAGACCGGTGAAAATATGTCCAATTTAAAATACATTGGAGGTATTTTTTACGGAGAACTTACCTGTAAGATATAGCGTCCGAGCTTTTTATATTGATAGATATCCGTATAATTTATAAAACCATTAAATTTTTTCCTTAACTATCTTGTATTCGATGCCAGGGCACACAAGATATTATCCTATAAAGAATACATAGGAAAAGTAGGGCGTAGGTTGAAGCCGTCAAAGATGTGATCTCCATCATACATTTCGCACAACGAATATGATCATTTTATTGTATATGAAAGAAAATAACCCAAAACTCCCAGAGGTCGACGCCAGGCTTATCCCGATTCTTATGTAGGGTATACATTTTAGATATTTTAAAGTTATTGTGAACTCCTAACCGATGAGATACACAATTATTTACCACAGTGATGATTAGTTTCTAAACTTTTTACTATAATTACTTGCTCAGAAATCTCTCGTTAAGCATACCTTACTCGTTTATATCTATTATATATATTTCCTTCTTAGGATATATACATTAATACATCTATATATTATAGTTGACGCTTCTCCTGATTCACTGATTCATATATGTAGGAAGATACTAATTCAGGGGCCAAACTTTCGGAGGGATTGGGCCGCTTCTATTTTTTGTAAATGGCCCGAACTTAAAACCCCAGGAAAAATTAGATATCCTTCCTAACTATCATGGGTTCAAAATCAGGGGCCCCTAAAATCACAAGTTTTCCCGTTAGAATGAGTTGCGCCAATTATTAGATAAAAAATACTTTCTGGAAAAGCAGTGGATACATATCCAAGGTGCCTAGAGATATATAGAGATTGAATTTCCTATTGCTTACATCTCTAAGCACCTTGAAGGATAAATTTGCACCGGTATACATTTGAAATCAGGGTAATTTTTGAAAAACTCTCTTAAAGATTCAATAGACAATATTTTCATCTGTTGGATTCCTAAATTTTAATTCTCTGTCATTCCGAGAAGTTTTTTTTTTAATCTCGAAATTTGGTGCAATATATGAAAGATAAGAATGAAGTGCGCCGATTTTTGGAATAGAAAGAAAGATTTTTTTGGTAAGAAAGAGAACTCAAATTAAAGGAACTAAGAGACATTTTTCAGATCTAATAGAAACAGTAGAAACTACTGCATTAAGTATCCATTGTTCGATGCCAGACCGGTGCAAAAATCCCCCTGTAAAAATCTATTATATATAGACGCTTCTCCGGATATCTATTATATATAGACGCTTCTCCGGATATACCTATATATAAGTTATATATATATATATATAGGGGATCAAAAGTTTTACCATGTTCCACAAGTGCCAATGCCTTGAAATTTTTACGACATATTGGCCATAACGTGTAACCTCCAGGAAAAAGCCGACTTTGAACCTCGGTGTAATGAGTTCGATTCCAGAAGGCCCCAAAGTCGTGATTTTGTCCATAAGAATACATGGCTGGGATTTTCGAAAATTTTTTTGAGGCACTTCCCGGTAAAGGAGAGAGTTGAAATTCAAGGGACCGCTAGATGCCAAGCATATCTAAAGGAATCCATAAAGACATCTACGAATATTATCCTTGGTTCGATGCTAGGGCGGGGCAAAAATCGGCCGTTTAAAATGCATTGTGGCGATTTTTAAGATTTTTTTTGGACCCTTTTCCGATGGCATAGAAACTTGAAATTCCGTATGAGGTTAGATACTATAAAAGTATTTCATAATCAAATTTAACATATTCGCTAATGGTCCTTGGTTCGATCCCAGAGGGACATTTAAATTCCTCAATGCATTTCTTAAGGAGATAACGGAAACAAATTTTAGGTACTTCCCGGCCCGATATCCACTTCAAACTTTGCATATATAAAGATCAAGTCAATACAAATCAAACAGCGCATTCACAGCTATCAATGTGTCGTGGGTTCGACACCAGGTGTCTCTGCAATCTGAAGTTGATCCGATTTTAAGGAATTATTTTGAAACCATTGCCTATAATATAGAAACTTCAAATTTGGCATATAGATAGAGATAATAATACATTTTCAGAAACATTTTTTAGATTTCCAAGATTGTCCTTGGTTCGAATCCAGAGAGCCATTTAAATTCGTGAAAATTAGAACGTCTTTTGAGGAAGTTTTAGCCCATATTTCTGCCATAATTTCACTCATAGTTAGAGATGGTGATGTTCTATTGTGCTGCATAGTAAGTACACAGTAAAGAACCGGGTTCGATGGCAGACGATGGAATTTCAGCGAATTTTAAGAAAAATTTCAATCCATTTTTTTCTTTTGATGGCCGTCCCGATATGATGGCATAATGAAAATAGTGTTTTCGATCTGCTTGCAGTATGCAAGCAACATTTTACTCGTACCTATATATATATAAGTTATATATAGGGGATCAAAATTCTAACCATGTTCCACAAGTGCCACTGTCTTGAAATTTTTACGACGTATTGGCCATGACGTGAAACCTCCAGGAAAAAGCCGAATTTGTATCTCAGTGTCATGGGTTCGATTCCAGAAGGCCCCAAAGTCCCGATTTTCTCCATAAGAATACATGGTGAGGATTTTCGATAATTTTTTTTAGGCACTTTCCGGACAAGTAGAGAGTTGAAATTCAAGGGATCGCTAGATGCCATAGATATCCAACGAAAACCAAAAAGACATTTTCGAATATTGTCCGTGCTTCGATTCTAGGTTGGGGCAAAAATCGGCCGTTTAAAATGCATTGCGGCGATTTTTAAGATTTTTTTTGGACCATTTGCCGATGGCATGGAAACTTGAAATTCGGCGTGGGATTAGATATCAAAAATATATTTTATAATCCAATTTCTTGTATTCGCTGATGATCCTCGGTTCTATCCCAGAGGGCCATTTACATTCTCCAATGCATTTCTTATGGAGATAACGGAAACAAATTTTAGGTACTTCCCGGCATGTTATCGACTTCAAACTTTGCAAGATACAAGAACAAGTCTTTACAAATCAAACGTTTCATTCACAGCTTACAATATGTCCTGGGTTCGACACCAGGTGTCTCTGCAATCAGAAGTTGTTCCGATTTTTGGGAATTATTTTGAAACCTTTCCCAATAATATAGAAATTTGAAATTCGGCACATAGATAGAGATCATAAATAACTTTCAGAAACATATTTTTGATTTCCAGGATCGTCCTAGGTTCGAATCCAGAGAGCCATTTACATTCCTGGAAAGTAGAGCGTCGTTTGAAGCAGATGTAGCAAATATTTCTGCTTGAATTTTCACACATAGTTAGATATAGTGATCTTCTATTGTGCCGCTTAGTAAGTTCACCAGGTAGACCCAGGTTCGATGCCAGAGGCTAATATTGAAGTGAATTTTAAGAATATTTTCAATCTTTTTTTTTCTTTTAAGGACCGTCCCGATACGATGTCGAAATAAAAATAATATTGCCGATCTGCTTGCAGTATGCAAGCTACATTGCACTCGTATAGATATAGAGGTGCCACTTTGCACGTGGATGATTTTTTATACTACGCTATAGAAAAAAATTAGTTTGTAACCATAGTTATCTTGGGTTTAATTCTAGGCCCCCTCAAATAATATCCTATAACGAATAAATGGGAAATTAAGGACATTAAATGGCAGTCAAAGACATGATTCATATTTCAAATCTTGCACTTTGCTAAAAATTCATCTTCTGCAACGTTATTTAGAAGGATCAAGAGGTCCTGGATTGGGGAATTCGGAAATAAATTTTCCGTTTATCACCGCTAAGATGCATGATTGCTATCCATGCTTATAACCAATTACTATATTTCTACTTTAACTTTACCTTTTGCTTGCAGAATGCAAGCAGCATATAACTCGTGTATTCTAGCTGGAGTTGTGGTAAATAGACGTATTTGACGGCTTTTAGCCTTTAACAGGTATGAAGAGTTCCTCGTGCTCGATTTAAGAAGAACGTGAATAGGAACCTTGTGTTTATGACAGCAGGAAGGAGTGTGTTATTCTTGTTTCATTGAGGGATAAGAGGCTCAGGCCTAAGTAACGGTTCTAGGCTACGACGCTGTTGCAACATTTGCGCCAGAACCCTTTCCTTAAATTATGTATCCCTAACCTTATATTTCACGCTAAACCAAAATTTAAGATACTTTTGCTGCGGAATGTACCTTACGTAATGATAAGGGATACAGCTGGGGAAACGATAAATGTCCATGAAGAACCAATTGTTTTCATTCACATGAAGCATGAAAAATGTACGTAAAGTGGAGAAAATTTAACTGAATTAGACCTCTAAGAGGAACTTTGATTTTTCCTGCACCTAATTTCGCCATTTCGGCAACATCTTAAATTAAACACAAATTAATATTGTTTTTATTTGCATCCTTCCTAAGATAAAAAATTTGGATACGACCATTTTTTACGTGGAATAAAAATTTGTTTGCAGACCGAATAACATACGCCGTGATGAAAGTATGAAGTTTTTATATTTTTATAAATATTTTTCAATATTCTTTTGTTTTTAATATTAATAACATCTAGAACATCTAACTTTCATCAAAATAAACACGAAAAACTACTCATAAAATACGCTGAATGCCTTGATTGACCTTTGGATTACATTTTCTACGTATTAGGATGATTCTTCGTAAGTAAAACAATTTCAGCTATTTAAAATGTATGCTTATTATGTTTACTCTTTTCTATTGTATTCACCTCATATTATTTTTCTATATTCTGCAAACAGGCTTTAGAAATAAGTTATTTTTCTACGTTTTCCAAAATTATTTACATAGATATGTTGCCTGCTGCATATTTGTTTGTTTATATAATTAGAAACGGAGCTCATTGTCATAGGATTCAATCGCATTATGTCTTGCATTGAACCGAATAAATAAACATCTTTCTCTACATTCTTCAAAATTATTTAGTTAGGTTGCCTAATTTCTATTTGTTTATTTAATTAGAAATTGAGCTTATTAAACCGCGGTAGATATCATTTAATGAACATAGAATTCAATTGAAGTATGCCTTGCACTGAGCCAAGAACTACTGGTAACGAATCCTCTATCGATTTCTTGCATTTTTATCTTATGCAGATCTTTATTCTTACTTTACTTTGTTTGGAGTATTTCCTTAATTTCATTTTATCTATGCGTATTCTTTAAGGTGTCAACTGCAAAACTCCCGTCTCAATTAATCGTGAAAGGCTTTCGAAATAATTATTTTACTATCATATTATTTGTTGAATCTCAATCTCACATTTCAAAATTATGCATACGATATAGAGTGGTATACATAAAAAGAAACATAAATGTAACATATTGACCCATAATTCAGGGTAGTATCACTTGATAATTTTCTTTGCTTGCAGTATGCAAGCACCCATTTACTAGTTGTTATTATTACTATATATAGAGCTGCAAATCCTACTGATTGACACAAATTCCTGGGCATTTTTAATCGAGCTAGAAAGCTGAAATTTTCAGGAGAAATTCATAATTCACAGTCGAGATGGGAAAAAATCGAAAATTCCCAGATTTTGTCCTAGAATTGAGCCCAGGGATGGTTATATTTTTCAAATTTAATTAAATGGGGAAAACGAAAGGTGGCCATGCAGAGCATTTTTCTTTTGTTAATTAAAATGTGAAAAAGTAATCGTAAAGCAGTGGAACTTGTTCTATATTACGTCTAAAAGATCAAAGTTTTCTTTTCTTGCAACTGTTTTTAACATTCCGGCATTAAATTTGCAAAATTTTAGTTTGAACGCCAATTTATTGCATTATTTTCTGCTCATTTCGAAGATTAAATCTATGACAACGACCATTGTTTAAATCAAAAACAAATTTGTGTACAGCTAACAGCATAAAAAAGTTACCACCTGAGATGCAACCAGCATAACTCGAGAAGGGCGAGTCTTTCAGATTCTCTGTTTTGAGCCCGCTTTTTGTCTTCCTCTTTATACCTGGCACGTTTTGAAGGCTTTTGTGATGGTATATATATTTTATAAATACTCGCTAAAAGTCATTACTTTTGCTGCGGTAGAAGCAGTATTGTATTATGAAATAATTAAATTCGTATTTCGTTAAATCGGCTCGAATCTCAAGCGTAATTCGCTCTTCTTCTTAAAATATTGGACATGAATTACTTTGGCTGCTCATATTTCTTCCTAACATAAAATATTCCATTAATGCAGATTTATAATGATGGTTATTTCAGGTAATGCTCCACATGCCCACAGGATGATCGTTTTCGCAAAGATTATGCTTAATTATGATACGATAATTAAGAGATTATGAACTACTGTAAATCAGGTCAACGGAAGTAGGAAAAATAAGAAAAAAACGTATTTTATAAGTATAATAATGGTGTTGCAGATTTGTGAAAAATAGTTAAGTAGGAAATACATTTAAATTGACTATCCGCGAGCCTCCATATGGCTTATTGCAGAGAATGTGAAACAATCAACTATCTAAATAATTAACATATTTACGCACCTTATAATATATGTAAGATGATAAAAATATAAACCATCTGTCCTCGCTATTATCTCGCGGTAATATTTTCACCATCTGGCAGTGAAAATAACGATCGTTGAGAATAGGGATCATGTCGTCGCGTATTTCGTCATGTAAATCACAGCTAAGGAATATCTCTAATAATTATTGTCTTTACATAGTTATATTCTTAAAAGATACCCAGCGGAGGGCTCCGATCATTTTGGACTTACTGCTATCTAACCTGTAGTCTCTTAACAAACAGCTTTATATTTTACGCGCGAGAATTTATTTTGGGTAATGAAATCAGAAGGACAAATCGTGCAGAGTCGAGCAAAGCGCAAAAATAATTGAATAATATACTTGTAAATATTGAATTCCTTTATTTAAACCTCCGTCAAAAATTTTAAAATGCCAAAACGATTAAGAGTTTCAACATAGAAAATAGGTATGAGCCAACAACTTTAGGCTGTTACAACTCCACTCTAAATATTTGCACGTAAACGCTTATGCATTAAAAATACATTTAAATCTATTGCTAAGGATCTCTGTGGCAAGCCCACCTTTTGGTGCTACGTCTGCTTTTAATGTTTTTGTCTACATAGTGGTTAATCGGTAGCATGCATACCTTCCTTCTCAAGAAAACAAAGGGAGCTTCTCTGTGGGGGTGAGAGAGGAAAGAGAAAGGGTCTTCAATGGAGCGGTCACAGGTTACTTCCGTCTTCAGTGCCTCTAATTTTCGAGGCATCGTTTCAGGGTTTTGTATGAGAGACAGAATTGCCTGAAAATGCCATTCTTCGTCATGGATGGTGATATAAAGAAAAGTTCGTCGAAGAAGGAATATGAATGGGTTACTTCATGGAGACGATGTTAGGAAAATAAACAATGGGAATACGGAATATTTTATGCTTACTAAGAAAAGAATGTTTATTCTCTTCAACTCTAAGGCATACATCTAACAAAAATGAAGATAATGTGGTAAACAGGCTCAAAAGTGATGTGCAGAGATCCTGTGATGTTGGCTATTTATAAGATTAAGAAAACGATTCAAGCCATTTTAAGACAAAATAATGCAAGTTAGAGGGTGACCGGAAAAATATGTTTTCAATGGTTCAGCCAGAGGGAATGTAAATTAGATGAACGATTCAAAAAAGTTCTGATTTTTGTGGCAGTTTGTAAGTTTCATTTTCCTAACATACTGTATTAGATTTTATGTGAACTTACTTCTAAAACGTTCATTTGCATCCAAAATTCATAAACCATTAACAATAGACCTATCATAGTCGAAATTATTTATTATCAATGTAAATTTATTTTGCTTCGAAAATTATTGGCATAAGGTAGAATATAATCATGTAGGCATATAAGAATATGCATACAATGTGCATACATTCATGCATACAATTAGAGCTTCTGCCAGTTGATCCACACAAATGTCGAGCTATTCACACATTTAAATTTCTGCACTTTCAAGATATTGTAAATGTCTTCCTTATCTTTAAACCAAGAAGTTTTAAGGAAGAATAGGTGAGGCTTGGAAACCAGCATTAAGATTCAGCAGTAATAGATTCTCCTGACATATTTCCCAAGAAAGGAAGCTTTACCCATCTTATTTAAGAGTAATCATAGATAATAAGTACGAGATGTCAGTATTTCTAGTGCTTTATTCAGTAATCGCTGATGGACTAAACTGGCCTCTCAATAAAAAAAAGAAGGGTAAAATACGAAGGCTAAATTTTAATTATTAAACAGCATTTACCGTTGTAAGGGCAATTTAGATGGATTACGCCTGATTTAGCAGTTTTCCTAAATGTAATTTCCGTAAAAATATAGCCATAGCTCAACGACTATAAGGAATGGTGGAAATAACTAAGGAAAAAGATTCACAATTTCTTACATAACGCAGTTTTACCAAGTAGCGGCTTCTTCAATCAATTGGAATTAAAGGAAATTACTCAGAGAACTAGGACCAAAGAAAGCTGCATCCATTGTGAAGGAATTTGATTCCAATCCTTGGGAGGGGGTAATCTGAAGATTATTGATATTCTGGGCAGGCAGACGTTTAGAACTAGTTCCCCTTAATGGATAAAAAAAGTTTACCTAAACATTGTGACCGGGTGTAATCGTCAAAATTACCTAAGATATACAAGTATAATTTTATCATTGAGAATCTTCAAGGGATCTGAGAAGAGCCCACAAATGCTGTCGACGGTCTCCCAGACTGTCCATGCCTTGGACCGTCTATGCTTTCAGGAGTAGAATTAAGCATATATTATTACCTTAGAAAGATCACTCCCGAAGAAATTTAAGCTTCGGAGCATTCTAATTCCAAAATTACGTTCCCAATATTAACATTCATCTTTTCAGGCTTTTTCTTCTAACCAATGATTTTTATAAACCTTCAAGACACCCTTAGAAATCAATCAACAACAAAACGGGAAAATTTAAGAAATAGCTATTTGCGTAAACTAGCGTTCCTTTGGTTCTTTTTCATTACTATTATTGAATGTATAGTGTTTTCAATCCTTTTATCCCATTAAATGTTAGATACAGTTATTAGTTTCGTAGATTTTAAGAACCTTAAAAATTAATATAAAAAAACCACCAAGAGAAAGTGAATACATTTTTTCTCTCAGTGTTGATGATAGCCAAAACGTTAAACTCATCTTGATTCACTGATAAAATTTGCTAGTCGATCTCATCTGGTTTATAAAATACAAAATAAAGATGTCATTTAAATACGTATTTAAACACAATTATAATAGTCATTACTGTAACACACACGCAATAAATTGCCCATCCTGTGTCGATTACTATAATAATAAGTCATACTCTAGCTAAGTCTTAAATTTGGTTAGATCTCGATTAACATTGTCATGCAGAAGTCACAATTCCACGGATTGCGGTCTTAACATTTTTCGTAACTAATAAAATAAAAGATGGTCTTCTTAAAATACTGAGTACTTCGAAATAAACAAATTGTAATACTCTTCGGAGTCGATTGATGGATCAGTAAATAGCTAAAAAAAGTGAGAGAAGTAACTTTTGAGAAACAAAATTTCGAGAATTTTACCAAAAGGACGTCTACCGCTGGCCTTTTACTACAGTATTTACTGTAAGCCATTACTTTGAAACGAAAAGGAATCGATGGATCCAATTTTTAGGACGGTAGTTTCATCAAGCGATTTATGATTATTTTCATTCAATCCACATCAGATAAACAGTGAGATCTCGTAAGTTACAGGCTGAAGAACATACAAAATTTCTAATCTGATGCTCTGCAGTTCCACTTTATGAGATATTTATTTCTTAGAGTCATTCTTCTAATTGCGAGCTAAAAATTAGACATATATCAGAGAAGGCTAGCAGACACATTATTTTAGATAAAATCAAAATGAATCGAGCAAATTGCAACCTGTCCTCTTCTCCCAACGAGAAAGTTTTTCCTTTCCATTCCCCTTCCGTAACAAAAGGTTTATCTTGTCCTTTTCCCCCACCTATTTTGTTTTGTCCTGTTTAACAGTTTTCCAAGAATTCTACCCTTTCACCTGCACACACACTTTTGTTCCCTCTCATTCTTTCTTCTTTTTCAAGGCACACGCCATATGGAGGCATATTTATGTAAATGTTGAAGATGGTGCTAGTAAACGTCAAAGCTAATTGTGAGAATTTGCTACAGTGTTGTTATAAGGATAATTTTATTTTACAAATTCTTGGATTATATAATCTATAGGAGTCACAAGAGTAAGGGGAAATGGTAATCTAGAAAAGATTATTTCTTATTTAAATCAATCAAATGAGCTTTAACTTTGGGGAACTCCATAGGTAACTAAGCACAAGGAAATCAATAACTTTGTCAAAGTTACACGACTTTTTGTGTGGAAATTTTATTTCCTTGTGTTTATTCCTTAGTTATTTCTCCTCATGATAGAATGCTTTTCAATTGGGAAAGTTAAACGAAAGGGTTGTAAGAGCAATCAAATTAAATTATAATAATCCACCGAATTATGCACATATCTTATGTATAAAAATTCAGCCTGCATATGTTTGTGCCCACAAAACTCAAAAATCACTTGGTCGATTGACTTGAAATTTTTATAGAACATTGCATTCAAATATTTATATGCGAAAGCGTTTATATTGTAAAAAATGGTGACACTTAGTCCTTGCTTCGATCCCAGACGAGTCAAAGCATTTCCGTAAGAAATGCACGTAAAGTTAATTTTTTTTGCAGCATGCTTCATTTCCTTTGCAAAATTAAATTAAAAATATTAGTCATACGAGATTGAGACAAGAACCAATAGCAGAGTAAATGAATAGAAAACCTTATTTTGGTCGTTTATTGTTGTTTCCGAATTGAATCTTCGAGATTTTTTATGGAATACAAGAAAAGTTTTGTGAGTATAAACAGCCGGTCCCCTTGACGACAAATGCCATTGTTGAAACCGCAACTTTTGGCCTATTTGAAATTAAGAAGAAGAGAAAAGTTGCTGGTTTCGTTCACATTGATAAGCATAATCTATCGTTGGAAGTGATTTAAATGATCAATTTTCGAAAAACGAAATGTGAGTTAATTTGGTGCCGAATTTTGTATTCAGTTAAATTCATTTGTATTGTTTTGGAAATGATTTAATAATCTGCTATCGAAAAGCAAAGTGAGAGTTACTTTGATTGCTGCATTCCATTCAATTAATTTCTTTAGTTATTTTCCAGTTGGTCGTCGTCAAATACAATAGTACGCGTTACCACATCAAATGTTGTGGCAGATAATGGATAGTAGTAAATGATTTTTATATAAATAACGAAAATTCTCCAACCAAACGCGAGAGCTGAGCTAGCGTAACATACCATGTTCTCCATCTTTCTTTTCTCTCCCTCCCTTTTCGAGAGAAAGGCTCGTCGGCCCGAAATTTGGACTTAGAATTTCTTGGTGGGTCAGGGGTGGTAACCTTTTTTTGCTGTTAGCTGTACAATGCTAATTTCATACGCCATGATAAAGGTTTGATGTATTTTTTATTATTTTAAATGTTTCTTTCGATGTGTGCTATTACTGAATGCTGAAAAATGTAAATTTCATCAGAATAGATAGCGAATATCTGTACGGTCAATGAATTATTCGGGAATACATGCTGTGATAACATAAAATTATGTGGAGAATACGAGACCACTTATCAAAGAAGATAATCGGAAAAGTCATGTAATTAGATAGATTATTCGAGAATGAAGTACATAGATATATATATTAAGTAATAAATAGGGATATTAATGTAAATTAAAAGGTTTAATGGCAATCTTTAGAAATAACATAACTGCAAGCATTACGTATCATTAGTTTCACAAACACTATTGTTTAGTTTTATTTTATTTCATAGCTCACTTGACCAAATACATTTATCATATACTGAACTGAAAAGTGCCATGTATTTTTCACTTTCATACTGCATACATTGTGATATATTGTCACCGAAAAGCTCAACCGGCAACTGAACCCATTGCTGCCCACCTTTCTTGAAGGACCATGTTATCATTGAATATCAAGAAATTGTAACTTTCATCTAATTGAACAACAAATATCTACTCAGGAATTACATGGTATCATTGAACGATGTTACGATATCGTTGTTCTATGTATATGGTGCATTGCTTTTCGTGTGTGAGTTTCTGTGCTTTTTATTATATGCCTATTGTGTTTCTTCTTTTCTATTTTAATTACATATAATTATTCTGTCATCCTCTCCAAAGAGAATTTAAAATTAAGTTCTTTTTCTACGTTTTTTCAATGAATATGTAGCACACCATTTGTAGGTACGTAGTATATTACGTGATTCAACTTTCATCAAAATGAAAAACAAAAATCTAAACATAAATTACATTTATTTCCTTAACGACCCTCTGATTACGTCATTCATCAAGTTTGCTGGATAATTTTTCTTTAGTATAAACAATTTTTGCATGTATCATTGCATGAATATTATTTTCCCATCTTCTCCAAATGGTCTTTAGAATAAAGTTTTTTTCTACGTTCTTTAATACTATTTACAAATTAAGTTGCCTATTGTCAATTGGTGTATTTAATTAGAAACAGAGCTCATTGTCATGGTAGACGCCATTTAATGAACATAGGATTAAATTGCAGTATTTCTTACACATAACCGAGTACTTCAGGTAACAAATTGTATATCGAATTCTCACCTTTTTATTTTATGCAGGTATTTATTTTCACTTAACATTCTTAAGCTTATTTCTTTAATTTACTTTTACAAATGCATATTAAAACGTCGTCGTCGCCGCTGCTACGATGATCGCATTGGGATCAAGAAACAGATACCACGGAATCAGCCGATCGCCGCTGAAACCTTCGACCGTAGATGTTCATTGAGGACTGAAATCCAAAACTAAGTAAGGTAGGAATTGATTTGAGAAGCGACGTGTTTTCACATTGCCAGCTGTATGTTGCGCTAGGAAGAGTACGTTCCTCAGAAAATATCAGGGTGTTATTGTCACCGGAAAAGATATTTGATAATATTCCGCACTCCGTCAATATTGTCCTCATCATCATATGGTGTTCTGCCTGGAAGCAGGTGGCGCGGCCATAGGATTCAATTGGAGTACGTCTTTCACTAAACCGAGTACATACCACAGGTCAAATCCACAACCAATCGTCTATCAACTTCTCGCATTTTTATTTTATGCAGATTTTTATTCTAACTTTATTTTGGCTTTATTCCCTTAATTTAACTTTACGAATGTGTATTCATTAAGAACTCAACTCCAAAACTCCCGTATCAAATGAACGTGAAAGGACTTCGAAGTACTTATTCTATTATTATATTATTTGATGAATCTCGATCTTAGATTTGAAATTATGTTTAATAAAGACAATGGCATAATTAAAAATGAACATAAATATAGCGTATAGACCCATAACTCGGGGTAATATCCCTTAATTATTTTCTTTGCTTGCAGTTTGCAAGCACCCATTTACTACTGTGTTTGGCGCATTCCTTAATTTAACTTTGCGAATGCGTATTCATTAGGCCAGGTGGCCACCGAATGCGAAGCGGCGCTCAGCTGAGCTGGACAGAGTGACGCGGAGCGAATCGTAGCGAAGTTTTAGTCTCCGAGGATCTGGCAACTGGAGGAGGAGCTGAGATGAGCAAAGCGATTCAATTATAAACTAACAAGATGGCGTAAGATTAAGCTTTACTTGCCGACTGAGAATTTAATTCTCTGATTACGGTTAAATCACAGTATTTCCGCAAGAGACGGAATCTGCTGTAATTATTATGCTGGCACTTTTTTTAAGATATTATGTACAGCCATTGGACACAAATTTATCTATTCCGCTAATAGCATATAAGTTTCCTATCGTTCGTACCTCACTCGAGTACTCTTTTCATTTTTTAATGACGGAACTGGTAGTATAATTTTTTGTAAAGAACATCACAAAAATTAATCACTTTACCCACATAAGCATGGCAATTCAATTTTTCTTCACTCTTTATCCATCGTCTAACTTTTGCTGATGGGTAAATGTCTCAGAGATGAGCACAAGCTATTATTTAACACTAGAAGGACGGCGGCGGTCATTTTGACCGTTTTCAGAGTTAAACTTCAAAAATTTCTAACTAAAAATTTTTTGAATTTTTTGAAACTCTGACTTTGTTCAATTTTATCCGAAATTTAATACGATATAATGAAAATTTTGTTAATACCTACGTGGTACATTTTACACAAAGTTATACCTAGAAGGACGGCGGCGGTCATTTTGACCGCCTACTTTTAAAATTCGTTATTAAATACTTTTATTTGTCGCAAAGACGGGAATTTTGCAGAACTTCATAATGTGACTTTTGTGCAAGTGCTGATAAGCTGTTTTACCTCATAATGTCTTTAAATTTTAATTAATTAAACCAAATGCAGACCGATGTCCTAAATCTGCAGAGTTTTATACTCTGCAATATTTTTCTTGGAAGAAGGTTTGAATTGTTGATAAAAGTCAGTCACGTTACGCCAAAATTGCTATGCCATCTGACGGAAAGCATATAAAACCACTCGTTCGCGCCTCGGGAAATACCTCCAGCGAATACGATAGCGGAAGAATTTTTCGAATTATGTCATGAAAAATTCCAACCTGGGGTTTTCCCCGTAAAATTGTTTTATTTCATTTGCAAATGCATAAAACCACTTTCAGCAGGGTTACCAACTTACAAGTTTTTATCATTATAAAATGTTCTTCCAATTATTTTCTCAGATAAATATCAGACTTGTATCTCAAATTTACATTCAATTACCTTTCTTGAACAATTTGAATTAATTTCATGAAGCACATTATGAAGCAGGGGTGCCAACCGTCAAACCAGACCTCTAAACAGAGAGTTATGCGTTTGCAGTATAAATAAATAGAGATATTTTGAGTACAGATTTGTTTCATGTGATTAGTCGAAACTCTTTGGGATCCCGAATTAGTTTATAAACTATAAAGAAGTAGGGTGACCAACATCTTCGGCTGTAAAGTCGAGGTAGCGATCAGATCTTCATGGAAAACCTAATAATTTATCATGCATTTAACGGGAATGGATTCTTATTTGCTAACCTATGAATTGACGCAATATTAACAACCAAAACAAAAGTAACAATAACAATAGTCATTTTCTAGTGTTATTCCACTACCAACCACTTCCTACCACTTGACCAAACACTTATAATAGAGTGATCATTCTTGCCTGATATTCTGCGGACGTAAAATATGGCAATACATGCATCTAGCTCTTCATCGGAAAGAGAAAAATCTTAATCATTTTGCCTTCGTGCTTCCTCAATTGAATATCGCTTTATGTGAGTCAGTATAAACGAGTCGATAAATAATCGCCATGAACTCATAGGACTATCACTAGCTATATTTTTTCTCTATGTATATTTTGGTTTGCAAGCCTACCAGGTAAGTGTTCTCTAATCTTCAGCAGTTTCTATTGGAATCCATCAGCTGACATAAGCCTGGTTCCTGGAGAGTCATCATCGCCTACTTTGGTTGTATTTCTTTCTTCCATCGTCTTCACGACCGCAGTCATCTTTCGAGGAGGCTATTTTGCTTTATTTTGTTGATTGTTTTTGCACTCGGACTGGTGGATTGCTGGTTTCGTCTGAATCTTCAGACTCAATATAAATTTTTTGAGGAATAAAATCTTCGTCATCGTCAGAGCCGAAATTATATTTCGTTTTCCATTCCGATTCACCTTCTGGTATTGAATGCAAAATAGAAAGGATTTCATCAGGCTTTAGCCTAATTCTTCAGCCATAGCCATATTCTTCAGCCATAGCTTCAGCCATAGCCATATTGCCAGTCAGGAAAAATGAAGGCCGTACTTAACAGAAGTTAATCAGTCCACTCGAGAGTTCACTGGATTCACTAATGCAAATCTAGGGCAGCGCACGATTGTCATGTGCGGCGCGCGGCCTGGTAGGGCCGAACATACTAGGGCAGTAATTTGTTTCTTTACAATGGTATATTTTCCTGGTACATCATTATATCAATTGAAGGATTAAAGTTACTTTTTCACGTTTGAAAATCAACTTCCATATGATCAAGGCTGAAACAATGGAGCATGTTAGACAGTATTGCGCTGCAGCAAGAATGATAGGTGACGAGAATGGAGGGGGATTGGGAGCAAAGCAGACACGACGGCTCCCAAAAACACAAATTTGAAAGCATTTCCTATGGATTGCATATACACCGCTTTACCGCAAGGTAAAATAATATCAGGACATTCACATTGTTAGTAGTTCCAAACGCTGACCCGTAAAATAATAAATGCCTTCAAATATCTCGCAAAAGTTTACCAAAAAGAATAATAATTATAGATTTAAGCCAACAATTGCTTAATAACAATTAGGCTCATAAAAAATAAAAACTTGAACAAATATCACTATTTGGTGAAAAGACTAGCAGAATACAGTAAGGAGTCAAAATGTCTGTTTGGTAGTCTGAGGTAAATTTTGAAAAATGTGTATTATTTTTCATCAATCTATTTTCATCGCAAAGCATTTTTTTGTGTCAAAAATTAGTAAAATTCAATGAATCTCAAGCCGGAATTCATAAAATTTTAGGAATTCATAAATGACTCCATTGGTAGTTCTAGTGTTAGAGATCCAGTCTGACGGTTGGCAGCCCTGTTTCATAAAGTTAGTATCCCTGACATTAATTTTAATTGTTCAAGAAAGGTAACTGAATGTAAATTTGAGATATAAGTCTGATATTTATCTGAGAAAATAATTGGAAGAACATTTTATTATGAAAAAAACTTATAAGTTGGTAACCCTGCTGAAAGTGATATTATGCATTTGTAAATGTTGTAAAACAATTTTACGTGGAAGAACACCCTAGGTTGGAATTTTTTACGGCATAATTCGAAAAATTCTTCCGCTGTCGTATTCGCTGGAGGATTTTCCCAAGGCGCGAACGATTGGTTTTATATGCTTTTCGTCAGATGGCATAGTAATCTTGGCGTAACGTAACTGACTTTTATCAATAATTCAAACCTTCTTCCACTTATTCTGAAAATATGAGTTTCATTGGCCTAGTTTGAGTAAGAAAAATATTGCAGAGTATAAAACTCTGCAGATTTAGGACATCGGTCCGCGTTTTGTTTAATTAATTAAAATTTAAACAAATTATGTGGTAAAACAGCTTATCAGCACTTGCACAAAAGTCACATTATAGGTAGGTAGGCCTCCAAAAATGACAATGAGGCAGCCTTTTGCTGACCCTTGTGATGGTCTGTCAGAAGCTTTGGTACCCACCTGGCACAAAACTTATGGTAGCCTAACTTTTGGGAAACAATTTCGTACAATAAAGTGCGTGAAATTTGCGGAAAACTGAAGGAAAGTTCGGTTATGGTGAAACGACGGTATCCCCTAATTTTTTCATTGACCTTTTCCACCAGTTCATCGGTCACAATGCTTTGCCGCCCACTCTTCCCTTCATCGTGAACATTACTTCGTCCATTCTTGAAACGTATGCACCATTGACGAACGCCACCTTCACTGATCACGTTGATCCCGTAAACTTCACACAGTTGCCGATTAATTTCTATGGGTTTAAGTTTTTTTGCCCACAAAAACCTTATTACTGACCGCACCTCACAACTGGCGGGGTTTTCAATGACGGTGCACATTAGAAAAGCCTGCAGCAATGGAACGAGCAACAATATGACCTTCTCCCTTGCACGGCTAGATGCCCACTGAGCTGCCGAACGCTCACACACCATGTTGGCCACGATCGCCCTGCCCCTTTTGACGCTAGACAAAAACGTAACCTACTTTCTGAACAACCCTCGTAAAACCACAATTACCTAGCTAGATGTATTACTTAAACATTTTTAAAAGCATAAAATTATTGGTCAAAAACTAACAAAATTCTACTTTTATCAAGAAATTTTTCAAAGGAACAATTTCAAACCTTTAAAATGTTTTTGACTGTTGTCTATGTCTATGTAAGAACCCTGCAAGCCGCCTTTCGGTGTGTGGCCTTTCTTCTAATGATTCCCATCCCGCGTCCTTTAATATCTGAGTTACACTCGCTGTTTTATTGTAGCAATTCTTTACAAAACGTATTGCCTTTAGTTCTACTTTTTCGAAATCCCAAATATGACGTTTCTCTGCGGGGTCCCATAAACTAAAGGCATACTCAAGGTGAGGTGAATAATTATCTTTGTCTCTTTGATCCACTGAAGGCAAATCGGTCTGCAGAATCTTGTAGAAGATGGTCGAGGATTTTCCCATATTATTTCACCTGTATTAAGCATATTAATTGTGAATTCCAACTTAAATGTAGTTATATTGTTATCACTTTTAACTATATCAATTTTACTCTGAGGTAATGCTCCTATTCATGAAATATAAAAATGTTTATTACAGAACAAAAATTTATTGATTGTAAATAAAATAATAATAATTTTTAAATTTAAAAATTTTGTTAATTAATTTATAATCTTCATAACTGCATTTTAAATGCACAAATATCCTACAATTTGAAAATTATTTTGTTTGGGTTAAAGAACTATATATAATATGAGTAAAATGTAGCTTGTATACTGCAAGCAGATCGAGACACTAATTTCATATTGGCATCATATCGGGATGGTCCTCAAAAAAAAAAAATAGATAGAAAATATTCTTAAAATTCGCTGCAATTTCATCGTCTGGCATCAAACCTGGGTCTTCCTGGTGAACTTACTATGCAGCACAACAGAAGTCCACCATCTCTAACTATGTGTGAAAATTCAAGCAGAAATATTGGCTGTAACTGCCTCAAATGATGTCCTACTTTTCACTTATATTCCTTATGTGAGAAATTGTGATGTACTCTGGCATCGAACCCAGGAACAGCATGGTCTTATCTTAATTTTTTCTTAAACCAAGTCTTGATATACATCTTCTATTTAAGCAAGAACTTCCTATTATTTCGAAAAATGCATCAAAATAAATAATGAAAACTACCTCAATGTATTAAATATTTTAACAAATCGAAATGGGGGATTTATTTACCACCTGGCCTCAAACCCGGGTCTTTCTGGTAATACTTTCAATGCAGCACAACAGAAGATATCCATTTTTAACTATGTGTGAAAATTCAAGCAGAAATATAGGCTGCAACTGCCTCAAACGATGTCCTACTTTTCCCTTATATACCTTATGTTAGAAATTGTAATGTGCTCTGGCATCGAACCCAGGATATTTTATGTAAAAGTCATTTATGTTTTCAATGGATCATGACTATATATATAGGCTCCTTGAAATTTAATTCTCTACCTATCTGGGAAGTTTTCTTTTAATCCTGGAAAATCAAAG
Organism: Sympetrum striolatum; assembly: GCA_947579665.1. NCBI lineage: Eukaryota > Metazoa > Arthropoda > Insecta > Odonata > Libellulidae > Sympetrum > Sympetrum striolatum. The sequence goes on along the minus strand of OX388343.1, from coordinate 109,232,693 downwards.
CAATGCTTTTAAATGGCAAAAATTGGTACTTTGGGGCCCGCTGGAATCAAACCCGTGACACTGAGGTTCAAAATCTCAATTTTTCTGGTGATTACACGTTATGGCCAATACGTGGTAAAAATTTATAGTCAATGATGCTTGTAGTTTAGCCTGTGAATTTGTCCTCTCCTCCAATCCTCTATATCTTTCTATCTGTACAAGTAAAATGTTGCTTGTTGATTACACATTTCAAATCGACATCATCTCAAGAGGGTCATAAAAAGTAGAAAAAGTATTGAAAATATTCATAAAATTCGCTGCAATTCCTCCGTCCCGCATCGAACCCTGGTTTTCCTGTTGATACTTACTATGCAGAACAACAATGGATTACCGTCTCTAGAAAACTCAAGCAAAAACAATTGCTGCAACTGCCTCAAACGATGTCCTACGTTTCCCATATATTCCTTATGTTGGAATTTGTAATTGTCTCTATCATCAAACCCAGGGACAGCATGGGCTTATCTAATTTGTTTTCATAAACTAAGTCTTAATATACATCTTCTAACTAAGCAAGAACTTCCTATCATATCGATAAATGCATCAAAAAAATAATGAAAAGCTACCCCAATGTATTATTTAATGTGACAAATCGATGCTTGTCACTGCAGCAAATGTAATTAATCAGCCCTTGTTAACGGCAAATCGTCTTTCTTTATTTCTGAAGACAGACCAAAAAAAAATTCAATACAGTGGAATATAGTATGTTAAATGCTTCGGCCTGCCGGTCAGCTTGGGAGCCTCTCGTCCTTAATGTTCGTCCCTCACTGCCTTCTCTTTCTGTGTGGCTTCCTCTGGCCTTCTGTGTCCTTCTGCCTCCTCTTATTTCTTCAACAGCCCCCTTCTCACATTTTCTGCCCTCGAGCATCCAAATGTCAAATTACACAAAAAAAACATGAGGAAATCGCAGCACTGAATTTCTAAATCATCACACAAAAATTAAACAAAATACTATTTAGAACTGGGGATTTCTGTTACTATATGGGGGATAAATTTACCACCTGGCATTGTACCTGGGTCTTTCTGGTAATATTTCCTATGGAATACAATAGAAAATCACCATCTCTAACTATGTGTGAAAATTCAAGCATAAATATTGCCTGCAACTGCCTAAAACAACGTCCTCCTTATCCCAAATATTCCTTTTGAGAGAATAGTCATTGTGCTCTGGCATCGAACATTGGAATATTATGTTCTTATGAAAATGTTATTCTTAAATTATTTTTACCATACATCTCTTAACTAAGCACGAACTTCCTATGATTTTGATAAGTGCATCAAAAAAAATAATGAAAAACTACTCCCATGTATTTTAAGGGACAGATGTTTGCATCTGCCTAGCATTAAACCCAGGATATTTTCCGTGAAAGTCATTTATGTTTTTGATAGATCAATACTATATATATGGGCTTCTTGAGTTTTTATTCTCTACCTAACCGGGAAGTATTTTTCAAAAATTCCGGAAAATCTAAGTAATGCAGGAAAATTGGAAAAATCGGGACTTTGGGGCCCTCTGGAATTGAACCCATGACACTGAGGTTCAAAATTGCAATTTTTCTGGAGCTTACACGTTATGGCCAATACGTCGTAAAAATATCAAGTCGATGACGCTTGTGCTTTAGCCTGTGAATTAGTATCCTATCTATCTATCTATATCCCTATATATATGAATGAATCTGGAGAAGCATCTATATATAATACATTATAAATCATTACAATTATAATTAGAAACAATTCATCAATGTTTTTAAAAACAATCTTTCTTTACAGAGGGAAAGCAAGTCAACCCTTTCATCGAGACATAATGAAGAGGACCAACTATCATGAATAAAGGGAGATGGGGATGAGAACCAGCTTGGATGGTCAATGTCACCAGACTGATGGATTATGGACAAGAGAGGAACCATGGGTGGAATTCTTAAGAATAAGGTCAGTGATACTTCTTCTCAGTTGTGCATCCATTGATGGGAGTCAGGATCCGCTGCAAATAGGTAAGAGGACATCTTTTGCTAACTCACACCCTTTACTTGCATCTCAAAGCACTCTTTTGTCAGCATCCTCTTCAATATGCAGTCAGTAATTTAGTATGCTGCAATAAATTACAATAAATTGGAAAACTGTTCCTTCAGTAGTAACTTTACTGTTTTAATTTCAATGTCTTCAGACAGGAATTACTTCTCAAACTTGGACAGAAGGACTTATTGCTCTTAAATTGGTTCTTTTATAAATAAACTAAGGCTTTTGTAAATAAGATTGATGACATGAGCGACTAATTTCTTTTCTGTATGTGTTTAATTTATTCCCTAAATAGGTGAAACATTATATTAGTAGAGACTAGAGATCGGCAAATGAGTAGTTTTCCCCCAAAAAGGGATCTGACATTTCCGACCTCACCCCTGCTGAGGGGCAGGTGCCTAACGCTCAGTAGGTGGTGATGCTGACCATTCTTATCATATAAGAAAGACTGTGTGGGCTTACCTTTGTGTAGTTCTCTCCTTGGGTTTTACCCATGGAAATCCCAGAATTATTTTGATCTTTCCTGCGGTCATTACTCCTTGAAGACTACGTTTGCAAAGGTTCCGGAATCTAACTCAGGAGTGACATTGTATATTTTATATTTTATAATTTTTTTATATTTTATATATATTTATAATTATCACTTGCACACCTGGGAGCTTGGTCGTTCCGAGGGCCTGTGCCAGAGGGATTTACCGCCTCTCTTAATTGATTGTGTAATACTGCAGAATAAAGGAAAGAAAATTACGCTGAAATCCTTCATCGTCATGAATAAATAAAAGTAATTTATTATAGAACATGAAACTCAACAAATAACATATTTGCAAAAGTGCATATAGGCTTCAGCTCGGCTCTATATATAAATTAATTTCAGTTTCTGCAATAAAAATTCATAAAAATATATAATTGATCGCTCTTTTGGAGTCATGGACGATTAATTCAATCCTTATTGTGATGAGTTTAGATAATATTTTGGATAATACGCAATAGCAATACACAATAGCAACACGCAATAGGTATTACGCAAAGCATTTGGAAGAATATAATTTTTTAAAAGGGATTTATATACATATTATAAAGCGATCCTCAAAAAATAACTTGTTCTCAACCCCTCCTTTTTGCATGTTTTTATCTAACACCATACATTCATAATCAAAATTCTATGTTCTATCTCCTCTATGAAAGACCAGCTTTGGATAAATAAAAAAAAAATATTTCTCCCTTTGTATCAGATCCTCGCATCCAGGAGGACAAATAGGTATAACCTTATTACTTGAACGCAATTAATTGTGTACCACGTTTTCCCAATTATCTCGGATAAAATACAACGCCATGTTTCTTATAGACCATTCTTCCAAAAATAATAAAGGATACATCTTCACGTGGGAGTTCTCTATCACTTTTTCACACGATTATAATGATTTTATTAATCATAAAATTAATAACAACTCATTTACAAGCAACAGTTACCGTTTTACGTTTCAGTTGAACAAGTTAATGCTGTTCGTGTGGCGGCTATAGCTGATTACTTCATTTCTATGGAAACAATTCGACCTTTTACTCGTCATTTAAAGCATTTGCTAGCAAGTAAAAGCAAATGCTTATGCAAATTAAGAGAAAGTTTTGCTTTTACTTCTATCTTTTACTTTTGAGCAAATGCTTCTTTTTGTGCACACTATTTGTACGTTTTCCTTCTGGACTATTTCGACTAGATTCCATTAAAACATTTAGAAGCAAAATGAATGCCGTCGTATGACTTCTAACTTCGTCCATCTGAGTCAGACGCAATAAATTGGTGTAAATATGTACTCAAGTTAAAGTAATCTCACAAGCAATATACACTTCTCTGTTTGTAATAAGTGAACCAATTTTCAGAGATATATTTTTTTTATCAATATCTAACATTAAAAAAATCAACAACATATTGCAAATAGGAAGAAAACAACCTGTAAACCACTCTGCGTAAGAACCATGGCTAAATTACAACGGCTTGCACATATAAGCAGGTTTTCTTTGAGCACCGCGGCGAGGGACGAGGAAGACGGAGGAACTGATTCAAGGCAGGTCAATTGATTCATTTTGAGTCTTCAACCCGTCCAGACCCGCTTGGGTGTTTGAGTACTCGTGTTCCCTTCGAGTAAAGCCGAACCCGTGTGCCATTTACCGTTACCTACACCCTTTGCCTACGTCATCGAATAGACCGGGCTCGTAGGCGCTCTGAGGACGCGGGTCGAAACGGTTAACCATTGCTGTTCTCTAGTAGAGACATACTTGGTAGGGAAATATAAAGAAAAAACATGAGTTGACCCTTGAATGGCTTCTATTTCTTCCAGGATGAAATCAATTTGTTACCAATATCCATAATCTGCCATTCAGCCTTTCATGTCCAAAGCCTTCTTTGGTATTTGAACCTTGCCTTTGTCATCATCTAAAACATTCAAAAAGAATATTACCCCTTTATCTGTTCTGCCAAGGCCATCTTCACACAGAATTCCTTCAACTGTTAATTTTCAAAACTCATTCCTTCCTCCTCATTCTTGAAGAAACCCTGACGAACCTTTATTATTTTGGCAATTCTTCCATACACATTTTCCAATTCATCAACTTATTAGTATTTGTAGAAAGGTATACCTGCATGACTAGTGATGTCCTTTATCTTCCATATATATAGCAGTTAGGGATACCATGAAGGATGTTTGGGTATTCTTTCGCTCTTTTCCAATCCTTCATCACCCCCACACCTAGATATTTAAATCATTTTACTTATTCTCATACTGTATCTTTTATATACACATGCTCCTTTTATTTTTTTAAGTGTAATGTTTTAATTCTAATTTCAAAAGGGTAACAAAAATAGCATGGAATACATGTAGGAAGGATGGAAAAAATTAAGCTCTTTTATCCAAATATCTTAACTCCGTTAATTACGCATAAAATAAAATGTACAGTTAAGTGTTTAATGAACAATAATCACTATCATCATTGAAAGTGGGTGGCAGCTGGTTTTCGGAGGACATGCCTAATAACATATCCATTATTCTTGTCGTACTGAACATTGCATTCCTAAATATATAGGTGCTTCGAAATTATAAAAACATCCATTGGATGATGTTAAAAATAATTACTTAAATTAAGTATTACTACTAAAGTTGCATAGTTTTCATTAATTAAAATAAACTAAAGGTCACAAAAAAGAAGCCAAAATTGTTAAAAATCCAAAAATGGGTCAATAACTTAATTAAGTTTTATGTTAACCTTTGGAAAAACACTACTTGGGGTCATATTGACCAAATGCTGCTTACAAAGGGTTTATTGTTAGCTTGGGGTGATCATTTAAACAGATACTTTATAAAGTAATTGGGCCCGAGTGCCCATGGTGGGCGATTGTTTAATATTATACATGACCTGGGAGAGGTCGCATGTGCCGTTGGTGGTTATTGTGTTGCTGAGGGGCCGAAATGGGAATGAAAAGGTCAATAATGTTAACACATATTAAGTCTTCTTGCATTATTAGCAACCTTGTTTGATCATGACCCCTAAATTCTCTGCATCTTTAAGATCTTTTGTTTGGTAAATTGACTTTAAATTATTCATAGTTTATATATGTTGCTTTTTTGAACAAATATCTTATGCTAACTTAATGGTAGATAAATGATATGAAAAATTGTATTAAATGAATCACAGCCACTATCATCTGTTGCAATTTCACTCATCCTCCGCTCTTCTTTTAATCAAACTGTTGGGTTCTCTTTTCTTAAATCAATGTGTAAGGTTCACTCATTGTCGTCTTTCTTCCTTAACCTGTCCCTCTCCTGCGCCCACCATCTAAGCATCATACCTTCAGTTCCTTATTGATTTCAGTATCCAATTCTTCTTGATTTGGATAGTCATATAGATGAATCGTTTTTTTCAGATGCTTACCTCTAGGCCTCTCTTCATTTCAAAATGTTTCTATCATATTTTATGCTTCTACAGAACAGACTAATCAAATACATGACAATGTTTTGCCCATTTTCCTCCTTCTGGTCCGTTTCACTGCCATGCTTTGTTGCTTCCATCTCAAGTCATTTCATCAATCCCTTCCTCAGTTCTACATTATTTCACGACTTAAAACATTCATCTATTCTCTGCATGCCTGTCTTTTCGCTTCGTATTATTCACATAACTCCTCTCTCCCCTCTGAAATCTATTTCCCCACACTCGTAGATATTGAAATACTACTTTTAGTTCTGGTCCATGTTTTATGGTGGAAATTACTTAGTGCTTTTTTATCATTTCTAAATGTCGTTCCACTTAGAACGGGGAGAGAGCTTCGATTCTAATACCAAAAATCAATAAAAATAAAAATTTTGGGCAATTATCTTCATTAATATTTGCGTAAATATTTGAAATAAAAGAAATGCATTATCTGGGGTCATATTGACCAAATGCTGCTCTCATATTGTTAATTGTTATTTTAGGGTGAAAATTTAAATAATTTTTATTGATAAAGGGAGTGGGAGCGAGTGCCGAAGGAGGGTGATTGTTTAAATATTATAATTAATAAGGGAGAGGGCGCGAGTGTCGATGGGTGGTGTTTCGCGTTGCTGAGGGGCCGAAAGGGGAATGAAAAAGTAAAAAACCTTCACACTTATTGAGTCTTGTTGTATTATTAGCAGCATTGGTTGAATATGACCCCAAAATTCTCTGCATCATTCATATCTTTCGATTGGCAAATAAACTTTGAGTAATTCATTGTTAAAATTGATCTTTATATATGTAATTTTTTAACAAATTCTTACGTTCACCTAAAATTGTATGCAATGGTCGGTAAAATTGTGTTAAATGTAGGTCAGCCACTATCATTTGTTAAAGTTTGCTTGATTAGGCTATAGGAGTAATTTGTGCAATATCACTCATCCTCTGCTCTTCTAGTAATCAAACAGTTGGGTTCTCCTTTCTTTAATCAATGTTTGATGTTCACTCATTGTAGTCCTTCTTTCATCACCATTCATTCCTCTGCACCCTTCATCTAAGCATCATATCTTCAGTTCCTTATTACATTCCCTATCCAACTCTTCTTCGTTTGGATAGTCATATTGATGAATCTTTTTTCAGAAGCTTACCTCTAAGCTCCTCTTCATTTCAAAATGTTATCTTCTTATTTTATGCTTCTACAGAACAGAATCATCAAATACATGTCAATGTGTTGTCTATTTTTCTCCCTCGGGTCCATTTGACTGCCATGCCTTGTTGCTTCCATCTCAAATCATTTCATCAATCTCTTCCTCAGTTTTACATTATTTCATGACTTAAAACATTCATCTATTCTCTGCATGCCTGTCTTTTCGCTTGGTATTATTCACATAACTCCTCTCTCCCCTCTGAAATGTATTTCCCTACACTCATAGCTATTGAAATACTACTTTTAGTTCTGTTCCATGTTTTATGGTGGAAATTATTTAGTGCTTTTTTATCATTTCTAAATGTCGTTCCACTTAGAACATGGAGAGAGCTTCGATTCTAATACCAAAAATCAATAAAAATAAAAATTTTGGGCAATTATCTTCATTAATATTTGCGTAAATATTTGGAAAAAAAAGAAATGCACTATCTGGGGCCATATTGACCAAATGCTGCTCTCATATTGTTAATTGTTATTTTGGGGTGAAAATTTAAATATTTTTTATTGATAAAGGGAGTCGGCGCGAGCGCCGAAGGAGGGTGATTGTTTAAATATTATAATTAATAAGGAAGAGGGCACGAGTGTCGATGGGTGGTGTTTCGCGTTGCTGAGGGGCCGAAAGGGGAATGAAAAAGTAAAAAACCTTCACTCTTATTGAGACTTGTTGTATTATTAGCAGCATTGGTTGCATATGACCCCAAAATTATCTGCATCATTCATATCTTTCGATTGGCAAATAAACTTGGAGTAATTCTTAGTTAAAATTGATCTTTATATATGTAATTTTTTTAACAAATATCTTACATTCACCTAAAATTGTATGAAATGGTCGGTAAAATTGTGTTAAATCAAAGTCAGCCACTATCATTGGTTAAATTTTGCTTGATTAGGCCATAGGAGTAATTTGTGCAATATCACTCATCAACAGCCCTTCTTTTAATCAAACAGTTCGGTTCTCCTTCCTTTAATCAATATTTGATGTTTACTCATTGTAGTCATTCTTTCTTCACCATTCATTCCTCTGCACCCTTCATCTATGCATCATATCTTCAGTTCCTTATTACATTTCCTATCCAATTCTTCTTCATTTGGATAGTCATATCGATGAATCTTTTTTACAGAAGCTTACCTCTAAGCTCCTCTTCATTTCAAAATGTTATCTTCATATTTTATGCTTCTACAGAACAGAATCATCAAATACATGTCAATGTGTTGCCTATTTTTTTCCCTCGGGTCCGTTTCACTGCCATGCCTTGTTGCTTCCATCTCAAAACATTTCATCAATCTCTTTCTCAGTTTCACATTATTTCACGACTTAAAACATTCATCTATTCTCTGCATGCCTGTCTTTTTGCTTCGTATTATTCACATAACTCCTCTCTCCCCTCTGAAATCTAATTCCCCACACTCGTAGATATTGAAATACTACTTTTAGTTCTGGTCCATGTTTTATGGTCGAAATTACTTAGTGCTTTTATATCATTTCTAAATGTCGTTCCACTTAGAACGGGGAGAGAGCTTCCATTCTAATACCAAAAATCAATAAAAATAAAAATTTTGGGTAATTATCTTCATTAATATTTGCGTTAATATTTGAAATAAAAGAAATGCACTATCTGGGGTCATATTGACCAATGCTGCTCTCATATTGTTAAATGTAATTTTGGGGGTGAAAATTTAAATATTTTTTATTGATAAAGGGAGTGGGCGCGAGTGCCGAAGCAGGGTGATTGTTTAAATATTATACATAAAGAAGGAGAGGGCGCGAGTGTCGATGGGTGGTGTATCGCGTTGCTGACGGGCCGAAAGGGGATTGAAAAAGTAAATAACCTTGACACTTATTGAGTCTTCTTGTATTATTAGCATCGTTGTTTGAATATGACCCCAAAATTCTCTGCATCATTCATATCTTTCGATTGGAAAATAAACTTTGAGTAATTCATAGTTAAAATTGATCTTTATATATGTAATTTTTTTAACAAATATCTTACATTCACCTAAAATTGTATGCAATGGTCGGTAAAATTGTGTTAAATCAAAGTCAGCCACTATCATTTGTTAAATTTTGCTTGATTAGGCCATAGGAGTAATTTGTGCAATATCACTCATCAACAGCCCTTCTTGTAATCAAACAGTTCGGTTCTCCTTTCTTTAATCAATGTTTGATGTTCACTCATTGTAGTCATTCTTTCTTCACCATTCATTCCTCTGCACCCTTCATCTATGCATCATATCTTCAGTTCCTTATTACATTCCCTATCCAATTCTTCTTCATTTGGATAGTCATGTCGATGAATCTTTTTTACAGGAGCTTACCTCTAAGCTCATCTTCATTTCAAAATGTAATCTTCATATATTATGCTTCTACAGAACAGAATCATCAAATACATGTCAATGTGTTGCCTATTTTTCTCCCTCGGGTCCGTTTCACTGCCATGCCTTGTTGCTTCCATCTCAAATCATTTCATCAATCTCTTTCTCAGTTTTACATTATTTCACGACTTAAAACATTCATCTATTCTCTGCATGCCTGTCTTTTTGCTTCGTATTATTCACATAACTCCTCTCTCCCCTCTGAAATCTATTTCGCCACACTCGTAGGTATTGAAATACTACTTTAGTTCTGTTCCATGTTTTATGGTGGAAATTACTTAGTGCTTATTTATCATTTCTAAAGGTCGTTCTACTAAGAACGGGGAGAGAGCTTCGATTCTAATACCAAAAATCAATAAAAATAAAAATTTTGGGTAATTATCTTCATTAATATTTGCGTAAATATTTGAAAAAAAAGAAATGCACTATCTGGGGTCATATTGACCAATGCTGCTCTCATATTGTTAAATGTAATTTTGGGGGTGAAAATAAAAATATTTTTTATTAATAAAGGGAGTGGGCGCGAGTGCCGAAGGAGGGTGATTGTTTAAATATTATAATTAATAAGGGAGAGGGCGCGAGTGTCGATGGGTGGTGTTTCGCGTTGCTGAGGGGCCGAAGGGGGAATGAAAAAGTAAAAAACCTTCACACTTATTGAGTCTTGTTGTATTATTAGCAGCATTGGTTGAATATGACCCCAAAATTCTCTGCATCATTCATATCTTTCGATTGGCAAATAAACTTTGAGTAATTCATTGTTAAAATTGATCTTTATATATGTAATTTTTTTAACAAATTCTTACGTTCACCTAAAATTGTATGCAATGGTCGGTAAAATTGTCTTAAATCAAAGTCAGCCACTATCATTTTTTAAAGTTTGCTTGATTAGGCCATAGGAGTAATTTGTGCAATATCACTCATCCTCTGCTCTTCTAGTAATCAAACAGTTGGGTTCTCCTTTCTTTAATCAATGTTTGATGTTCAGTCATTGTAGTCCTTCTTTCATCACCATTCATTCCTCTGCACCCTTCATCTAAGCATCATATCTTCAGTTCCTTATTACATTCCCTATCCAATTCTTCTTCATTTGGATAGTCGTATCGATGAATCTTTTTTTCAGAAGCTTACCTCTAAGCTCATCTTCATTTCAAAATGTTATCTTCATATTTTATGCTTCTACAGAACAGAATCATCAAATACATGTCAATGTGTTGCCTATTTTTCTCCCTTGGTCCGTTTCACTGCCATGCCTTGTTGCTTCCATCTCAAATCATTTCATCAATCTCTTTCTCAGTTTTACATTATTTCACGACTTAAAACATTCATCTATTCTCTGCATGCCTGTCTTTTCGCTTCGTATTATTCACATAACTCCTCTCTCCCCTCTGAAATCTATTTCCCCACACTCGTAGGTATTGAAATACTACTTTAGTTCTGTTCCATTTTTTAAGGGTGAAATTACTTAGTGCTTTTTTATCATTTCTAAATTTCGTTCCACTTAGAATGGGGAGAGAGCTTCGATTCTAATACCAAAATAAATAAAAATAAAAATTTTGGGTAATTATCTTCATTAATATTTGCGTAAATATTTGAAATAAAAGAAATGCACTATCTGGGGTAATATTGACCAAATGCTGCTCTCATATTGTTAATTGTTATTTTGGGGTGAAAATTTAAATAATTTTAATTGATAAAGGGAGTGGGCGCGAGTGCCGAAGGAGGGTGATTGTTTAAATATTATAATTAATTAGGGAGAGGGCGCGAGTGTCGATGGGTGGTGTTTCGCGTTGCTGAGAGGCCAAAAGGGGAATGAAAAAGTAAAAAACCTTCACACTTATTGATTCTTGTTGTATTATTAGCAGCATTGGTTGAATATGACCCCAAAATTCTCTGAATCATTCATATCTTTCGATTGGCAGATGAACTTTAAGTAATTCATAGTTAAAATTGATCTTTATATATGTAATTTTTTTAACAAATTCTTATGTTCACCTAAAATTGTATGCAATGGTCGGTAAAATTGTGTTGAATCAAAGTCAGCCACTATCATTTGTTAAAGTTTGCTTGATTAGGCCATAGGAGTAATTTGTGCAATATAACTCATCCTCTGCTCTTCTAGTAATCAAACAGTTCGGTTCTCCTTTCTTTAATCAATGTTTGATGTTCACTCATTGTAGTCATTCTATCTTCAACATTCATTCCTCTGCACCCTTCATCTATGCATCATATCTTCAGTTCCTTATTACATTACCTATCCAATTCTTCTTCATTTGGATAGTCATATCGATGAATCTTTTTTACAGAAGCTCTAAGCTCATCTTCATTTCAAAATGTTATCTTCATATATTATGCTTCTACAGAACAGAATCATCAAATACATGTCAATGTGTTGCCTATTTTTCTCCCTTGGTCCGTTTCACTGCCATGCCTTGTTGCTTCCATCTCAAATCATTTCATCAATCTCTTTCTCAGTTTTACATTATTTCACGACTTAAAACATTCATCTATTCTCTGCATGCCTGTCTTTTCACTTCGTATTATTCACATAACTCCTCTCTCCCCTCTGAAATCTATTTCCCCACACTCGTAGATATTGAAATACTACTTTTAGTTCTGGTCCATGTTTAATGGTGGAAATTACTTAGTGCTTTTTTATCATTTCTAAATATCGTTCCACTTAGACTGGGGAGAGAGCTTCGATTCTAATACCAAAAATCAATATAAATAAAAATTTTGGGCAATTATCTTCATTAATATTTGCGTAAATATTTGAAATAAAAGAAATGCACTATCTGGGGTCATATTGACCAAATGCTGCTCTCATATTGTTAATTGTTATTTTGGGGGGAAAATTTAAATAATTTTTATTGATAAAGGGAGTGGGCGCGAGTGCCGAAGGAGGGTGATTGTTTAAATATTATAATTAATAAGGGAGAGGGCGCGAGTGTCGATGGGTGGTGTTTCGCGTTGCTGAGGGGCCGAAAGGGGAATGAAAAAGTAAAAAACCTTCACACTTATTGAGTCTTGTTGTATTATTAGCAGCATTGGTTGAATATGACCCCAAAATTCTCTGCATCATTCATATCTTTCGATTGGCAGATGAACTTTAAGTAATTCATAGTTAAAATTGATCTTTATATATGTAATTTTTTTAACAAATTCTTACGTTCACCTAAAATTGTATGCAATGGTCGGTAAAATTGTGTTAAATCAAAGTCAGCCACTATCATTTGTTAAAGTTTGCTTGATTAGGCCATAGGAGTAATTTGTGCAATATCACTCATCCTCTGCTCTTCTAGTAATCAAATACTTGGGTTCTCCTTATTTAAATCAATGTTTGATGTTCACTCATGTAGTCCTTCTTTCATCACCATTCATTCCTCTGCACCCTTCATCTAAGCATCATATCTTCAGTTCCTTTTTACATTCCCTATCCAACTCTTCTTCGTTTGGATAGTCATATCGATGAATCTTTTTTCAGAAGCTTACCTCTAAGCTCCTCTTCATTTCAAAATGTAATCTTCATATATTATGCTTCTACAGAACAGAATCATCAAATACATGTCAATGTGTTGCCTATTTTTCTCCCTCGGTTCCGTTTCGCTGCCATGTCTTGTTGCTTCCATCTCAAATCATTTCATCAATCTCTTTCTCAGTTTTACATTATTTCACGACTTAAAACATTCATCTATTCTCTGCATGCCTGTCTTTTCGCTTCGTATTATTCACATAACTCCTCTCTCCCCTCTGAAATCTATTTCCCCACACTCGTAGGTATTGAAATACTACTTTAGTTCTGTTCCATTTTTTAAGGGTGAAATTACTTAGTGCTTTTTTATCATTTCTAAATTTCGTTCCACTTAGAATGGGGAGAGAGCTTCGATTCTAATACCAAAATAAATAAAAATAAAAATTTTGGGTAGTTATCTTCATTAATATTTGCGTAAATATTTGAAAAAAAAAAAAGAAATGCACTATCTGGGGTAATATTGACCAAATGCTGCTCTCATATTGTTAATTGTTATTTTGGGGTGAAAATTTAAATAATTTTTATTGATAAAGGGAGTGGGCGCGAGTGCCGAAGGAGGGTGATTGTTTAAATATTATATTTAATTAGGGAGAGGGCGCGAGTGTCGATGGGTGGTGTTTCGCGTTGCTGAGAGGCCAAAAGGGGAATGAAAAAGTAAAAAACCTTCACACTTATTGATTCTTGTTGTATTATTAGCAGCATTGGTTGAATATGACCCCAAAATTCTCTGCATCATTCATATCTTTCGATTGGCAGATGAACTTTAAGTAATTCATAGTTAAAATTGATCTTTATATATGTAATTTTTTTAACAAATTCTTATGTTCACCTAAAATTGAATTGAAATGGTCGGTAAAATTGTGTTGAATCAAAGTCAGCCACTATCATTTGTTAAAGTTTGCTTGATTAGGCCATAGGAGTAATTTGTGCAATATAACTCATCCTCTGCTCTTCTAGTAATCAAACAGTTCGGTTCTCCTTTCTTTAATCAATGTTTGATGTTCACTCATTGTAGTCATTCTATCTTCAACATTCATTCCTCTGCACCCTTCATCTATGCATCATATCTTCAGTTCCTTATTACATTCCCTATCCAATTCTTCTTCATTTGGATAGTCATATCGATGAATCTTTTTTTCAGAAGCTTACCTCTAAGCTCATCTTCATGTCAAAATGTTATCTTCATATTTTATGCTTCTACAGAACAGAATCATCAAATACATGTCAATGTGTTGCCAATTTTTCTCCCTCGGGTCCGTTTCACTGCCATGCCTTGTTGCTTCCATCTCAAATCATTTCATCAATCTCTTTCTCAGTTTTACATTATTTAACGACTTAAAACATTCATCTATTTTCTGCATGCCTGTCTTTTCACTTCGTATTATTCTCATAACTCCTCTCTCCCCTCTGAAATCTATTTCCCCACACTCGTAGGTATTGAAATACTACTTTAGTTCTGTTCCATGTTTTAAGGGTGAAATTAGTTAGTGCTTTTTTATCATTTCTAAATGTCGTTCTACTAAGAACAGGGAGAGAGCTTCGATTCTAATACCAAAAATCAATAAAAATAAAAATTTTCGGTAATTATCTTCATTAATATTTTCGTAAATATTTGAAAAAAAAAAGAAATGCACTATCTGGGGTCATATTGACCAATGCTGCTGTCATAATGTTAAATGTAATTTTGGGGGTGAAGATTTAAATATTTTTTATTGATAAAGGGAGTGGGCGCGAGTGCCGAAGGAGGGTGATTGTTTAAATATTATAATTAATAAGGGAGAGGGCGCGAGTGTCGATGGGTGGTGTATCGCGTTGCTGACGGGCCGAAAGGGGAATGAAAAAGTAAATAACCTTGACACTTATTGAGTCTTCTTGTATTATTAGCATCGTTATTTGAATATGACCCCATAATTCTCTGCATCATTCATATCTTTCGATTGGCAAATAAACTTTGAGTAATTCATAGTTAAAATTGATCTTTATATATGTAATTTTTTTAACAAATATCTTACATTCACCTAAAATTGTATGCAATGGTTGGTAAAATTGTGTTAAATCAAAGTCAGCCACTATCATTTGTTAAATTTTGCTTGATTAGGCCATATGAGTAATTTGTGCAATATCACTCATCAACAGCCCTTCTTGTAATCAAACAGTTCGGTTCTCCTTTCTTTAATCAATGTTTGATGTTCACTCATTGTAGTCATTCTATCTTCAACATTCATTCCTCTGCACCCTTCATCTATGCATCATATCTTCAGTTCCTTATTACATTCCCTATCCAATTCTTCTTCATTTGGATAGTCGTATCGATGAATCTTTTTTTCAGAAGCTTACCTCTAAGCTCATCTTCATTTCAGAATGTTATCTTCATATTTTATGCTTCTACAGAACAGAATCATCAAATACATGTCAATGTGTTGCCTATTTTTCTCCCTTGGTCCGTTTCACTGCCATGCCTTGTTGCTTCCATCTCAAATCATTTCATCAATCTCTTTCTCAGTTTTACATTATTTCACGACTTAAAACATTCATCTATTCTCTGCATGCCTGTCTTTTCGCTTCGTATTTTTCACATAACTCCTCTCTCCCCTCTGAAATCTATTTCCCCACACTCGTAGATATTGAAATACTACTTTTAGTTCTGGTCCATGTTTTATGGTGGAAATTACTTAGTGCTTTTTTATCATTTCTAAATGTCGTTCCACTTAGAACGGGGAGAGAGCTTCGATTCTAATACCAAAAATCAATAAAAATAAAAATTTTGGGTAATTATCTTCATTAATATTTGCGTTAATATTTGAAATAAAAGAAATGCACTATCTGGGGTCATATTGACCAAATGCTGCTCTCATATTGTTAATTGTTATTTTGGGGTGAAAATTGAAATATTTTTTATTGATAAAGGGAGTGGGCGCGAGTGCCGAAGGAGGGTGATTGTTTAAATATTATAATTAATAAGGGAGAGGGCGCGAGTGTCGATGGGTGGTGTTTCGCGTTGCTGAGGGGCCGAAAGGGGAATGAAAAAGTAAAAAACCTTCACACTTATTGAGTCTTGTTGTATTATTAGCAGCATTGGTTGAATATAACCCCAAAATTCTCTGCATCATTCATACCTTTCGATTGGCAAATAAACTTTGAGTAGTTCATAGTTAAAATTGATCTTTATATATGTAATTTTTTTAATAAATTCTTACGTTCACCTAAAATTGTATGCAATGGTCGGTAAAATTGTGTTAAATCAAAGTCAGCCACTATCATTTCTTAAAGTTTGCTTGATTAGGCCATAGGAGTAATTTGTGCAATATCACTCATCCTCTGCTCTTCTAGTAATCAAACAGTTGGGTTCTCCTTTCTTTAATCAATGTTTGATGTTCAGTCATTGTAGTCCTTCTTTCATCACCATTCATTCCTCTGCACCCTTCATCTAAGCATCATATCTTCAGTTCCTTATTACATTCCCTATCCAATTCTTCTTCATTTGGATAGTCATATCGATGAATCTTTTTTTCAGAAGCTTACCTCTAAGCTCCTCTTCATTTCAAAATGTTATCTTCATATTTTATGCTTCTACAGAACAGAATCATCAAATACATGTCAATATGTTGCCTATTTTTCTCCCTCGGGTCCATTTGACTGCCATGCCTTGTTGCTTCCATCTCAAATCATTTCATCAATCTCTTTCTCAGTTTTACATTATTTAACGACTTAAAACATTCATCTATTCTCTGCATGCCTGTCTTTTCACTTCGTATTATTCACATAACTCCTCTCTCCCCTCTGAAATCTATTTCCCCACACTTGTAGGTATTGAAATACTACTTAAGTTCTGTTCCATGTTTTATGGGTGAAATTACTTAGTGCTTTTTTATCATTTCTAAATGTCGTTCCACTTAGAACGGGGAGAGAGCTTCGATTCTTATACCAAAAATCACTAAAAATAAAAATTTTGGGTAATTATCTTCATTAATATTTGCGTAAATATTTGAAATAAAAGAAATGCACTATCTGGGGTCATATTGACCAAATGCTGCTCTCATATTGTTAATTGTTATTTTGGGGTGAAAATTTAAATATTTTTTATTGATAAAGGGAGTGGGCGCGAGTGCCGAAGGAGGGTGATTGTTTAAATATTATACATAATAAGGGAGAGGGCGCGAGTGTCGAAGGGTGGTGTTTCGTGTTGCTGACGGGCTGAAATGGGAATGAAAAAGTAAAAAACCTTCACACTTATTATTCTTGTTGTATTATTGGCAGCATTGGTTGAATATGACCCCAAAATTCTCTGCATCATTCATATCTTTCGATTGGCAAATAAACTTTGAGTAATTCATAGTTAAAATTGATCTTTATATATGTAATTTTTTAACAAATTCTTACGTTCACCTAAAATTGTATGCAATGTTCGGTAAAATTGTGTTAAATCAAAGTCAGCCACTATCATTTGTTAAAGTTTGCTTGATTATTCCATAGGAGTAATTTGTGCAATATCACTCATCCTCTGCTCTTCTAGTAATCAAACAGTTGGGTTCTCCTTTCTTTAATCAATGTTTGATGTTCACTCATTGTAGTCCTTCTTTCATCACCATTCATTCCTCTGCACCCTTCATCTAAGCATCATATCTTCAGTTCCTTATTACATTCCCTATCCAATTCTACTTCATTTGGATAGTCGTATCGATGAATCTTTTTTTCAGAAGCTTACCTCTAAGCTCATCTTCATGTCAAAATGTTATCTTCATATTTTATGCTTCTACAGAACAGAATCATCAAATACATGTCAATGTGTTGCCTATTTTTCTCCCTCGGTCCGTTTCACTGCCATGCCTTGTTGCTTCCATCTCAAATCATTTCATCAATCTCTTTCTCAGTTTTACATTATTTCACGACTTAAAACATTCATCTATTCTCTGCATGCCTGTCTTTTCACTTCGTATTATTCACATAACTCCTCTCTCCCCTCTGAAATCTATTTCCCCACACTCGTAGGTATTGAAATACTACTTAAGTTCTGTTCCATGTTTTATGGGTGAAATTACTTATTGCTTTTTTATCATTTCTAAATGTTGTTCCACTTAGAACGGGGAGAGAGCTTCGATTCTAATACCAAAAATCAATAAAAATAAAAATTTTGGGTAATTATCTTCATTAATATTTGCGTAAATATTTAAAAAAAAGAAATGCAATATCTGGGGTCATATTGACCAAATGCTGCTCTCATATTGCTAATTGTTATTTTGGGGTGAAAATTTAAATATTTTTTATTGATAAAGGGAGTGGGCGCGAGTGCCGAAGGAGGGTGATTGTTTAAATATTATACATAATAAGGGAGAGGGCAGGTGTGTCGAAGGGTGGTGTTTCGTGTTGCTGACGGGCCGAAAGGGGAATGAAAAAGTAAAAAACCTTCACACTTATTGATTCTTGTTGTATTATTAGCAGCATTGGTTGAATATGACCCCAAAATTCTCTGCATCATTCATATCTTTCGATTGGCAAATAAACTTTGAGTAATTCATAGTTAAAATTGATCTTTATATATGTAATTTTTTAACAAATTCTTACGTTCACCTAAAATTGTATGCAATGTTCGGTAAAATTGTGTTAAATCAAAGTCAGCCACTATCATTTGTTAAAGTTTGCTTGATTAGGCCATAGGAGTAATTTGTGCAATATCACTCATCCTCTGCTCTTCTAGTAATCAAACAGTTGGGTTCTCCTTTCTTTAATCAATGTTTGATGTTCACTCATTGTAGTCCTTCTTTCATCACCATTCATTCCTCTGAACCCTTCATCTAAGCATCATATCTTCAGTTCCTTATTACATTCCCTATCCAATTCTACTTCATTTGGATTGTCATATCGATGAATCTTTTTTTCAGAAGCTTACCTCTAAGCTCATCTTCATGTCAAAATGTTATCTTCATATTTTATGCTTCTACAGAACAGAATCATCAAATACATGTCAATGTGTTGCCTATTTTTCTCCCTCGGTCCGTTTCACTGCCATGCCTTGTTGCTTCCATCTCAAATCATTTCATCAATCTCTTTTTTAGTTTTACATTATTAAACGACTTAAAACATTCATCTATTCTCTGCATGCCTGTCTTTTCACTTCGTATTATTCACATAACTCCTCTCTCCACTCTGAAATCTATTTCCCCACACTCGTAGGTATTGAAATACTACTTAAGTTCTGTTCCATGTTATATGGTGGAAATTACTTAGTGCTTTTTTATCATTTCTAAATGTTGTTCTACTAAGAACAGGGAGAGAGCTTCGATTCTAATACCAAAAATCAATAAAAATAAAAATTTTGGGTAATTATCTTCATTAATATTTGCGTAAATATTTAAAAAAAAAAAAAGAAATGCACTATCTGGGGTCATATTACCAATGCTGCTCTCATATTGTTAAATGTAATTTTGGGGTGAAAATTTAAATATTTTTTATTGATAAAGGGAGTGGGCGCGAGTGCCGAAGTAGGGTGATTGTTTAAACATTATACATAAAGAGGGAGAGGGCGCGAGTGTCGATGGATGGTGTATCGCGTTGCTGACGGGCCGAAAGGGGAATAAAAAGGAAATAACCTTGACACTTATTGAGTCTTCTTGTATTATTAGCATCGTTGTTTGAATATGACCCCAAAATTCTCTGCATCATTCATATCTTTCAATTGGCAAATAAACTTTGAGTAATTCATAGTTAAAATTGATCTTTATATATGTAATTTTTTTAACAAATATCTTACATTCACCTAAAATTGTATGCAATGGTCGGTAAAATTGTGTTAAATCAAAGTCAGCCACTATCATTTGTTAAATTTTGCTTTATTAGGCCATAGGAGTAATTTGTGCAATATCACTCATCAACAGCCCTTCTTGTAATCAATCAGTTCGGTTCTCCTTTCTTTAATCAATGTTTGATGTTCACTCATTGTAGTCATTCTATCTTCAACATTCATTCCTCTGCACCCTTCATCTATGCATCATATCTTCAGTTCCTTATTACATTCCCTATCCAATTCTTCTTCGTTTGGATAGTCATATCGATGAATCTTTTTTCAGAAGCTTACCTCTAAGCTCCTCTTCATTTCAAAATGTTATCTTCATATTTTATGCTTCTACAGAACAGAATCATCAAATACATGTCAATGTGTTGCCTATTTTTCTCCCTTGGGTCCGTTTCACTGCCATGCCTTGCTGCTTCCATCTCAAATCATTTCATCAATCTCTTCCTCAGTTTTACATTATTTCACGACTTAAAACATTCATCTATTCTCTGCATGCCTGTCTTTTCGCTTCGTATTATTCACATAACTCCTCTCTCCCCTCTGAAATCTATTTCCCCACACTCATAGGTATTGAAATACTACTTTAGTTCTGTTCCATGTTTTATGGTGGAAATTATTGAGTGCTTTTTTATCATTTCTAAATGTCGTTCCACTTAGAACGGGGAGAGAGCTTCGATTCTAATACCAAAAATCAATAAAAATAAAAATTTTGGGTAATTATCTTCATTAATATTTGCGTAAATATTTGAAAAAAAGAAATGCAATATCTGGGGTCATATTGACCAAATGCTGCTCTCATATTCTTAATTGTTATTTTGGGGTGAAAATTTAAATTTTTTTTATTGATAAAGGGAGTGGGCGCGAGTGCCGAAGGAGGGTGATTGTTTAAATATTATACATAATAAGGGAGAGGGCGCATGTGTCGAAGAGTGGTGTTTCGTGTTGCTGACGGGCCGAAAGGGGAATGAAAAAGTAAAAAACCTTCACACTTATTGATTCTTGTTGTATTATTAGCAGCATTGGTTGAATATGACCCCAAAATTCTCTGCATCATTCATATCTTTCGATTGGCAGATGAACTTTAAGTAATTCATAGTTAAAATTGATCTTTATATATGTAATTTTTTTAACAAATTCTTACGTTCACCTAAAATTGTATGCAATGGTCGGTAAAATTGTGTTGAATCAAAGTCAGCCACTATCATTTGTTAAAGTTTGCTTGATTAGGCCATAGGAGTAATTTGTGCAATATAACTCATCCTCTGCTCTTCTAGTAATCAAACAGTTGGGTTCTCCTTATTTAAATCAATGTCTGATGTTCACTCATTGTAGTCCTTCTTTCATCACCATTCATTCCTCTGCACCCTTCATCTAAGCATCATATCTTCAGTTCCTTATTACATTCCCTATCCAATTCTTCTTCGTTTTGATAGTCATATCGATGAATCTTTTTTCAGAAGCTTACCTCTAAGCTCATCTTCATTTCAAAATGTTATCTTCATATTTTATGCTTCTACAGAACAGAATCATCAAATACATGTCAATGTGTTGCCTATTTTTTTCCCTCGGGTCCGTTTCACTGCCATGCCTTGTTGCTTCCATCTCAAAACATTTCATCAATCTCTTTCTCAGTTTCACATTATTTCACGACTTAAAACATTCATCTATTCTCTGCATGCCTGTCTTTTCGCTTCGTATTATTCACATAACTCCTCTCTCCCCTCTGAAATCTATTTCCCCACACTCGTAGATATTGAAATACTACTTTTAGTTCTGGTCCATGTTTTATGGTGGAAATTACTTAGTGCTTTTTTATCATTTCTAAATGTCGTTCCACTTAGAACGGGGAGAGAGCTTCGATTCTAATACCAAAAATCAATAAAAATAAAAATTTTGGGTAATTATCTTCATTAATATTTGCGTAAATATTTGAAAAAAAAGAAATGCACTATCTGGGGTCATATTGACCAATGCTGCTCTCATATTGTTAAATGTAATTTTGGGGGTGAAAATAAAAATATTTTTTATTAATAAAGGGAGTGGGCGCGAGTGCCGAAGGAGGGTGATTGTTTAAATATTATAATTAATAAGGGAGAGGGCGCCAGTGTCGATGGGTGGTGTTTCGCGTTGCTGAGGGGCCGAAAGGGGAATGAAAAAGTAAAAAACCTTCACACTTATTGAGTCTTGTTGTATTATTAGCAGCATTGGTTGAATATGACCCCAAAATTCTCTGCATCATTCATATCTTTCGATTGGCAAATAAATTTTGAGTAATTCATTGTTAAAATTGATCTTTATATATGTAATTTTTTTAACAAATTCTTACGTTCACCTAAAATTGTATGCAATGGTCGGTAAAATTGTCTTAAATCAAAGTCAGCCACTATCATTTTTTAAAGTTTGCTTGATTAGGCCATAGGAGTAATTTGTGCAATATCACTCATCAACAGCCCTTCTTGTAATCAAACAGTTCGGTTCTCCTTTCTTTAATCAATGTTTGATGTTCACTCATTGTAGTCATTCTATCTTCAACATTCATTCCTCTGCACCCTTCATCTATGCATCATATCTTCAGTTCCTTATTACATTCCCTATCCAATTCTTCTTCATTTGGATAGTCGTATCGATGAATCTTTTTTTCAGAAGCTTACCTCTAAGCTCATCTTCATTTCAAAATGTTATCTTCATATTTTATGCTTCTACAGAACAGAATCATCAAATACATGTCAATGTGTTGCCTATTTTTCTCCCTTGGTCCGTTTCACTGCCATGCCTTGTTGCTTCCATCTCAAATCATTTCATCAATCTCTTTCTCAGTTTTACATTATTTCACGACTTAAAACATTCATCTATTCTCTGCATGCCTGTCTTTTCGCTTCGTATTATTCACATAACTCCTCTCTCCGCTCTGAAATCTATTTCCCCACACTCGTAGATATTGAAATACTACTTTTAGTTCTGGTCCATGTTTTATGGTGGAAATTACTTAGTGCTTTTTTATCATTTCTAAATGTTGTTCCACTTAGAACGGGGAGAGAGCTTCGATTCTAATACCAAAAATCAATAAAAATAAAAATTTTGGGTAGTTATCTTCATAAATATTTGCGTAAATATTTGAAAAAAAAGAAATGCACTATCTGGGGTAATATTGACCAAATGCTGCTCTCATATTGTTAATTGTTATTTTGGGGTGAAAATTTAAATATTTTTTATTGATAAAGGGAGTGGGCGCGAGTGCCGAAGGAGGGTGATTGTTTAAATATTATACATAATAAGCGAGAGGGCGCGTGTGTCGAAGGGTGGTGTTTCGTGTTGCTGACGGGCCGAAAGGGGAATGAAAAAGTAAAAAACCTTCACACTTATTGATTCTTGTTGTATTATTAGCAGCATTGGTTGAATATGACCCCAAAATTCTCTGCATCATTCATATCTTTCGATTGGCAGATGAACTTTAAGTAATTCATAGTTAAAATTGATCTTTATATATGTAATTTTTTTAACAAATTCTTACGTTCACCTAAAATTGTATGCAATGGTCGGTAAAATTGTGTTGAATCAAAGTCAGCCACTATCATTTGTTAAAGTTTGCTTGATTAGGCCATAGGAGTAATTTGTGCAATATAACTCATCCTCTGCTCTTCTAGTAATCAAACAGTTGGGTTCTCCTTATTTAAATCAATGTTTGATGTTCACTCATTGTAGTCCTTCTTTCATCACCATTCATTCCTCTGCACCCTTCATCTAAGCATCATATCTTCAGTTCCTTATTACATTCCCTATCCAATTCTTCTTCGTTTGGATAGTCATATCGATGAATCTTTTTTCAGAAGCTTACCTCTAAGCTCCTCTTCATTTCAAAATGTTATCTTCATATTTTATGCTTCTACAGAACAGAATCATCAAATACATGTCAATGTGTTGGCTATTTTTTTCCCTCGGGTTCGTTTCACTGCCATGCCTTGTTGCTTCCATCTCAAAACATTTCATCAATCTCTTTCTCAGTTTCACATTATTTCACGACTTAAAACATTCATCTATTCTCTGCATGCCTGTCTTTTTGCTTCGTATTATTCACATAACTCCTCTCTCCCCTCTGAAATCTATTTCGCCACACTCGTAGGTATTGAAATACTACTTTAGTTCTGTTCCATGTTTTATGGTGGAAATTACTTAGTGCTTATTTATCATTTCTAAATGTCGTTCTACTAAGAACGGGGAGAGAGCTTCGATTCTAATACCAATAATCAATAAAAATAAAAATTTTGGGTAATTATCTTCATTAATATTTGCGTAAATATTTAAAAAAAAAGAAATGCACTATCTGGGGTCATATTGACCAATGCTGCTGTCATATTGTTAAATGTAATTTTGGGGGTGAAAATTAAAATATTTTTAATTGATAAAGGGAGTAGGGAGCGAGTGCCGAAGGAGGGTGATTGTTTAAATATTATAATTAATAAGGGAGAGGGCGCGAGTGTCGATGGGTGGTGTTTCGCGTTGCTTAGGGGCCGAAAGGGGAATGAAAAAGTAAAAAACCTTCACACTTATTGAGTCTTGTTGTATTATTAGCAGCATTGGTTGAATATGACCCCAAAATTCTCTGCATCATTCATATCTTTCGATTGGCAAATAAACTTTGAGTAATTCATTGTTAAAATTGATCTTTATATATGTAATTTTTTTAACAAATTCTTACGTTCACCTAAAATTGTATGCAATGGTCGGTAAAATTGTCTTAAATCAAAGTCAGCCACTATCATTTTTTAAAGTTTGCTTGATTAGGCCATAGGAGTAATTTGTGCAATATCACTCATCCTCTGCTCTTCTAGTAATCAAACAGTTGGGTTCTCCTTTCTTTAATCAATGTTTGATGTTCAGTCATTGTAGTCCTTCTTTCATCACCATTCATTCCTCTGCACCCTTCATCTAAGCATCATATCTTCAGTTCCTTATTACATTCCCTATCCAATTCTTCTTCATTTGGATAGTCGTATCGATGAATTTTTTTTTCAGAAGCTTACCTCTAAGCTCATCTTCATTTCAAAATGTTATCTTCATATTTTATGCTTCTACAGAACAGAATCATCAAATACATGTCAATGTGTTGCCTATTTTTCTCCCTTGGTCCGTTTCACTGCCATGCCTTGTTGCTTCCATCTCAAATCATTTCATCAATCTCTTTCTCAGTTTTACATTATTTCACGACTTAAAACATTCATCTATTCTCTGCATGCCTGTCTTTTCGCTTCGTATTATTCACATAACTCCTCTCTCCCCTCTGAAATCTATTTCCCCACACTCGTAGGTATTGAAATACTACTTTAGTTCTGTTCCATTTTTTAAGGGTGAAATTACTTAGTGCTTTTTTATCATTTCTAAATTTCGTTCCACTTAGAATGGGGAGAGAGCTTCGATTCTAATACCAAAATAAATAAAAATAAAAATTTTGGGTAATTATCTTCATTAATATTTGGGTAAATATTTGAAATAAAAGAAATGCACTATCTGGGGTAATATTGACCAAATGCTGCTCTCATATTGTTAATTGTTATTTTGGGGTGAAAATTTAAATAATTTTAATTGATAAAGGGAGTGGGCGCGAGTGCCGAAGGAGGGTGATTGTTTAAATATTATAATTAATTAGGGAGAGGGCGCGAGTGTCGATGGGTGGTGTTTCGCGTTGCTGAGAGGCCAAAAGGGGAATGAAAAAGTAAAAAACCTTCACACTTATTGATTCTTGTTGTATTATTAGCAGCATTGGTTGAATATGACCCCAAAATTCTCTGAATCATTCATATCTTTCGATTGGCAGATGAACTTTAAGTAATTCATAGTTAAAATTGATCTTTATATATGTAATTTTTTTAACAAATTCTTATGTTCACCTAAAATTGTATGCAATGGTCGGTAAAATTGTGTTGAATCAAAGTCAGCCACTATCATTTGTTAAAGTTTGCTTGATTAGGCCATAGGAGTAATTTGTGCAATATCACTCATCCTCTGCTCTTCTAGTAATCAAATAGTTGGGTTCTCCTTATTTAAATCAATGTTTGATGTTCACTCATGTAGTCCTTCTTTCATCACCATTCATTCCTCTGCACCCTTCATCTAAGCATCATATCTTCAGTTCCTTTTTACATTCCCTATCCAACTCTTCTTCGTTTGGATAGTCATATCGATGAATCTTTTTTCAGAAGCTTACCTCTAAGCTCCTCTTCATTTCAAAATGTAATCTTCATATATTATGCTTCTACAGAACAGAATCATCAAATACATGTCAATGTGTTGCCTATTTTTCTCCCTCGGTTCCGTTTCGCTGCCATGTCTTGTTGCTTCCATCTCAAATCATTTCATCAATCTCTTTCTCAGTTTTACATTATTTCACGACTTAAAACATTCATCTATTCTCTGCATGCCTGTCTTTTCGCTTCGTATTATTCACATAACTCCTCTCTCCCCTCTGAAATCTATTTCCCCACACTCGTAGGTATTGAAATACTACTTTAGTTCTGTTCCATTTTTTAAGGGTGAAATTACTTAGTGCTTTTTTATCATTTCTAAATTTCGTTCCACTTAGAATGGGGAGAGAGCTTCGATTCTAATACCAAAATAAATAAAAATAAAAATTTTGGGTAGTTATCTTCATTAATATTTGCGTAAATATTTGAAAAAAAAAAAAGAAATGCACTATCTGGGGTAATATTGACCAAATGCTGCTCTCATATTGTTAATTGTTATTTTGGGGTGAAAATTTAAATAATTTTTATTGATAAAGGGAGTGGGCGCGAGTGCCGAAGGAGGGTGATTGTTTAAATATTATATTTAATTAGGGAGAGGGCGCGAGTGTCGATGGGTGGTGTTTCGCGTTGCTGAGAGGCCAAAAGGGGAATGAAAAAGTAAAAAACCTTCACACTTATTGATTCTTGTTGTATTATTAGCAGCATTGGTTGAATATGACCCCAAAATTCTCTGCATCATTCATATCTTTCGATTGGCAGATGAACTTTAAGTAATTCATAGTTAAAATTGATCTTTATATATGTAATTTTTTTAACAAATTCTTATGTTCACCTAAAATTGTATGCAATGGTCGGTAAAATTGTGTTGAATCAAAGTCAGCCACTATCATTTGTTAAAGTTTGCTTGATTAGGCCATAGGAGTAATTTGTGCAATATAACTCATCCTCTGCTCTTCTAGTAATCAAACAGTTCGGTTCTCCTTTCTTTAATCAATGTTTGATGTTCACTCATTGTAGTCATTCTATCTTCAACATTCATTCCTCTGCACCCTTCATCTATGCATCATATCTTCAGTTCCTTATTACATTCCCTATCCAATTCTTCTTCATTTGGATAGTCATATCGATGAATCTTTTTTTCAGAAGCTTACCTCTAAGCTCATCTTCATGTCAAAATGTTATCTTCATATTTTATGCTTCTACAGAACAGAATCATCAAATACATGTCAATGTGTTGCCAATTTTTCTCCCTCGGGTCCGTTTCACTGCCATGCCTTGTTGCTTCCATCTCAAATCATTTCATCAATCTCTTTCTCAGTTTTACATTATTTAACGACTTAAAACATTCATCTATTTTCTGCATGCCTGTCTTTTCACTTCGTATTATTCTCATAACTCCTCTCTCCCCTCTGAAATCTATTTCCCCACACTCGTAGGTATTGAAATACTACTTTAGTTCTGTTCCATGTTTTAAGGGTGAAATTAGTTAGTGCTTTTTTATCATTTCTAAATGTCGTTCTACTAAGAACAGGGAGAGAGCTTCGATTCTAATACCAAAAATCAATAAAAATAAAAATTTTCGGTAATTATCTTCATTAATATTTTCGTAAATATTTGAAAAAAAAAAGAAATGCACTATCTGGGGTCATATTGACCAATGCTGCTGTCATAATGTTAAATGTAATTTTGGGGGTGAAGATTTAAATATTTTTTATTGATAAAGGGAGTGGGCGCGAGTGCCGAAGGAGGGTGATTGTTTAAATATTATAATTAATAAGGGAGAGGGCGCGAGTGTCGATGGGTGGTGTATCGCGTTGCTGACGGGCCGAAAGGGGAATGAAAAAGTAAATAACCTTGACACTTATTGAGTCTTCTTGTATTATTAGCATCGTTATTTGAATATGACCCCATAATTCTCTGCATCATTCATATCTTTCGATTGGCAAATAAACTTTGAGTAATTCATAGTTAAAATTGATCTTTATATATGTAATTTTTTTAACAAATATCTTACATTCACCTAAAATTGTATGCAATGGTTGGTAAAATTGTGTTAAATCAAAGTCAGCCACTATCATTTGTTAAATTTTGCTTGATTAGGCCATATGAGTAATTTGTGCAATATCACTCATCAACAGCCCTTCTTGTAATCAAACAGTTCGGTTCTCCTTTCTTTAATCAATGTTTGATGTTCACTCATTGTAGTCATTCTATCTTCAACATTCATTCCTCTGCACCCTTCATCTATGCATCATATCTTCAGTTCCTTATTACATTCCCTATCCAATTCTTCTTCATTTGGATAGTCGTATCGATGAATCTTTTTTTCAGAAGCTTACCTCTAAGCTCATCTTCATTTCAGAATGTTATCTTCATATTTTATGCTTCTACAGAACAGAATCATCAAATACATGTCAATGTGTTGCCTATTTTTCTCCCTTGGTCCGTTTCACTGCCATGCCTTGTTGCTTCCATCTCAAATCATTTCATCAATCTCTTTCTCAGTTTTACATTATTTCACGACTTAAAACATTCATCTATTCTCTGCATGCCTGTCTTTTCGCTTCGTATTTTTCACATAACTCCTCTCTCCCCTCTGAAATCTATTTCCCCACACTCGTAGATATTGAAATACTACTTTTAGTTCTGGTCCATGTTTTATGGTGGAAATTACTTAGTGCTTTTTTATCATTTCTAAATGTCGTTCCACTTAGAACGGGGAGAGAGCTTCGATTCTAATACCAAAAATCAATAAAAATAAAAATTTTGGGTAATTATCTTCATTAATATTTGCGTTAATATTTGAAATAAAAGAAATGCACTATCTGGGGTCATATTGACCAAATGCTGCTCTCATATTGTTAATTGTTATTTTGGGGTGAAAATTGAAATATTTTTTATTGATAAAGGGAGTGGGCGCGAGTGCCGAAGGAGGGTGATTGTTTAAATATTATAATTAATAAGGGAGAGGGCGCGAGTGTCGATGGGTGGTGTTTCGCGTTGCTGAGGGGCCGAAAGGGGAATGAAAAAGTAAAAAACCTTCACACTTATTGAGTCTTGTTGTATTATTAGCAGCATTGGTTGAATATAACCCCAAAATTCTCTGCATCATTCATACCTTTCGATTGGCAAATAAACTTTGAGTAGTTCATAGTTAAAATTGATCTTTATATATGTAATTTTTTTAATAAATTCTTACGTTCACCTAAAATTGTATGCAATGGTCGGTAAAATTGTGTTAAATCAAAGTCAGCCACTATCATTTCTTAAAGTTTGCTTGATTAGGCCATAGGAGTAATTTGTGCAATATCACTCATCCTCTGCTCTTCTAGTAATCAAACAGTTGGGTTCTCCTTTCTTTAATCAATGTTTGATGTTCAGTCATTGTAGTCCTTCTTTCATCACCATTCATTCCTCTGCACCCTTCATCTAAGCATCATATCTTCAGTTCCTTATTACATTCCCTATCCAATTCTTCTTCATTTGGATAGTCATATCGATGAATCTTTTTTTCAGAAGCTTACCTCTAAGCTCCTCTTCATTTCAAAATGTTATCTTCATATTTTATGCTTCTACAGAACAGAATCATCAAATACATGTCAATATGTTGCCTATTTTTCTCCCTCGGGTCCATTTGACTGCCATGCCTTGTTGCTTCCATCTCAAATCATTTCATCAATCTCTTTCTCAGTTTTACATTATTTAACGACTTAAAACATTCATCTATTCTCTGCATGCCTGTCTTTTCACTTCGTATTATTCACATAACTCCTCTCTCCCCTCTGAAATCTATTTCCCCACACTTGTAGGTATTGAAATACTACTTAAGTTCTGTTCCATGTTTTATGGGTGAAATTACTTAGTGCTTTTTTATCATTTCTAAATGTCGTTCCACTTAGAACGGGGAGAGAGCTTCGATTCTTATACCAAAAATCACTAAAAATAAAAATTTTGGGTAATTATCTTCATTAATATTTGCGTAAATATTTGAAATAAAAGAAATGCACTATCTGGGGTCATATTGACCAAATGCTGCTCTCATATTGTTAATTGTTATTTTGGGGTGAAAATTTAAATATTTTTTATTGATAAAGGGAGTGGGCGCGAGTGCCGAAGGAGGGTGATTGTTTAAATATTATACATAATAAGGGAGAGGGCGCGAGTGTCGAAGGGTGGTGTTTCGTGTTGCTGACGGGCTGAAATGGGAATGAAAAAGTAAAAAACCTTCACACTTATTATTCTTGTTGTATTATTGGCAGCATTGGTTGAATATGACCCCAAAATTCTCTGCATCATTCATATCTTTCGATTGGCAAATAAACTTTGAGTAATTCATAGTTAAAATTGATCTTTATATATGTAATTTTTTAACAAATTCTTACGTTCACCTAAAATTGTATGCAATGTTCGGTAAAATTGTGTTAAATCAAAGTCAGCCACTATCATTTGTTAAAGTTTGCTTGATTATTCCATAGGAGTAATTTGTGCAATATCACTCATCCTCTGCTCTTCTAGTAATCAAACAGTTGGGTTCTCCTTTCTTTAATCAATGTTTGATGTTCACTCATTGTAGTCCTTCTTTCATCACCATTCATTCCTCTGCACCCTTCATCTAAGCATCATATCTTCAGTTCCTTATTACATTCCCTATCCAATTCTACTTCATTTGGATAGTCGTATCGATGAATCTTTTTTTCAGAAGCTTACCTCTAAGCTCATCTTCATGTCAAAATGTTATCTTCATATTTTATGCTTCTACAGAACAGAATCATCAAATACATGTCAATGTGTTGCCTATTTTTCTCCCTCGGTCCGTTTCACTGCCATGCCTTGTTGCTTCCATCTCAAATCATTTCATCAATCTCTTTCTCAGTTTTACATTATTTCACGACTTAAAACATTCATCTATTCTCTGCATGCCTGTCTTTTCACTTCGTATTATTCACATAACTCCTCTCTCCCCTCTGAAATCTATTTCCCCACACTCGTAGGTATTGAAATACTACTTAAGTTCTGTTCCATGTTTTATGGGTGAAATTACTTATTGCTTTTTTATCATTTCTAAATGTTGTTCCACTTAGAACGGGGAGAGAGCTTCGATTCTAATACCAAAAATCAATAAAAATAAAAATTTTGGGTAATTATCTTCATTAATATTTGCGTAAATATTTAAAAAAAAGAAATGCAATATCTGGGGTCATATTGACCAAATGCTGCTCTCATATTGCTAATTGTTATTTTGGGGTGAAAATTTAAATATTTTTTATTGATAAAGGGAGTGGGCGCGAGTGCCGAAGGAGGGTGATTGTTTAAATATTATACATAATAAGGGAGAGGGCAGGTGTGTCGAAGGGTGGTGTTTCGTGTTGCTGACGGGCCGAAAGGGGAATGAAAAAGTAAAAAACCTTCACACTTATTGATTCTTGTTGTATTATTAGCAGCATTGGTTGAATATGACCCCAAAATTCTCTGCATCATTCATATCTTTCGATTGGCAAATAAACTTTGAGTAATTCATAGTTAAAATTGATCTTTATATATGTAATTTTTTAACAAATTCTTACGTTCACCTAAAATTGTATGCAATGTTCGGTAAAATTGTGTTAAATCAAAGTCAGCCACTATCATTTGTTAAAGTTTGCTTGATTAGGCCATAGGAGTAATTTGTGCAATATCACTCATCCTCTGCTCTTCTAGTAATCAAACAGTTGGGTTCTCCTTTCTTTAATCAATGTTTGATGTTCACTCATTGTAGTCCTTCTTTCATCACCATTCATTCCTCTGAACCCTTCATCTAAGCATCATATCTTCAGTTCCTTATTACATTCCCTATCCAATTCTACTTCATTTGGATTGTCATATCGATGAATCTTTTTTTCAGAAGCTTACCTCTAAGCTCATCTTCATGTCAAAATGTTATCTTCATATTTTATGCTTCTACAGAACAGAATCATCAAATACATGTCAATGTGTTGCCTATTTTTCTCCCTCGGTCCGTTTCACTGCCATGCCTTGTTGCTTCCATCTCAAATCATTTCATCAATCTCTTTTTTAGTTTTACATTATTAAACGACTTAAAACATTCATCTATTCTCTGCATGCCTGTCTTTTCACTTCGTATTATTCACATAACTCCTCTCTCCACTCTGAAATCTATTTCCCCACACTCGTAGGTATTGAAATACTACTTAAGTTCTGTTCCATGTTATATGGTGGAAATTACTTAGTGCTTTTTTATCATTTCTAAATGTTGTTCTACTAAGAACAGGGAGAGAGCTTCGATTCTAATACCAAAAATCAATAAAAATAAAAATTTTGGGTAATTATCTTCATTAATATTTGCGTAAATATTTAAAAAAAAAAAAAAGAAATGCACTATCTGGGGTCATATTACCAATGCTGCTCTCATATTGTTAAATGTAATTTTGGGGTGAAAATTTAAATATTTTTTATTGATAAAGGGAGTGGGCGCGAGTGCCGAAGTAGGGTGATTGTTTAAACATTATACATAAAGAGGGAGAGGGCGCGAGTGTCGATGGATGGTGTATCGCGTTGCTGACGGGCCGAAAGGGGAATAAAAAGGAAATAACCTTGACACTTATTGAGTCTTCTTGTATTATTAGCATCGTTGTTTGAATATGACCCCAAAATTCTCTGCATCATTCATATCTTTCAATTGGCAAATAAACTTTGAGTAATTCATAGTTAAAATTGATCTTTATATATGTAATTTTTTTAACAAATATCTTACATTCACCTAAAATTGTATGCAATGGTCGGTAAAATTGTGTTAAATCAAAGTCAGCCACTATCATTTGTTAAATTTTGCTTTATTAGGCCATAGGAGTAATTTGTGCAATATCACTCATCAACAGCCCTTCTTGTAATCAATCAGTTCGGTTCTCCTTTCTTTAATCAATGTTTGATGTTCACTCATTGTAGTCATTCTATCTTCAACATTCATTCCTCTGCACCCTTCATCTATGCATCATATCTTCAGTTCCTTATTACATTCCCTATCCAATTCTTCTTCGTTTGGATAGTCATATCGATGAATCTTTTTTCAGAAGCTTACCTCTAAGCTCCTCTTCATTTCAAAATGTTATCTTCATATTTTATGCTTCTACAGAACAGAATCATCAAATACATGTCAATGTGTTGCCTATTTTTCTCCCTTGGGTCCGTTTCACTGCCATGCCTTGCTGCTTCCATCTCAAATCATTTCATCAATCTCTTCCTCAGTTTTACATTATTTCACGACTTAAAACATTCATCTATTCTCTGCATGCCTGTCTTTTCGCTTCGTATTATTCACATAACTCCTCTCTCCCCTCTGAAATCTATTTCCCCACACTCATAGGTATTGAAATACTACTTTAGTTCTGTTCCATGTTTTATGGTGGAAATTATTGAGTGCTTTTTTATCATTTCTAAATGTCGTTCCACTTAGAACGGGGAGAGAGCTTCGATTCTAATACCAAAAATCAATAAAAATAAAAATTTTGGGTAATTATCTTCATTAATATTTGCGTAAATATTTGAAAAAAAGAAATGCAATATCTGGGGTCATATTGACCAAATGCTGCTCTCATATTCTTAATTGTTATTTTGGGGTGAAAATTTAAATTTTTTTTATTGATAAAGGGAGTGGGCGCGAGTGCCGAAGGAGGGTGATTGTTTAAATATTATACATAATAAGGGAGAGGGCGCATGTGTCGAAGAGTGGTGTTTCGTGTTGCTGACGGGCCGAAAGGGGAATGAAAAAGTAAAAAACCTTCACACTTATTGATTCTTGTTGTATTATTAGCAGCATTGGTTGAATATGACCCCAAAATTCTCTGCATCATTCATATCTTTCGATTGGCAGATGAACTTTAAGTAATTCATAGTTAAAATTGATCTTTATATATGTAATTTTTTTAACAAATTCTTACGTTCACCTAAAATTGTATGCAATGGTCGGTAAAATTGTGTTGAATCAAAGTCAGCCACTATCATTTGTTAAAGTTTGCTTGATTAGGCCATAGGAGTAATTTGTGCAATATAACTCATCCTCTGCTCTTCTAGTAATCAAACAGTTGGGTTCTCCTTATTTAAATCAATGTCTGATGTTCACTCATTGTAGTCCTTCTTTCATCACCATTCATTCCTCTGCACCCTTCATCTAAGCATCATATCTTCAGTTCCTTATTACATTCCCTATCCAATTCTTCTTCGTTTGGATAGTCATATCGATGAATCTTTTTTCAGAAGCTTACCTCTAAGCTCATCTTCATTTCAAAATGTTATCTTCATATTTTATGCTTCTACAGAACAGAATCATCAAATACATGTCAATGTGTTGCCTATTTTTTTCCCTCGGGTCCGTTTCACTGCCATGCCTTGTTGCTTCCATCTCAAAACATTTCATCAATCTCTTTCTCAGTTTCACATTATTTCACGACTTAAAACATTCATCTATTCTCTGCATGCCTGTCTTTTCGCTTCGTATTATTCACATAACTCCTCTCTCCCCTCTGAAATCTATTTCCCCACACTCGTAGATATTGAAATACTACTTTTAGTTCTGGTCCATGTTTTATGGTGGAAATTACTTAGTGCTTTTTTATCATTTCTAAATGTCGTTCCACTTAGAACGGGGAGAGGGCTTCGATTCTAATACCAAAAATCAATAAAAATAAAAATTTTGGGTAATTATCTTCATTAATATTTGCGTAAATATTTGAAAAAAAAGAAATGCACTATCTGGGGTCATATTGACCAATGCTGCTCTCATATTGTTAAATGTAATTTTGGGGGTGAAAATAAAAATATTTTTTATTAATAAAGGGAGTGGGCGCGAGTGCCGAAAGAGGGTGATTGTTTAAATATTATAATTAATAAGGGAGAGGGCGCCAGTGTCGATGGGTGGTGTTTCGCGTTGCTGAGGGGCCGAAAGGGGAATGAAAAAGTAAAAAACCTTCACACTTATTGAGTCTTGTTGTATTATTAGCAGCATTGGTTGAATATGACCCCAAAATTCTCTGCATCATTCATATCTTTCGATTGGCAAATAAATTTTGAGTAATTCATTGTTAAAATTGATCTTTATATATGTAATTTTTTTAACAAATTCTTACGTTCACCTAAAATTGTATGCAATGGTCGGTAAAATTGTCTTAAATCAAAGTCAGCCACTATCATTTTTTAAAATTTGCTTGATTAGGCCATAGGAGTAATTTGTGCAATATCACTCATCAACAGCCCTTCTTGTAATCAAACAGTTCGGTTCTCCTTTCTTTAATCAATGTTTGATGTTCACTCATTGTAGTCATTCTATCTTCAACATTCATTCCTCTGCACCCTTCATCTATGCATCATATCTTCAGTTCCTTATTACATTCCCTATCCAATTCTTCTTCATTTGGATAGTCGTATCGATGAATCTTTTTTTCAGAAGCTTACCTCTAAGCTCATCTTCATTTCAAAATGTTATCTTCATATTTTATGCTTCTACAGAACAGAATCATCAAATACATGTCAATGTGTTGCCTATTTTTCTCCCTTGGTCCGTTTCACTGCCATGCCTTGTTGCTTCCATCTCAAATCATTTCATCAATCTCTTTCTCAGTTTTACATTATTTCACGACTTAAAACATTCATCTATTCTCTGCATGCCTGTCTTTTCGCTTTGTATTATTCACATAACTCCTCTCTCCGCTCTGAAATCTATTTCCCCACACTCGTAGATATTGAAATACTACTTTTAGTTCTGGTCCATGTTTTATGGTGGAAATTACTTAGTGCTTTTTTATCATTTCTAAATGTTGTTCCACTTAGAACGGGGAGAGAGCTTCGATTCTAATACCAAAAATCAATAAAAATAAAAATTTTGGGTAGTTATCTTCATAAATATTTGCGTAAATATTTGAAAAAAAAGAAATGCACTATCTGGGGTAATATTGACCAAATGCTGCTCTCATATTGTTAATTGATATTTTGGGGTGAAAATTTAAATATTTTTTATTGATAAAGGGAGTGGGCGCGAGTGCCGAAGGAGGGTGATTGTTTAAATATTATACATAATAAGCGAGAGGGCGCGTGTTTCGAAGGGTGGTGTTTCGTGTTGCTGACGGGCCGAAAGGGGAATGAAAAAGTAAAAAACCTTCACACTTATTGATTCTTGTTGTATTATTAGCAGCATTGGTTGAATATGACCCCAAAATTCTCTGCATCATTCATATCTTTCGATTGGCAGATGAACTTTAAGTAATTCATAGTTAAAATTGATCTTTATATATGTAATTTTTTTAACAAATTCTTACGTTCACCTAAAATTGTATGCAATGGTCGGTAAAATTGTGTTGAATCAAAGTCAGCCACTATCATTTGTTAAAGTTTGCTTGATTAGGCCATAGGAGTAATTTGTGCAATATAACTCATCCTCTGCTCTTCTAGTAATCAAACAGTTGGGTTCTCCTTATTTAAATCAATGTTTGATGTTCACTCATTGTAGTCCTTCTTTCATCACCATTCATTCCTCTGCACCCTTCATCTAAGCATCATATCTTCAGTTCCTTATTACATTCCCTATCCAATTCTTCTTCGTTTGGATAGTCATATCGATGAATCTTTTTTCAGAAGCTTACCTCTAAGCTCCTCTTCATTTCAAAATGTTATCTTCATATTTTATGCTTCTACAGAACAGAATCATCAAATACATGTCAATGTGTTGCCTATTTTTTTCCCTCGGGTTCGTTTCACTGCCATGCCTTGTTGCTTCCATCTCAAAACATTTCATCAATCTCTTTCTCAGTTTCACATTATTTCACGACTTAAAACATTCATCTATTCTCTGCATGCCTGTCTTTTTGCTTCGTATTATTCACATAACTCCTCTCTCCCCTCTGAAATCTATTTCCCCACACTCGTAGGTATTGAAATACTACTTTAGTTCTGTTCCATGTTTTAAGGGTGAAATTACTTAGTGCTTTTTTATCATTTCTAAATGTCGTTCCACTAAGAACGGGGAGAGAGCTTCGATTCTAATACCAATAATCAATAAAAATAAAAATTTTGGGTAATTATCTTCATTAATATTTGCGTAAATATTTGAAAAAAAAGAAATGCACTATCTGGGGTCATATTGACCAATGCTGCTGTCATATTGTTAAATGTAATTTTGGGGGTGAAAATTAAAATATTTTTAATTGATAAAGGGAGTAGGGAGCGAGTGCCGAAGGAGGGTGATTGTTTAAATATTATAATTAATAAGGGAGAGGGCGCGAGTGTCGATGGGTGGTGTTTCGCGTTGCTTAGGGGCCGAAAGGGGAATGAAAAAGTAAAAAACCTTCACACTTATTGAGTCTTGTTGTATTATTAGCAGCATTGGTTGAATATGACTCCAAAATTCTCTGCATCATTCATATCTTTCGATTGGCAAATAAACTTTGAGTAATTCATTGTTAAAATTGATCTTTATATATGTAATTTTTTTAACAAATTCTTACGTTCACCTAAAATTGTATGCAATGGTCGGTAAAATTGTCTTAAATCAAAGTCAGCCACTATCATTTTTTAAAGTTTGCTTGATTAGGCCATAGGAGTAATTTGTGCAATATCACTCATCCTCTGCTCTTCTAGTAATCAAACAGTTGGGTTCTCCTTTCTTTAATCAATGTTTGATGTTCAGTCATTGTAGTCCTTCTTTCATCACCATTCATTCCTCTGCACCCTTCATCTAAGCATCATATCTTCAGTTCCTTATTACATTCCCTATCCAATTCTTCTTCATTTGGATAGTCGTATCGATGAATTTTTTTTTCAGAAGCTTACCTCTAAGCTCATCTTCATTTCAAAATGTTATCTTCATATTTTATGCTTCTACAGAACAGAATCATCAAATACATGTCAATGTGTTGCCTATTTTTCTCCCTTGGTCCGTTTCACTGCCATGCCTTGTTGCTTCCATCTCAAATCATTTCATCAATCTCTTTCTCAGTTTTACATTATTTCACGACTTAAAACATTCATCTATTCTCTGCATGCCTGTCTTTTCGCTTCGTATTATTCACATAACTCCTCTCTCCCCTCTGAAATCTATTTCCCCACACTCGTAGATATTGAAATACTACTTTTAGTTCTGGTCCATGTTTTATGGTGGAAATTACTTAGTGCTTTTTTATCATTTCTAAATGTCGTTCCACTTAGAACGGGGAGAGAGCTTCGATTCTAATACCAAAAATCAATAAAAATAAAAATTTTGGGTAATTATCTTCATTAATATTTGCGTTAATATTTGAAATAAAAGAAATGCACTATCTGGGGTCATATTGACCAAATGCTGCTCTCATATTGTTAATTGTTATTTTGGGGTGAAAATTTAAATATTTTTTATTGATAAAGGGAGTGGGCGCGAGTGCCGAAGGAGGGTGATTGTTTAAATATTATAATTAATAAGGGAGAGGGCGCGAGTGTCGATGGGTGGTGTTTCGCGTTGCTGAGGGGCCGAAAGGGGAATGAAAAAGTAAAAAACCTTCACACTTATTGAGTCTTGTTGTATTATTAGCAGCATTGGTTGAATATAACCCCAAAATTCTCTGCATCATTCATACCTTTCGATTGGCAAATAAACTTTGAGTAGTTCATAGTTAAAATTGATCTTTATATATGTAATTTTTTTAATAAATTCTTACGTTCACCTAAAATTGTATGCAATGGTCGGTAAAATTGTGTTAAATCAAAGTCAGCCACTATCATTTCTTAAAGTTTGCTTGATTAGGCCATAGGAGTAATTTGTGCAATATCACTCATCCTCTGCTCTTCTAGTAATCAAACAGTTGGGTTCTCCTTTCTTTAATCAATGTTTGATGTTCAGTCATTGTAGTCCTTCTTTCATCACCATTCATTCCTCTGCACCCTTCATCTAAGCATCATATCTTCAGTTCCTTATTACATTCCATATCCAATTCTTCTTCATTTGGATAGTCATATCGATGAATCTTTTTTTCAGAATCTTACCTCTAAGCTCCTCTTCATTTAAAAATGTTATCTTCATATTTTATGCTTCTACAGAACAGAATCATCAAATACATGTCAATGTGTTGCCTATTTTTCTCCCTCGGGTCCATTTGACTGCCATGCCTTGTTGC
Organism: Sympetrum striolatum; assembly: GCA_947579665.1. Classification (NCBI taxonomy): domain Eukaryota; kingdom Metazoa; phylum Arthropoda; class Insecta; order Odonata; family Libellulidae; genus Sympetrum; species Sympetrum striolatum. The sequence continues at coordinate 109,193,416 of OX388343.1, read as the reverse complement.
TTCCATCTCAAATCATTTCATCAATCTCTTTCTCAGTTTTACATTATTTAACGACTTAAAACATTCATCTATTCTCTGCATGCCTGTCTTTTCACTTCGTATTATTCACATAACTCCTCTCTCCCCTCTGAAATCTATTTCCCCACACTCGTAGGTATTGAAATACTACTTAAGTTCTGTTCCATGTTTTATGGGTGAAATTACTTAGTGCTTTTTTATCATTTCTAAATTTCGTTCTTCTAAGAACAGGAGGAGAGCTTCGATTCTAATACCAAAAATCAATAAAAATAAAAATTTTTGGTAATTATCTTCATTAATATTTGCGTAAATATTTGAAAAAAAAAAAGAAATGCACTATCTGGGGTCATATTGACCAATGCTGCTCTCATATTGTTAAATGTAATTTTGGGGGTGAAAATTTAAATATTTTTTATTGATAAAGGGAGTGGGCGCGAGTGCCGAAGCAGGGTGATTGTTTAAATATTATAATTAATAAGGGAGAGGGCGCGAGTGTCGATGGGTGGTGTATGGCGTTGCTGACGGGCCGAAACGGGAATGAAAAAGAAAATAACCTTAACACTTATTGAGTCTTGTTGTATTATTAGCATCGTTGTTTGAATATGACCCCAAAATTCTCTGCATCATTCATATCTTTCGATTGGCAAATAAACTTTGAGTAGTTCATAGTTAAAATTGATCTTTATATATGTAATTTTTTTAACAAATTCTTAAGTTCACCTAAAATTGTATGCAATGGTCTGTAAAATTGTCTTAAATCAAAGTCAGCCACTATCATTTGTTAAAGTTTGCTTGATTAAGCCATAGGAGTAATTTGTGCAATATCACTCATCCTCTGCTCTTCTAGTAATCAAACAGTTGGGTTCTCCTTTCTTTAATCAATGTTTGATGTTCACTCATTGTAGTCCTTCTTTCATCACCATTCATTCCTCTGCACCCTTCATCTAAGCATCATATCTTCAGTTCCTTATTACATTCCCTATCCAATTCTTCTTCATTTGGATAGTCGTATCGATGAATCTTTTTTTCAGAAGCTTACTTCTAAGCTCATCTTCATTTCAAAATGTTATCTTCATATTTTATGCTTCTACAGAACAGAATCATGAAATACATGTCAATGTGTTACCTATTTTTCTCCCTCGGTCCGTTTCACTGCCATGCCTTGTTGCTTCCATCTCAAATCATTTCATCAATCTCTTTCTCAGTTTTACATTATTTCACGACTTAAAACATTCATCTATTCTCTGCATGCCTGTCTTTTCACTTCGTATTATTCACATAACTCCTCTCTCCCCTCTGAAATCTATTTCCCCACACTCGTAGATATTGAAATACTACTTTTAGTTCTGGTCCATGTTTTATGGTGGAAATTACTTAGTGCTTTTTTATCATTTCTAAATGTCGTTCCACTTAGAACGGGGAGAGAGCTTCGATTCTAATACCAAAAATCAATAAAAATAAAAATTTTGGGTAGTTATCTTCATTTATATTTGCGTAAATATTTAAAAAAAAAGAAATGCACTATCTGGGGTAATATTGACCAAATGCTGCTCTCATATTGTTAATTGTTATTTTGGGGTGAAAATTTAAATATTTTTTATTGATAAAGGGAGTGGGCGCGAGTGCCGAAGGAGGGTGATTGTTTAAATATTATACATAATAAGGGAGAGGGCGCGTGTGTCGAAGGGTGGTGTTTCGTGTTGCTGACGGGCCGAAAGGGGAATGAAAAAGTAAAAAACCTTCACACTTATTGATTCTTGTTGTATTATTAGCAGCATTGGTTGAATATGACCCCAAAATTCTCTGCATCATTCATATCTTTCGATTGGCAGATGAACTTTAAGTAATTCATAGTTAAAATTGATCTTTATATATGTAATTTTTTTAACAAATTCTTATGTTCACCTAAAATTTTATGCAATGGTCGGTAAAATTGTGTTGAATCAAAGTCAGCCACTATCATTTGTTAAAGTTTGCTTGATTAGGCCATAGGAGTAATTTGTGCAGTATAACTCATCCTCTGCTCTTCTAGTAATCAAACAGTTCGGTTCTCCTTTCTTTAATCAATGTTTGATGTTCACTCATTGTAGTCATTCTATCTTCAACATTCATTCCTCTGCACCCTTCATCTATGCATCATATCTTCAGTTCCTTATTACTTTCCCTATCCAATTCTTCTTCGTTTGGATTGTCATATGGATGAATCTTTTTTCAGAAGCTTACCTCTAAGCTCATCTTCATTTCAAAATGTTATCTTCATATTTTATGCTTCTACGGAACAGAATCATCAAATACATGTCAATGTGTTGCCTATTTTTCTCCCTCGGGTCCGTTTCACTGCCATGCCTTGTTGCTTCCATCTCAAAACATTTCATCTATCTCTTTCTCAGTTTTACATTATTTCACGACTTAAAACATTCATCTATTCTCTGCATGCCTGTCTTTTCACTTCGTATTATTCACATAACTCCTCTCTCCCCTCTGAAATCTATTTCCCCACACTCGTAGGTATTGAAATACTACTTAAGTTCTGGTCCATGTTTTATGGTGGAAATTACTTAGTGCTTTTTTATCATTTCTAAATGTCGTTCCACTTAGAAAGGGGAGAGAGCTTCGATTCTAATACCAAAAATCAATAAAAATAAAAATTTTGGGTAATTATCTTCATTAATATTTGCGTTAATATTTGAAATAAAAGAAATGCACTATCTGGGGTCATATTAACCAAATGCTGCTCTCATATTGTTAATTGTTATTTTGGGGTGAAAATTTAAATATTTTTTATTGATAAAGGGAGTGGGCGCGAGTGCCGAAGGAGGGTGATTGTTTAAATATTATAATTAATAAGGGAGAGGGCGCGAGTGTCGATGGGTGGTGCTTCGCGTTGCTGAGGGGCCGAAAGGGGAATGAAAAAGTAAAAAACCTTCACACTTATTGAGTCTTGTTGTATTATTAGCAGCATTGGTTGAATATAACCCCAAAATTCTCTGCATCATTCATATCTTTCGATTGGCAGATGAACTTTAAGTAATTCATAGTTAAAATTGATCTTTATATATGTAATTTTTTTAACAAATTCTTATGTTCACCTAAAATTTTATGCAATGGTCGGTAAAATTGTGTTGAATCAAAGTCAGCCACTATCATTTGTTAAAGTTTGCTTGATTAGGCCATAGGAGTAATTTGTGCAGTATAACTCATCCTCTGCTCTTCTAGTAATCAAACAGTTCGGTTCTCCTTTCTTTAATCAATGTTTGATGTTCACTCATTGTAGTCATTCTATCTTCAACATTCATTCCTCTGCACCCTTCATCTATGCATCATATCTTCAGTTCCTTATTACTTTCCCTATCCAATTCTTCTTCGTTTGGATTGTCATATGGATGAATCTTTTTTCAGAAGCTTACCTCTAAGCTCATCTTCATTTCAAAATGTTATCTTCATATTTTATGCTTCTACGGAACAGAATCATCAAATACATGTCAATGTGTTGCCTATTTTTCTCCCTCGGGTCCGTTTCACTGCCATGCCTTGTTGCTTCCATCTCAAAACATTTCATCTATCTCTTTCTCAGTTTTACATTATTTCACGACTTAAAACATTCATCTATTCTCTGCATGCCTGTCTTTTCACTTCGTATTATTCACATAACTCCTCTCTCCCCTCTGAAATCTATTTCCCCACACTCGTAGGTATTGAAATACTACTTAAGTTCTGGTCCATGTTTTATGGTGGAAATTACTTAGTGCTTTTTTATCATTTCTAAATGTCGTTCCACTTAGAAAGGGGAGAGAGCTTCGATTCTAATACCAAAAATCAATAAAAATAAAAATTTTGGGTAATTATCTTCATTAATATTTGCGTTAATATTTGAAATAAAAGAAATGCACTATCTGGGGTCATATTAACCAAATGCTGCTCTCATATTGTTAATTGTTATTTTGGGGTGAAAATTTAAATATTTTTTATTGATAAAGGGAGTGGGCGCGAGTGCCGAAGGAGGGTGATTGTTTAAATATTATAATTAATAAGGGAGAGGGCGCGAGTGTCGATGGGTGGTGCTTCGCGTTGCTGAGGGGCCGAAAGGGGAATGAAAAAGTAAAAAACCTTCACACTTATTGAGTCTTGTTGTATTATTAGCAGCATTGGTTGAATATAACCCCAAAATTCTCTGCATCATTCATACCTTTCGATTGGCAAATAAACTTTGAGTAGTTCATAGTTAAAATTGATCTTTATATATGTAATTTTTTTAATAAATTCTTACGTTAACCTAAAATTGTATGCAATGGTCAGTAAAATTGTGTTAAATCAAAGTCAGCCACTATCATTTCTTAAAGTTTGCTTGATTAGGCCATAGGAGTAATTTGTGCAATATCACTCATCCTCTGCTCTTCTAGTAATCAAACAGTTGGGTTCTCCTTTCTTTAATCAATGTTTGATGTTCAGTCATTGTAGTCCTTCTTTCATCACCATTCATTCCTCTGCACCCTTCATCTAAGCATCATATCTTCAGTTCCTTATTACATTCCATATCCAATTCTTCTTCATTTGGATAGTCATATTGATGAATCTTTTTTTCAGAAGCTTACCTCTAAGCTCCTCTTCATTTCAAAATGTTATCTTCATATTTTATGCTTCTACAGAACAGAATCATCAAATACATGTCAATGTGTTGCCTATTTTTCTCCCTCGGTCCGTTTCACTGCCATGCCTTGTTGCTTCCATCTCAAATCATTTCATCAATCTCTTTCTCAGTTTTACATTATTAAACGACTTAAAACATTCATCTATTCTCTGCATGCCTGTCTTTTCACTTCGTATTATTCACATAACTCCTCTCTCCACTCTGAAATCTATTTCCCCACACTCGTAGGTATTGAAATACTACTTAAGTTCTGTTCCATGTTATATGGTGGAAATTACTTAGTGCTTTTTTATCATTTCTAAATGTTGTTCTACTAAGAACAGGGAGAGAGCTTCGATTCTAATACCAAAAATCAATAAAAATAAAAATTTTGGGTAATTATCTTCATTAATATTTGCGTATATATTTAAAAAAAAAAAAGAAATGCACTATCTGGGGTCATATTGACCAATGCTGCTCTCATATTGTTAAATGTAATTTTGGGGTGAAAATTTAAATATTTTTTATTGATAAAGGGAGTGGGCGCGAGTGCCGAAGTAGGGTGATTGTTTAAACATTATACATAAAGAGGGAGAGGGCGCGAGTGTCGATGGATGGTGTATCGCGTTGCTGACGGGCCGAAAGGGGAATAAAAAGGAAATAACCTTGACACTTATTGAGTCTTCTTGTATTATTAGCATCGTTGTTTGAATATGACCCCAAAATTCTCTGCATCATTCATATCTTTCAATTGGCAAATAAACTTTGAGTAGTTCATAGTTAAAATTGATCTTTATATATGTAATTTTTTTAACAAATATCTTACATTCACCTAAAATTGTATGCAATGGTCGGTAAAATTGTGTTAAATCAAAGTCAGCCACTATCATTTGTTAAATTTTGCTTTATTAGGCCATAGGAGTAATTTGTGCAATATCACTCATCAACAGCCCTTCTTGTAATCAATCAGTTCGGTTCTCCTTTCTTTAATCAATGTTTGATGTTCACTCATTGTAGTCATTCTATCTTCAACATTCATTCCTCTGCACCCTTCATCTATGCATCATATCTTCAGTTCCTTATTACATTCCCTATCCAATTCTTCTTCGTTTGGATAGTCATATCGATGAATCTTTTTTCAGAAGCTTACCTCTAAGCTCCTCTTCATTTCAAAATGTTATCTTCATATTTTATGCTTCTACAGAACAGAATCATCAAATACATGTCAATGTGTTGCCTATTTTTCTCCCTTGGGTCCGTTTCACTGCCATGCCTTGCTGCTTCCATCTCAAATCATTTCATCAATCTCTTCCTCAGTTTTACATTATTTCACGACTTAAAACATTCATCTATTCTCTGCATGCCTGTCTTTTCGCTTCGTATTATTCACATAACTCCTCTCTCCCCTCTGAAATCTATTTCCCCACACTCATAGGTATTGAAATACTACTTTAGTTCTGTTCCATGTTTTATGGTGGAAATTATTTAGTGCTTTTTTATCATTTCTAAATGTCGTTCCACTTAGAACGGGGAGAGAGCTTCGATTCTAATACCAAAAATCAATAAAAATAAAAATTTTGGGTAATTATCTTCATTAATATTTGCGTAAATATTTGAAAAAAAGAAATGCAATATCTGGGGTCATATTGACCAAATGCTGCTCTCATATTCTTAATTGTTATATTGGGGTGAAAATTTAAATTTTTTTTATTGATAAAGGGAGTGGGCGCGAGTGCCGAAGGAGGGTGATTGTTTAAATATTATACATAATAAGGGAGAGGGCGCATGTGTCGAAGAGTGGTGTTTCGTGTTGCTGACGGGCCGAAAGGGGAATGAAAAAGTAAAAAACCTTCACACTTATTGATTCTTGTTGTATTATTAGCAGCATTGGTTGAATATGACCCCAAAATTCTCTGCATCATTCATATCTTTCGATTGGCAGATGAACTTTAAGTAATTCATAGTTAAAATTGATCTTTATATATGTAATTTTTTTAACAAATTCTTACGTTCACCTAAAATTGTATGCAATGGTCGGTAAAATTGTGTTGAATCAAAGTCAGCCACTATCATTTGTTAAAGTTTGCTTGATTAGGCCATAGGAGTAATTTGTGCAATATAACTCATCCTCTGCTCTTCTAGTAATCAAACAGTTGGGTTCTCCTTATTTAAATCAATGTCTGATGTTCACTCATTGTAATCCTTCTTTCATCACCATTCATTCCTCTGCACCCTTCATCTAAGCATCATATCTTCAGTTCCTTATTACATTCCCTATCCAATTCTTCTTCGTTTGGATAGTCATATCGATGAATCTTTTTTCAGAAGCTTACCTCTAAGCTCATCTTCATTTCAAAATGTTATCTTCATATTTTATGCTTCTACAGAACAGAATCATCAAATACATGTCGATGTGTTGCCTATTTTTTTCCCTCGGGTCCGTTTCACTGCCATGCCTTGTTGCTTCCATCTCAAAACATTTCATCAATCTCTTTCTCAGTTTCACATTATTTCACGACTTAAAACATTCATCTATTCTCTGCATGCCTGTCTTTTTGCTTCGTATTATTCACATAACTCCTCTCTCCCCTCTGAAATCTATTTTGCCACACTCGTAGGTATTGAAATACTACTTTAGTTCTGTTCCATGTTTTATGGTGGAAATTACTTAGTGCTTATTTATCATTTCTAAAGGTCGTTCTACTAAGAACGGGGAGAGAGCTTCGATTCTAATACCAAAAATCAATAAAAATAAAAATTTTGGGTAATTATCTTCATTAATATTTGCGTAAATATTTGAAAAAAAAGAAATGCACTATCTGGGGTCATATTGACCAATGCTGCTCTCATATTGTTAAATGTAATTTTGGGGGTGAAAATAAAAATATTTTTTATTAATAAAGGGAGTGGGCGCGAGTGCCGAAGGAGGGTGATTGTTTAAATGTTATAATTAATAAGGGAGAGGGCGCGAGTGTCGATGGGTGGTGTTTCGCGTTGCTGAGGGGCCGAAAGGGGAATGAAAAAGTAAAAAACCTTCACACTTATTGAGTCTTGTTGTATTATTAGCAGCATTGGTTGAATATGACCCCAAAATTCTCTGCATCATTCATATCTTTCGATTGGCAAATAAACTTTGAGTAATTCATTGTTAAAATTGATCTTTATATATGTAATTTTTTTAACAAATTCTTACGTTCACCTAAAATTGTATGCAATGGTCGGTAAAATTGTCTTAAATCAAAGTCAGCCACTATCATTTTTTAAAGTTTGCTTGATTAGGCCATAGGAGTAATTTGTGCAATATCACTCATCAACAGCCCTTCTTGTAATCAAACAGTTCGGTTCTCCTTTCTTTAATCAATGTTTGATGTTCACTCATTGTAGTCATTCTATCTTCAACATTCATTCCTCTGCACCCTTCATCTATGCATCATATCTTCAGTTCCTTATTACATTCCCTATCCAATTCTTCTTCATTTGGATAGTCGTATCGATGAATCTTTTTTTCAGAAGCTTACCTCTAAGCTCATCTTCATTTCAAAATGTTATCTTCATATTTTATGCTTCTACAGAACAAAATCATCAAATACATGTCAATGTGTTGCCTATTTTTCTCCCTTGGTCCGTTTCACTGCCATGCCTTGTTGCTTCCATCTCAAATCATTTCATCAATCTCTTTCTCAGTTTTACATTATTTCACGACTTAAAACATTCATCTATTCTCTGCATGCCTGTCTTTTCGCTTCGTATTATTCACATAACTCCTCTCTCCGCTCTGAAATCTATTTCCTCACACTCGTAGATATTGAAATACTACTTTTAGTTCTGGTCCATGTTTTATGGTGGAAATTACTTAGTGCTTTTTTATCATTTCTAAATGTCGTTCCACTTAGAACGGGGAGAGAGCTTCGATTCTAATACCAAAAATCAATAAAAATAAAAATTTTGGGTAATTATCTTCATTAATATTTGCGTAAATATTTGAAAAAAAAGAAATGCACTATCTGGGGTAATATTGACCAAATGCTGCTCTCATATTGTTAATTGTTAATTTGGGGTGAAAATTTAAATATTTTTTATTGATAAAGGGAGTGGGCGCGAGTGCCGAAGGAGGGTGATTGTTTAAATATTATACATAATAAGCGAGAGGGCGCGTGTGTCGAAGGGTGGTGTTTCGTGTTGCTGACGGGCCGAAAGGGGAATGAAAAAGTAACAAACCTTCACACTTATTGATTCTTGTTGTATTATTAGCAGCATTGGTTGAATATGACCCCAAAATTCTCTGCATCATTCATATCTTTCGATTGGCAGATGAACTTTAAGTAATTCATAGTTAAAATTGATCTTTATATATGTAATTTTTTTAACAAATTCTTACGTTCACCTAAAATTGTATGCAATGGTCGGTAAAATTGTGTTGAATCAAAGTCAGCCACTATCATTTGTTAAAGTTTGCTTGATTAGGCCATAGGAGTAATTTGTGCAATATAACTCATCCTCTGCTCTTCTAGTAATCAAACAGTTGGGTTCTCCTTATTTAAATCAATGTTTGATGTTCACTCATTGTAGTCCTTGTTTCATCACCATTCATTCCTCTGCACCCTTCATCTAAGCATCATATCTTCAGTTCCTTATTACATTCCCTATCCAATTCTTCTTCGTTTGGATAGTCATATCGATGAATCTTTTTTCAGAAGCTTACCTCTAAGCTCCTCTTCATTTCAAAATGTTATCTTCATATTTTATGCTTCTACAGAACAGAATCATCAAATACATGTCAATGTGTTGCCTATTTTTCTCCCTCGGGTCCGTTTCACTGCCATGCCTTGTTGCTTCCATCTCAAATCATTTCATCTATCTCTTTCTCAGTTTTACATTATTTAACGACTTAAAACATTCATCTATTCTCTGCATGCCTGTCTTTTCACTTCGTATTATTCACATAACTCCTCTCTCCCCTCTGAAATCTATTTCCCCACACTCGTAGGTATTGAAATACTACTTAAGTTCTGTTCCATGTTTTATGGGTGAAATTACTTAGTGCTTTTTTATCATTTCTAAATTTCGTTCTTCTAAGAACAGGAGGAGAGCTTCGATTCTAATACCAAAAATCAATAAAAATAAAAATTTTTGGTAATTATCTTCATTAATATTTGCGTAAATATTTGAAAAAAAAAAGAAATGCACTATCTGGGGTCATATTGACCAATGCTGCTCTCATATTGTTAAATGTAATTTTGGGGGTGAAAATTTAAATATTTTTTATTGATAAAGGGAGTGGGCGCAAGTGCCGAAGCAGGGTGATTGTTTAAATATTATAATTAATAAGGGAGAGGGCGCCAGTGTCGATGGGTGGTGTTTCGCGTTGCTGACGGGCCGAAACGGGAATGAAAAAGAAAATAACCTTAACACTTATTGAGTCTTGTTGTATTATTAGCATCGTTGTTTGAATATGACCCCAAAATTCTCTGCATCATTCATATCTTTCGATTGGCAAATAAACTTGTGAGTAGTTCATAGTTAAAATTGATCTTTATATATGTAATTTTTTTAACAAATTCTTAAGTTCACCTAAAATTGTATGCAATGGTCTGTAAAATTGTCTTAAATCAAAGTCAGCCACTATCATTTGTTAAAGTTTGCTTGATTAAGCCATAGGAGTAATTTGTGCAATATCACTCATCCTCTGCTCTTCTAGTAATCAAACAGTTGGGTTCTCCTTTCTTTAATCAATGTTTGATGTTCACTCATTGTAGTCCTTCTTTCATCACCATTCATTCCTCTGCACCCTTCATCTAAGCATCATATCTTCAGTTCCTTATTACATTCCCTATCCAATTCTTCTTCATTTGGATAGTCGTATCGATGAATCTTTTTTTCAGAAGCTTACTTCTAAGCTCATCTTCATTTCAAAATGTTATCTTCATATTTTATGCTTCTACAGAACAGAATCATCAAATACATGTCAATGTGTTACCTATTTTTCTCCCTCGGTCCGTTTCACTGCCATGCCTTGTTGCTTCCATCTCAAATCATTTCATCAATCTCTTTCTCAGTTTTACATTATTTCACGACTTAAAACATTCATCTATTCTCTGCATGCCTGTCTTTTCACTTCGTATTATTCACATAACTCCTCTCTCCCCTCTGAAATCTATTTCCCCACACTCGTAGATATTGAAATACTACTTTTAGTTCTGGTCCATGTTTTATGGTGGAAATTACTTAGTGCTTTTTTATCATTTCTAAATGTCGTTCCACTTAGAACGGGGAGAGAGCTTCGATTCTAATACCAAAAATCAATAAAAATAAAAATTTTGGGTAGTTATCTTCATTAATATTTGCGTAAATATTTAAAAAAAAAGAAATGCACTATCTGGGGTAATATTGACCAAATGCTGCTCTCATATTGTTAATTGTTATTTTGGGGTGAAAATTTAAATATTTTTTATTGATAAAGGGAGTGGGCGCGAGTGCCGAAGGAGGGTGATTGTTTAAATATTATACATAATAAGGGAGAGGGCGCGTGTGTCGAAGGGTGGTGTTTCGTGTTGCTGACATGCCGAAAGGGGAACGAAAAAGTAAAAAACCTTCACACTTATTGATTCTTGTTGTATTATTAGCAGCATTGGTTGAATATGACCCCAAAATTCTCTGCATCATTCATATCTTTCGATTGGCAGATGAACTTTAAGTAATTCATAGTTAAAATTGATCTTTATATATGTAATTTTTTTAACAAATTCTTGTGTTCACCTAAAATTGTATGCAATGGTCGGTAAAATTGTGTTGAATCAAAGTCAGCCACTATCATTTGTTAAAGTTTGCTTGATTAGGCCATAGGAGTAATTTGTGCAGTATAACTCATCCTCTGCTCTTCTAGTAATCAAACAGTTCGGTTCTCCTTTCTTTAATCAATGTTTGATGTTCACTCATTGTAGTCATTCTATCTTCAACATTCATTCCTCTGCACCCTTCATCTATGCATCATATCTTCAGTTCCTTATTACTTTCCCTATCCAATTCTTCTTCGTTTGGATTGTCATATGGATGAATCTTTTTTCAGAAGCTTACCTCTAAGCTCATCTTCATTTCAAAATGTTATCTTCATATTTTATGCTTCTACAGAACAGAATCATCAAATACATGTCAATGTGTTGCCTATTTTTCTCCCTCGGGTCCGTTTCACTGCCATGCCTTGTTGCTTCCATCTCAAAACATTTCATCTATCTCTTTCTCAGTTTTACATTATTTCACGACTTAAAACATTCATCTATTCTCTGCATGCCTGTCTTTTTGCTTCGTATTATTCACATAACTCCTCTCTCCCCTCTGAAATCTATTTCCCCACACTCGTAGATATTGAAATACTACTTTTAGTTCTGGTCCATGTTTTAGGCCGGTCTTCCTTTGGAAGCGACTACGAGCGACCGAGCGACCAGCGTATTCGGGCGACGTCAGTTTGGGCGACCTACAGGCGATGGGGGTCTTCCACTGTAAGCGACTACCCGCTTCTCGGTCGCTGTAACGGTATTCTAGCTCCAGCGCTCGATTTCGGGACGCTTTCCGCAACGATAAATATTAATTCGTATAAAAAAAATTGCTGAGTTGTAGATATCGTTGATGATACCATTTGAAAACTATTTGCGAGAGCTTTATAACAACACCAATTTTACACTTTTACGTCCACCCATTACTGAAAAAAAGTTTTTTTATAATATCGATAACAACTTTTTATCTAACGATAAGAAGGCACTGAAAATTTTTATTTTAGTTTATAATATGTTTCTTAATATCATCTAAAGTTTTTATTTTGATTGAAGTAATACTTTATGAGAAACAAAAGCTCAAAGTGAGCAATTAGTGAAAGAGCGCGAAAAAACAGGCACATTTTTCGTTCGTCCTTCAATTAGTACCAAAAGTAATAGTAATAAAAATTTTTGTACCGTGTAGAACAACGCAAAATAAAACACGCAAGATTTTGGTGTGCCTAGTTTTCCTGTGGGATCTCTACTTTAGTTTTTATTCAACTCCAAACTCGGGTATCCATAATAGAAAATCCGAGTATTGTATAGCGAACTAGCAGAAGCGCCCGATGATTCTCAACAAGGTGAAACTAGAGAATGAATAAAAACAGTGTAATTTTGTAAAGAAACGCCTGATCATCTAGATTTCATACGTGAAACTAGAGGTTTAAACGCAATAATTTCATAGCAATTTAAAATAGTAGGCAACGTCACGTGTATTATTTTTCTTTACGCAAGTGAAATATAATTTAAGTAATCGAATAGGAAATTAGATTAGCTGGAAATGCACCCCCTGCTATACGCCAACAGATACTCTGTAGAATACATATAATGCAGATATACTCAGCAAAAAGAAAATCAAGTATTTTCTGTAATTTGGTCCATCAGAGACCATTTTCAACATGGTAGGTCATACAGTTGCTTAAATCTTTGGTTAGGAATTTCTCAATTTTCTCCGAGTTCTGAGAGGGTGATAGGAATGATAGGAAAGAGTGCAGCAGATCATCAGAGATACTTCGGGGTGGGAAATTCCACCTCGGCCTTCGTTAATCACCTCATGGACGAGGAGGATTTTAACCCTTCGCAGCAAGACTCCGCAAGGGGTCCAAATGAAGAAAGGTGGAACTCTTGGAGACAATGGGGTTTCCTTTAACCCCAGGGCTAACCAAGGAGATCACACAATTTTTGCGGGAACGCTTGGGAAACTAAAACGTTTTAAGAAGAAGAAATTCCAACACTCAATTCAATAGCAAACCTTCTACTAATAGCACTTTGTACGCAGTGTCGTGGAGCTCCTCTATTGCTTCCCTTCAAACAAGTTTCTATTTCCTAGAAACTGAACCCTTGCTTTCACCTGGATTTCCCAGTCTATTCATATGGTTCTTACTAGAGACATCCCTTCTCTTGAACCTCGAAATTGGGAGAATTTCTAGGACGAAAATAACGAAGGATTTTGGAATGGTAAAAGAAAGAAACAATTTCATCAAGATTTAACTATAAGATCAATATCTAAGATACAACATTTATGAATGAGTTAAGTTTTCATTTATTTTTACAATTATATTCATATCGACGATTAATTTTCATACGAGTTCAGTCTTGATTTATTGATAGAAAAACAGTTCTACTTATATTCTCGCCCAATCTAGCCGTTGTATCAATGTGATTACTGTCCTCCTACCATTACTATAACATTGCAATAGGTGGGGAAGTTATATTGTTTATTTTCCTGTTTCAACAAATTTCTTAATTTTACAAAGTCATTGATAACGTTATCGATAGAGCATTACGAAAGTTCGTTTACTTGTAGCCCTCAAAAGATACTTTATATTTTCTTCTAATGCTCCGTTAATGCTCATAATTGTCCTTCGTTTATTTAAAAATGTTTCGTAAACCTTAGGTTTCAATATATTTTTTTCCGTTCAATTCTATTCATATTTCAATCAGTGCCAAAAGTATAACTTTTTGACAGTGATGTATGCATTAGATATTTGAAATGACTGTAATTTGTCAATGAAACACTCAAAATAAGAGTTATTAATACTTAAAAATACAATTTGTGTAATATTTTGTACTGTTTAAAAATTTCAGTGAGCATATCTTTCCTAGCCATTCACTACGCAACTCTGCTTACGAGCGACTGATTCCAATTCTGTATCAAAGTAATTAAATCTTTGAGGAATTTGTCTATAATATTCTCAAGAGAAGAGAATTGAAAACTCATAACACATTTGCAATGGTATTTTGTTCGTGAAATACTCCTCAATGCGTATACATCATTTTAAGTCATGCACTGCGTAGCGGCGACTACGAGCGACGGATCACATTTCTGTATCAAAGTAATTAAATATTTGAGGAATTTGTCTAAAATATCCTCGAAATAAGAGAATTGAATACTCATAACACATTTGGCATGTTATTTTTTTCTTGAAATACTCCTCAGTGCGTATATATCATTTTAAGTCATGCACTGCATAGCGGCGACTACGAGCGACGGATCCCATTTCAATGGGATCAGTCGCCCGTCGCCGGTGTAAGCTCGAATCAAGTCGCCCATAGTCGCCTGCAGTGGACGACGCTCCGTTACTTTCTGTGTATTGGGATTAGTCGCCCGTATACGGCCGTATACGCGTCGCTCGTAGTCGCTTCCAAAGGAAGACCGGCCTTATGGTGGAAATTACTTAGTGCCTTTTTATCATTTCTTAATGTCGTTCCACTTAGAACGGGGAGAGAGCTTCGATTCTAATACCAAAAATCAATAAAAATAAATATTTTGGGTAATTTTCTTCCTTAATATTTGCGTAAATATTTGAAATAAAAGAAATGCACTATCTGGGGTCATATTGACCAATAATGCTCTCATATTGTTAAATGTAATTTTGGGGGTGAAAATTTAAATATTTTTAATTGATAAAGGGAGTGGGCGCGAGTGCCGAAGGAGGGTGATTGTTTAAATATTATAATTAATAAGGGAGAGGGCGCGAGTGTCGATGGGTGGTGTTTCGCGTTGCTGAGGGGCCGAAAGGGGAATGAAAAAGTAAAAAACCTTCACACTTATTGAGTCTTGTTGTATTATTAGCAGCATTGGTTGAATATGACCCCAAAATTCTCTGCATCATTCATATCTTTCGATTGGCAAATAAACTTTGAGTAATTCATTGTTAAAATTGATCTTTATATATGTAATTTTTTTAACAAATTCTTACGTTCACCTAAAATTGTATGCAATGGTCGGTAAAATTGTCTTAAATCAAAGTCAGCCACTATCATTTTTTAAAGTTTGCTTGATTAGGCCATAGGAGTAATTTGTGCAATATCACTCATCTTCTGCTCTTCTAGTAATCAAACAGTTGGGTTCTCCTTTCTTTAATCAATGTTTGATGTTCAGTCATTGTAGTCCTTCTTTCATCACCATTCATTCCTCTGCACCCTTCATCTAAGCATCATATCTTCAGTTCCTTATTACATTCCCTATCCAATTCTTCTTCATTTGGATAGTCGTATCGATGAATCTTTTTTTCAGAAGCTTACCTCTAAGCTCATCTTCATTTCAAAATGTTATCTTCATATTTTATGCTTCTACAGAACAGAATCATCAAATACATGTCAATGTGTTGCCTATTTTTCTCCCTTGGTCCGTTTCACTGCCATGCCTTGTTGCTTCCATCTCAAATCATTTCATCAATCTCTTTCTCAGTTTTACATTATTTCACGACTTAAAACATTCATCTATTCTCTGCATGCCTGTCTTTTCGCTTTGTATTATTCACATAACTCCTCTCTCCCCTCTGAAATCTATTTCCCCACACTCGTAGATATTGAAATACTACTTTTAGTTCTGGTCCATGTTTTATGGTGGAAATTACTTAGTGCTTTTTTATCATTTCTAAATGTCGTTCCACTTAGAACGGGGAGAGAGCTTCGATTCTAATACCAAAAATCAATAAAAATAAAAATTTTGGGTAATTATCTTCATTAATATTTGCGTTAATATTTGAAATAAAAGAAATGCACTATCTGGGGTCATATTGACCAAATGCTGCTCTCATATTGTTAATTGTTATTTTGGGGTGAAAATTTAAATATTTTTTATTGATAAAGGGAGTGGGCGCGAGTGCCGAAGGAGGGTGATTGTTTAAATATTATAATTAATAAGGGAGAGGGCGCGAGTGTCGATGGGTGGTGTTTCGCGTTGCTGAGGGGCCGAAAGGGGAATGAAAAAGTAAAAAACCTTCACACTTATTGAGTCTTGTTGTATTATTAGCAGCATTGGTTGAATATAACCCCAAAATTCTCTGCATCATTCATACCTTTCGATTGGCAAATAAACTTTGAGTAGGTCATAGTTAAAATTGATCTTTATATATGTAATTTTTTTAATAAATTCTTACGTTCACCTAAAATTGTATGCAATGGTCGGTAAAATTGTGTTAAATCAAAGTCAGCCACTATCATTTCTTAAAGTTTGCTTGATTAGGCCATAGGAGTAATTTGTGCAATATCACTCATCCTCTGCTCTTCTAGTAATCAAACAGTTGGGTTCTCCTTTCTTTAATCAATGTTTGATGTTCAGTCATTGTAGTCCTTCTTTCATCACCATTCATTCCTCTGCACCCTTCATCTAAGCATCATATCTTCAGTTCCTTATTACATTCCATATCCAATTCTTCTTCATTTGGATAGTCATATCGATGAATCTTTTTTTCAGAATCTTACCTCTAAGCTCCTCTTCATTTCAAAATGTTATCTTCATATTTTATGCTTCTACAGAACAAAATCATCAAATACATGTCAATGTGTTGCCTATTTTTCTCCCTCGGGTCCATTTGACTGCCATGCCTTGTTGCTTCCATCTCAAATCATTTCATCAATCTCTTTCTCAGTTTTACATTATTTAACGACTTAAAACATTCATCTATTCTCTGCATGCCTGTCTTTTCACTTCGTATTATTCACATAACTCCTCTCTCCCCTCTGAAATCTATTTCCCCACACTCGTAGGTATTGAAATACTACTTAAGTTCTGTTCCATGTTTTATGGGTGAAATTACTTAGTGCTTTTTTATCATTTCTAAATTTCGTTCTTCTAAGAACAGGAGGAGAGCTTCGATTCTAATACCAAAAATCAATAAAAATAAAAATTTTTGGTAATTATCTTCATTAATATTTGCGTAAATATTTGAAAAAAAAAAGAAATGCACTATCTGGGGTCATATTGACCAATGCTGCTCTCATATTGTTAAATGTAATTTTGGGGGTGAAAATTTAAATATTTTTTATTGATAAAGGGAGTGGGCGCGAGTGCCGAAGCAGGGTGATTGTTTAAATATTATAATTAATAAGGGAGAGGGCGCGAGTGTCGATGGGTGGTGTTTCGCGTTGCTGAGGGGCCGAAAGGGGAATGAAAAAGTAAAAAACCTTCACACTTATTGAGTCTTGTTGTATTATTAGCAGCATTGGTTGAATATGACCCCAAAATTCTCTGCATCATTCATATCATTCGATTGGCAAATAAACTTTGAGTAATTCATTGTTAAAATTGATCTTTATATATGTAATTTTTTTAACAAATTCTTACGTTCACCTAAAATTGTATGCAATGGTCGGTAAAATTGTCTTAAATCAAAGTCAGCCACTATCATTTTTTAAAGTTTGCTTGATTAGGCCATAGGAGTAATTTGTGCAATATCACTCATCCTCTGCTCTTCTAGTAATCAAACAGTTGGGTTCTCCTTTCTTTAATCAATGTTTGATGTTCAGTCATTGTAGTCCTTCTTTCATCACCATTCATTCCTCTGCACCCTTCATCTAAGCATCATATCTTCAGTTCCTTATTACATTCCATATCCAATTCTTCTTCATTTGGATAGTCATATTGATGAATCTTTTTTTCAGAAGCTTACCTCTAAGCTCCTCTTCATTTCAAAATGTTATCTTCATATTTTATGCTTCTACAGAACAGAATCATCAAATACATGTCAATGTGTTGCCTATTTTTCTCCCTCGGGTCCATTTGACTGCCATGCCTTGTTGCTTCCATCTCAAATCATTTCATCAATCTCTTTCTCAGTTTTACATTATTTAACGACTTAAAACATTCATCTATTCTCTGCATGCCTGTCTTTTCACTTCGTATTATTCACATAACTCCTCTCTCCCCTCTGAAATCTATTTCCCCACACTCGTAGGTATTGAAATACTACTTAAGTTCTGTTCCATGTTTTATGGGTGAAATTACTTAGTGCTTTTTTATCATTTCTAAATGTCGTTCCACTTAGAACGGGGAGAGAGCTTCGATTCTAATACCAAAAATCAATAAAAATAAAAATTTTGGGTAATTATCTTCATTAATATTTGCGTTAATATTTGAAATAAATGAAATGCACTATCTGGGGTCATATTGACCAAATGCTGCTCTCATATTGTTAATAGTTATTTTGGGGTGAAAATTTAAATATTTTTTATTGATAAAGGGAGTGGGCGCGAGTGCCGAAGGAGGGTGATTGTTTAAATATTATAATTAATAAGGGAGAGGGCGCGAGTGTCGATGGGTGGTGTTTCGCGTTGCTGAGGGGCCGAAAGGGGAATGAAAAAGTAAAAAACCTTCACACTTATTGAGTCTTGTTGTATTATTAGCAGCATTGGTTGAATATAACCCCAAAATTCTCTGCATCATTCATACCTTTCGATTGGCAAATAAACTTTGAGTAGTTCATAGTTAAAATTGATCTTTATATATGTAATTTTTTTTAATAAATTCTTACGTTCACCTAAAATTGTATGCAATGGTCGGTAAAATTGTGTTAAATCAAAGTCAGCCACTATCATTTGTTAAAGTTTGCTTGATTAGGCCATAGGAGTAATTTGTGCAATATCACTCATCCTCTGCTCTTCTAGTAATCAAACAGTTGGGTTCTCCTTTCTTTAATCAATGTTTGATGTTCAGTCATTGTAGTCCTTCTTTCATCACCATTCATTCCTCTGCACCCTTCATCTAAGCATCATATCTTCAGTTCCTTATTACATTCCCTATCCAATTCTTCCTCATTTGGATAGTCATGTCGATGAATCTTTTTTACAGGAGCTTACCTCTAAGCTCATCTTCATTTCAAAATGTTATCTTCATATATTATGCTTATACAGAACAGAATCATCAAATACATGTCAATGTGTTGCCTATATTTCTACCTCGGGTCCGTTTCACTTCCATGCCTTGTTGCTTCCATCTCAAATCATTTCATCAATCTCATTCTCAGTTTTACATTATTTCACGACTTAAAACATTCATCTATTCTCTGCATGCCTGTAGTTTCGCTTCGTATTACTCACATAACTCCTCTCTCCCCTCTGAAATCTATTTCCCCACACTCGTAGGTATTGAAATACTACTTTAGTTCTGTTTCATGTTATATGGTGGAAATTATTTAGTGCTTTTTTATCATTTCTAAATGTCGTTCCACTTAGAACGGGGAGAGAGCTTCGATTCTAATACCAAAAATCAATAAAAATAAAAATTTTGGGTAATTATCTTCATTAATATTTGCGTAAATATTTAAAAAAAAGAAATGCAATATCTGGGGTCATATTGACCAAATGCTGCTCTCATATTGCTAATTGTTATTTTGGGGTGAAAATTTAAATATTTTTTATTGATAAAGGGAGTGGGCGCGAGTGCCGAAGGAGGGTGATTGTTTAAATATTATACATAATAAGGGAGAGGGCACGGGTGTCGAAGGGTGGTGTTTCGTGTTGCTGACGGGCCGAAAGGGGAATGAAAAAGTAAAAAACCTTCACACTTATTGATTCTTGTTGTATTATTAGCAGCATTGGTTGAATATGACCCCAAAATTCTCTGCATCATTCACATCTTTCGATTGGCAAATAAACTTTGAGTAATTCATAGTTAAAATTGATCTTTATATATGTAATTTTTTAACAAATTCTTACGTTCACCTAAAATTGTATGCAATGTTCGGTAAAATTGTGTTAAATCAAAGTCAGCCACTATCATTTGTTAAAGTTTGCTTGATTAGGCCATAGGAGTAATTTGTGCAATATCACTCATCCTCTGCTCTTCTAGTAATCAAACAGTTGGGTTCTCCTTTCTTTAATCAATGTTTGATGTTCACTCATTGTAGTCCTTCTTTCATCACCATTCATTCCTCTGAACCCTTCATCTAAGCATCATATCTTCAGTTCCTTATTACATTCCCTATCCAATTCTACTTCATTTGGATTGTCATATCGATGAATCTTTTTTTCAGAAGCTTACCTCTAAGCTCATCTTCATGTCAAAATGTTATCTTCATATTTTATGCTTCTACAGAACAGAATCATCAAATACATGTCAATGTGTTGCCTATTTTTCTCCCTCGGTCCGTTTCACTGCCATGCCTTGTTGCTTCCATCTCAAATCATTTCATCAATCTCTTTGTCAGTTTTATGTTATTTCTCGACTTAAAACATTCATCTATTCTCTGCATGCCTGTTATTTTGCTTCGTATTATTCACATAACTCCTCTCTCCCCTCTGAAATCTATTTCCCTACACTCGTAGATATTGAAATACTTCTTTTAGTTCCATTCCATGTTTTATGGTGGAAATTGCTTATTGCTTTTTCATCTTTTCTAAATGTAGTTCCAGTAAGAACGGGGAGAGAGCTTCGATTCTAATACCAAAAATCAATAAAAATAAAAATTTTGGAAAATTATCTATAAATATTTGCAGAAACATTAAAAAAATAAGAAATGTACTATCTGGGGTCATACAGGGTGCATTATGAAAGTAATGCGCATTTTCCGGAAAAAATTGATTTATTGATCTGATTGGTGCAAATGACTAAAATTCTTCAAAATAGTCTCCACTTGCATTAATACACTTGCGGAGACGATTCTGCCACGCCTTGAAAGCACCCTGAAACTCCTCGACTGGAATGCCTCTCAGGAGTCTTGTGACGTGAGCTTGAATGTTTTCCACTGACTCCCAGTGCTTTCCCTTCATCTCTCTCTTCAGTCGGGGGAACAAAAAAAAGTCGCACGGAGCCAAGTCAGGGCTGTAAGGAAGCTGGAGCACCACGGGGGTCTTGTTCTGGGTCGGGTTTTTGTTGACGACGAAGGCCGTGTGGCTGGTGGCATTGTCGTGATGGAGCTTGAAGACGTCTTTGATGTCAGGCCTGACGCGCGCGACCCGGCGTTTAAGTCTCTTGAGCACCTCCAGGTAAAAGGCTGCGTTGACAGTTTGTCCTTGCGGTACAAACTCAAAATGGACGATTCCTCGGACGTCAGAGAAGACAATCAGCATTGTTTTGATGCGAGACTTGCTCGTCCGCGCTTTTTTGGGTTTGGGAGAAGATTGTGTGTGCCACTCGGAGCTCTGCCTCTTGGATTCTGGACCATACTCGAATGTCCAGGATTCGACCCCGGTTAGAATAGAGTTTAAAAATCCTGGATCATTCCTAATCAATTTCAACAATTCTTCACTCCGCAAAACTCGAACTTCTTTCTGCACCTCCGTCAACACCTTCGGCACAAGCTTCGCGCAGACCTTTCGCATTTGCAAATCCTCCGTCACTATCCCATGTACCGCAAATGTCGACAAGTTCAGGGTGTCAGCGATTGCCTGGATACTTAATAGACGGTCTGAACTCAAAACTTCGCGCTCACGCTGAACGTTTTCATAGGTTCGGGCTGTTTTTGGACGTCCAGAACGGGGCTCGTCGGTGACCTCCTCCCTGCCCTCCTTGAAGGCCTTGTGCCACCTTCCGCATTGAGATCTCGAAATGCATTCCTCCTTAAAGCCCTCTTGAAGCATTTAGCAAGTTTCCGCTGCATTCTTCCCAAGCCGCACACAAAATTTGATCGCGTACCGCTGTTCAAGTGAACGCTCCATCACGCCGTGACACAAACGAAAAACAGACTTCGTTCAAAGACTCGTCCTACCGCTCCTACTGCTTGGAGCGAACCGAGACCGGGCTCGTTTTGAAAAGGGGATTCCCCACAACAATATCCAACCAATCGGAGAGCGCTGCAATGGATTGTTGCGTCACAATAAAATCATGCGCATTACTTTCATAATGCACCCTCTATTGACCAAATGCTGCTCACATATGGTTAATTGTTATTTTGGGGTTAAAATTTAAATATTTTTAATTGATAAAGGGAGTGGGCGCGAGTGTCGAAGATGGGTGATTGTTTAAATATTATACATAATAAGGGAGAGGGCGCGAGTGTCGGTGGGTGGTGTTTCACGTTGCTGAGGGGCCGAAAGGGGAATGAAAAGGTAAATAACGTTAGCACTTATTCAGTCCTGTTGTATTATTAGCAGCGATGTTTGAATATGACCCCAAAATTCTCTGCATCATTAATATCTTTCGATTGGCAAATAAACTTTGAATTATTCATAGTTAAAATTGATCTTTATATATGTAGCTTTTTTTAACAATTATCTTACGTTCACCTAAAATTGTATTTAATTATCAGTAAAATTGTTTTAAATCAAAGTCATCCACTATCACATGTTAAAGTTTGCTTGTTTAGGCCATAGGAGTAATTTGTGCAATTTCATTCATCCCCTGCTCATCTATTAATCAAACAGTTAGGTTCTCCTTTCTTAAATCAATATTTGATGTTCACTCATTGTTGTCCTTCTTTCTTCACCATTCATTCCTCTGCACCCTTCATCAAAGCATCATACCTTCAGTTCCTTCATACATTCCCTATCCAATTCTTCTTCATATGGATAGACATATTGATGAACCTTTTTTTTCAGATGCTTACCTCTAAGCACCACTTCATATCAAAATGTTATCTTCATATTTTATGCTTCTACAGAACAGAATAATCAAATACATGCCAATGTTTTTCCCATTTTCCTCCCTCGGGTCCGTTACACTGCCATGCCTTGTTGCTTCCATCTCAAATCATTTCATCAATCTCTTTGTCAGTTTTATGTTATTTCTCGACTTTAAACATTCATCTATTCTCTGCATGCCTGTTATTTTGCTTCGTATTATTCACATAACTCCTCTCTCCCCTCTGAAATCTATTTCCCCACACTCGTAGATATTGAAATACTTCTTTTAGTGCTGTTCCATGTTTTATTGTGGAAATTACTTATTGCTTTTTCATCGTATCTAAATATCGTTCCACTAAGAACGGGGAGAGAGCTTTGATTCTTATACAAAAAATCAATAAAAATAAAATTTTGGGTAATTATCTTCATAAATATTTGGGTAAACACTTGAAAATAAAAGAATTCCACTATCTGGGGTCATATTGACCAAATGCTGCTCTCACATGGTAAATTATTATTTTGGGGTGAAAATTTTAATATTTTTTATTGATTAAGGGAGTGGGCGCGAGTGCCGAAGGAGGGTGATTGTTTAAATATTATACATAATAAGGGAGAGGGCGCGTGTGTCGAAGGGTGGTGTTTCGTGTTGCTGAGGGGCCGAAAGGGGAATGAAAAAGTAAAAAACCTTAACACTTATTGAGTCTTGTTGTATTATTAGCAGCGTTCTTTGAATATGACCCCAAAATTCTCTGCATCATTAATATCTTTCGATTTGCAAATAAACTTTGAATTATTCATAGTTAACCCGTCGTTACTGTTGCCCTATTTTGTTACGTGGTTACTCGCAAGGGGTGTTTCTACACCCAACCGGACTTTTTTATTTATCACTGTTATCTTCGAAAACATTCCTGATTATTTTTATCTCTTATCATTTATGAATCATTTTGGATATGATACCTAAATTTTATGTTGATATTACGACTTTTAAAATTTTTATGAGCTATTCAATAATAATGCTCATAAAATTGTACAATATAACGAAAATTCTTTCATGAGTTATAACATTTACTTAGTGATCATTGATCATGGAACAAACAAATAAAAACATAAAACTTCAAATAATAACCCGTAAAAGAATTAATAAAACATGAACTTCGGAAAATTAACCAAAAATGGGAGTATTATCAAATGAAAAGCGTCATATCCTTGCAAGAAATGGCAAAAAAATCACGATTTTTGCAGAAAATGTCGGGAACATAAAAAAATGAAGCTACTGACAAGAAGGGGTCAATAAACCTAAGCGTTTTAAAATAGAGGCTAATTGAAAACGGCTTGGGTGTAGAAACACCCTGCGCGAGTAACCACGGGTTATAATTGATCTTTATATATGTAGCTTTTTTTAACTAATATCTCACGTTCACCTAAAATTGTATTCAATGATCAGCAAAATTGTGCTAAATGAAAGTCAGCCACTATCATATGTTAAAGTTTGCTTGATTAGGCCATAGGAGTAATTTGTGCAATTTCACTCATCCTCTGCTCTGCTATTAATCAAACAGTTGGGTTCTCCTTTCTTAAATCAATGTTTGATTTTCACTCATTGTCGTCCTTCTATCTTCACCATTCATTCCTCTGCGCCCTTCATCTAAGCATCATACCTTCAGTTCCTTATTACATTCCCTATCCAATTCATCTTCATTTGGATAGTCATATCGATGAATTTTTTTTGCAGATGCTTACCTCTAAGCACCTCTTCATTTCAAAATGTTATATTCATATTTTATGCTTCTACAGAACAGAATAATCAAATACTTGTCATTGTGTTGTCCATTTTCCTACCTCGGGTCCGTTTCACTGCCATGCCTTGTTACATCCATCTCAAATTATTTCAACAATCTCTTCCTCAGTTTTATGTTATATAACAACTTAAAACATTCATCTATTCTCTGAATGCCTGTCTTTTTGCTTCGTATTATTCACATAACTCCTCTCTCCCCTCTGAAATCTATTTCCCCGCACTCGTGGATATTGAAATATTTCTTTTAGTTCCGTTCCATGTTTTATGGTGGAAATTACTTACTTCATGAAGAGGTGCTCACCTTGAAGCACCTCTTCATTTCAAAATATTATCTTCATATTTTATGCTTCTACATAACGGAATATTCAAATACACGTCAATGTGTTGCCCATTTTCCTCCCTCGGTTCCGTTACACTGCCGTGTCTTGTTGCTTGCATCTCAAATCATTTCGTTGATCTCTTCGTCAGTTCCACGTTATTTCACGACTTAAAACATTCATCTTTTCTCTGCATGCCTGTCTTTCCGCTTCGTATTATTCACATAACTCCTCTCTCCCCTCTGAAATCTATTTTCCCACACTCGTGGATATTGAAATATTTCTTTTAGTTCCGTTCCATGTTTTATGGTGGAAATTACTTAGTGCTTTTAAATCATATCTGAATGTCGTTCCACGAAGAACGGCCAGAGAGCTTAGATTCTTATAGCAAAAATCGATAAAAATTAATATATTGGGTGAATATTTTCGTAAACCTTTGAAGAAAAAACACTACTCGGGGCCATATAGACCAAATGCTGCTTTCAAATTGTTAATTGTTTGATTGGTTTGAATATTTAAATATTTAATATTTATAAAGGGAATCCGCACCAGTGCCATTCGAGGGTGATTGTTTCAATATTATACATTACAAGAGAGAGGTCGTGAGTGCCGTTTGTGTTGTGTCGCGTTGCTTAGGGGCCGAAAGGGGAATGAAGAACACATAATTAGACTTGTTGCGTGATAAGTGGACTTTGTTTAATATGAATCTGTGGAGAAGTTTCCCCTTTTGTCTGGCGCATCGCCATCGATGCCCGTCGTCGCAAGTGGTGGAGATTCTTCGAGGCATTACGCTGATGACTTTGTATATAGAGCGTCCTGCGAGGCGCATAGATACTCAGACAATAAAGGACCTCTGAAGCACTCACCTTCAGCCCCTTCATATTGGTGACTCCTGACTTGATATTTTTTTTTCTTTGTGTGTTCGGTTCTTCACTGCCATCGCCAATGTTCCCTGACGTTATTTTTTTAACGATGTCCCTCGAGGAGGCACAGATGCAGCTCGATCTCTTAGAGCAGAGGAATCAGGAATTGGCGCAACACCTGGAGCAGATTCAAGCTGTCAACCAGCAACAGCAGTAGTAGCTCCTACAATTTTACGGTCAAGCACCAACCGAAGATTCTCGGGCCATACAGCAAATGTTTTAGCAGCATTCCGGGCAACGACAACAGCCTCCATCCGCATCACTACCACCGCAGCAATTGTTCGACGCCGTAAATCGGGTGAGCGACAATCTACCCCCTTTCTGGTATGATGACGTGGACCCGTGGTTTTCTCAAGTCAAAGCCCAGTTCACCCTGGCGAACATCACACAGGAGGCCACCAGATTTGCATAGGTTGTCGGCCAATTAGAAGGCCGTTACGCGAACAAAATCTGGTACATCATTTGCGCCCCGACGACCACCTACCAGTACACCCGATTGAAGAAAGAGCTGATCAGAAGACTGTCGCCTTCAGATAACTAACGATTGCGGCAAATATTAATGGAGGAAGAAATGGGCTCCTGCAAGCCTTCTCAATTTCTAAGGCATCTGCAGTCACTGGCTAGCACAACTGCCGTACATGATGGCTTGCTCCGCGCACTGTGGCTTCAGCGCCTACCCACCCATGAACAGGTGATCCTTTAGGCCCAGTCTTCTGAGCCTCCACTGGAACAACTTGCCATCCTAGCCGACAGGATTGTTGAAGTGACTCCATCTTTCGCTCTACCCACTGTCCACTCCCCATCTGTCGCTCCCTTTGCGTCCGCCGACCAATTCCTTCGGTCTGTGCTGCATCAGCCTCGCCAAGGAACGACTCGCCGTCGCTCGTGAATCACATTGAGGATTTAATCCATCAGATAGCACATCTGCGGACCAAAGTCAACGACCTTCGCGGACCCTCTCAATCACGCAGCCCCTCAGGCTTCCAACGTCATGACGCTGCCGTCCCCAGAAGGGACAACATCTGTTGGTACCACCAACATTTCGGAGATAGAGACAACAAATGGAACAAGCCTTGCAAGCATCCTCAGCAGTCAAACTCCACCGGCAACCGTTATTAGCGGCAAACGGTTGCCACCACAGGAGAAGCCGCCTCTACGTCACTGATCGCGCAAGCCGTCAACAATTCCTCATCGACGCAGGCTCGGGACTTAGCTGCTTTCCGCGGCGACTCCTTCCTGGCTAGCGCCATGCCACGGATTACATGCTGGTTGCGGCTAACGACTCCCATAACAAGACAAACGGCTCTTTACTTTAAACCTCAACTTCGGATTGCGCCGGGATTTCCGATGGCGATTCGTGATAGCTGATGTCTCACTACTTACCATCGGATCAGATTTTCTGGACCACTTTCAGCTTCTCCCGGATTGTGACCACAAACGCCTCGCCGATGGACTCAAAGGTCTCTCAACTCCCTGCCAGACCGTAAGCGTCACTCAGCAAAGCATCAAGGCTCTTTCGGACGACTCTCCATACCAGGATTTTTTCGCTGAATTCTCGGACCTCGCGCGTCCTGCCGGTATGCCATGGGAAATTCATCACTCAACACTACACTTCATCCGGACCACCCCAGGGCCACTGGTATCCTGCCGACCTCGCCGCCTAGCCCCAGAACGCCTCCAAATTGCCCAGGCTAAATTTGAGTCGATGCTCCGCGAAGGCACATTACGTCGCTCAGTCAGCCCGTGGTCATCGCCACTCCATTTGGTACCTAAGAAGACCAACGGATGGCGACTGTGCAGAGATTATCGAGCATTGAATTCCGGAACCATTCCTGATCAGTATCCTATCAAACTCGTCCATGACTACAGCTACCATCTTCGCGGTAGCAACGTGTTCTCCGTTATCGACTTGGTAAAAGCCTACACTCAATTCCCTGTCAACCCGAACGACATTACCAAATCAGTGATAATCACGCCTTTCGGACTTTTTGAATTCCCATTTATGACGTTCGGGCTCCACAATGTTGGTCATACATTTCAGCGATTCATTGACGAAGTCCTCTCTGGCCTCAATTTTTGCTTTGCTAATGTGGATAACATTCTCATCTCATCATGCAGCCCTGACGAACATCGGGAACATCTCCGAGTCCTCTTCCGATGCCTCAGTGACCACGGTATCCTGGTCAACGTTTATAAGAGCACAATTGGCACCCCTTAAGTTACTTTCCTGGGTTACGAGGTTTCCGCCGAGGGCACTCGTCCATTACCCGAACGAATCACCGCCCTTCAGAATTTCAAACGCTTCTCAACAGCTCGCCTTCTACGCCGCTTCCTAAGAATGATTAATTTCTACCGGCATTTTCTGACGTCCGCCGCCGAGCACCAGGCCCCGCTGAATGACACCGTGGCCAACCTATGCGGCTCTCAACCAGTTCCTTGGACAGAAGAGCTGGATGCATCTTTCAACAAATGCAAATAAGGCCTAACCAACGTTACTCTACTTGCTCACCCCGACCCAACTGCTCAACTCGGTCTTTTCACAGATGCTTCATCCTTTTCAGTCAGTGCCTGCCTGCAGCAACTCATCGATGGTGCATGGCAGCCACTAGCTTTCTTCTCTCACAAGCTCACACCGAAGCAGTCACAATGACTGCCCTATTATCGCAAACTGTACGCGATCTATGCTGCGGTACAGAACTTGTGCCATATTCTGGAAGCGCAAAATTGCACAATTTTTGTTGACCACAAACTTCTGACGTACGCCTTCTTACAATGACGCGAAAAGCTCCCGCCTGTACAACTCAACCAGTTGTCATTTATTGCACACTTTTCTGCCGACATTCAGTACATAGAGGGACCTTCCAACGTCGTCGCTAACGCCTTATCTTGAGTTGAAGCCATCACCGGTGCTCCCCCCCTCGATCTGTGCTCTCTTGCCTTAGCTCAAAATGTAGGACAAGGAGCTTTGTGAGCTCCTCAATAGTGAATCTGCCCTTCGCCTACAGCGCATCACCATTCCTGGGACGGACGTGAGTTTGTACTGTGACAAGTCTACCGCACAGCCTCGCCCCTATGTCCCGGCTTCTCACCGTCAATGCGTTTTTCGACGCCCTGCACAGCCTGAGCCACCCCTGGACCAATGCCTCAGCTCATCTCGTCTCCGCGTGGTTCATCTGGCCCCACGTCCAGAGGGATTGCCGTGCCTGGACTTGCGCGTGCATTGCCTGCTAGCGTGCTTAAATCACTTGGCACGTCAATGCTCCACTTCGTAATTTCACCTCTCTGACAGCAAGATTCCAACACGTACACATAGGAGGATAAGACCATCTCGTTGTTCTTCCGCAGCTGCATGGTATGCATCAGAATAGACCAAGTCAAGCCAGCGTACGTGATCCCAACAGATGAAGCGCTGACGACTTTCACCGCTCTGGCTACTCAGCCACCATCAGAGCCCACATTCCTGCCGCATACAGAACCGCAGCCATGGTCAACAGCATCAACTACCTGCTTGGGGCAACGTGTGGGATTTCGTCTGCCTTAGAAGGCCTAGCTCCCTTTTCTCGGTGGGGGGCTGGTGTGGCGAAGTGCCCCCTTTTGACCGGCACATTGCCATTGATGCCGGTCAACGCATGCCTTTGACAAGCTTCAAGGCATTTCGCTAGTGACTTCGTATATAAAGCATCCTGCAAGGCGCACAGATACTCAGACAATTAAGGATCTCTGAAGAGCACTAACGTTCAGCGCCTTTAACCCCAAAATTCTTTCCATAATTGAGATCTTTGGTTTGTTAAAAATTCTTTTAATTATTCATGGTTTATAAATAATTATTAAAAAATTAGCATTTTTAATCAAATATCATATGCTCCCTTAATTGTAGATTAAATAATATATATGTTTAATTATGTGTTAAATGAATAGCATTCACTATCATAGGTTGT
This sequence comes from Sympetrum striolatum, assembly GCA_947579665.1. NCBI lineage: Eukaryota > Metazoa > Arthropoda > Insecta > Odonata > Libellulidae > Sympetrum > Sympetrum striolatum. The sequence goes on along the minus strand of OX388343.1, from coordinate 109,163,478 downwards.
AGTATGCTTGATTAGGTCATAGGAGTTATTTGTGCAATTTCACTCATCCTCCACTCTTCACTTAATCCAATAGTTGGGTTCTCCTTTGTGGCAATTTTGTCGATAATCTCATGCCGTCGTGACCGGAGTGACCAGAGTGAGTTTGACTTATGTGACTTGTGTGGCTTGGGTGGCAAAGGGTGGTGCCTTCGACTCTTGGGCGCTTTTTATACCAATTGGTGGAAGAATACAAAATCTCTGCGAACAGTTTCAAGTTAAAAAGACCATACTCCACGCTCAAGCAGTGAAAGGCGTGGCGGCCAGCTTTCAAGGCCTGTATTTCCACGGCAGTGTCTGACCGTGAAATCAAGGGTGAGTCTAGGGTTTGAGAGAGACTTTCAGTTGTTCGAAAAGTGCGGCGCATTGTTGAGATAGCACTTGGAGACGAAGGTTGTGGCGAAGAGAGAATTTAGCGACGTCTTGTAAATTCGGAGTCTTCCCGAATTGACGTTCCTATTGGGTGATTTTTTGTACTTGTCAATGAGCAGTTCTATTCAAGTGATATTTTGTTGTATAATATTCTTTGACACTTTAATATTATTACTTATTATATTTATCGTTGAAACGTATCTTTTGATTGATTTCCCGTTGCCGATTTCCCAAGCTAGTTGCTGTTCAGAGTATTTATTGAGTTACCGAATGTTTTTCAGTTTCTTTCCAAGTTCTGATCTACAAGGTGGCACACCTTTCTTAAATCAATGTGTGAAGTTCACTCATTGTCGTCCTTATTTCTTCACCTGTCACTCCCCTCTGCCTTCCATCTCAGCTTCAAACTATGTGATCAATTTCTAGGGAAATTTGGCCATAGTAAGTTGCCCATTTCTTAGTTGCCCGTTTACAAGTTGCTGTTAGAATGGCTCAGTTAGAATGGCTCAGTTACAAAGGCCTCAGGCGGAAGGGCCGAACGACAGAGGGGCCGTTAGATAACACGACTTTTTACTGGCAGGTGCAGTGATACTGTCGGCGATTGGACTAATTAACACGGCGGAGTTCTGTGACCGTTTTTTGCAATGCCAATTTGCTGTACCCCTTTTGTTACAAATTTCTGTACTTCATTGTTTTTCCCTCTTGTTCACGAGAAACGGAGTCCTCCGAAGAAAAGGTATTTTGCATGAGAGCGTGCTTGTCTGAACATTACGTCGACGCCAGTGGCAGTAGAGGAGTGCTCTTTTTCGTTCACATGTGCTGATATTCTCGTGAATCTACTTTGGACTCTCGCTAAAGGCTAAGTTGATATAATTATTATTTGTGAAGTTTGTGCAAACTGAACCATATCATTTAATTTATGTATAATATTGTGTAACTTACACAAGTTCGCATTTACTCAGTATTATTATTATTCTCTGGTATCGTACTTGAGCGTATTATCCTTGATAAATGTCTTTCAGAGTCATTGTTTCCTATTCTTTCATTATTTCGTATTTGGTCGTTTGTGTCGCTGGCCCTGTTGACTTTCTAACAGCTATATCACGAAAATAATCGAATGCCGTGTACCGGTGGATGACAAGGTGGGTTCGCCTTCGTTTCTATTTGGTATACCGCAACAACTATCAGTTCCTTATCAATTTCCTATCAAATTCTTCTTCTTTTGGATTGTCAAATTGATGAATCTTATTTTGTATGCCCTCCTCTCAGCACCTTCATTCCCAAATGTTTTTATAATATTTTATGCCTCTCCAGAACAACAAATCCAACACCTTGCTTTATATTTCCCTTTTTCCTCCTTCTGGTCTGACTCAAAGTAATGTTAGTTTTCACTCCACTCAAGGCAATTAATGCCTCTTTTTCTCAATTAGACTTTATTTCACGAATTAAAACATATTTCTATTTTCTGCATGCATGTCTATTCCCTTCGTATTATCCACCTGACTCCTTACTCACCTCTGAAATATTTGTCCCCCCACTCTTAGATAATTAAATATTTCCTCTAGTTCTGATAGCACATCCTTTTCATACCAATGCTCTTTTTAACTTTAAAGATATAAATATACACCTCGAGGTAATCCACGTACATATTTACTGTGATCAGGCATATTTCTTCTACCCTGATGATAGCCATCTTTTTCCGTTATCGAGCTCCTGCAGCCATCCAAGTATTAAGCCTCTCTGATGTTTGAACCATGTGATCGTTATCAGAATGTTTCTTTTCCCACTATATTCAATTATTGTCTTATCTCTTTCACCTGTTTCTCGAAAGCCATATTTACATGCAATTCCCTCCACTTATTCATTTCGAGCACCTACATTCATTTCCTTCATCTAGATTTAGCAGCAATCCTGACTTATTCTCCTATTTTGTTTCGTCTCACGTCTTTTGCTTCTTCACCTTCTATTTCTGTGGTGTTCCAAAGATTAGATAAGAGATGTGGATGCAGCAGCGTTTCTTCATTCCCAAATATTTCTATCCAATGAAGTTGTTATTCTTCTCCATTCAAACACCCTCCATTATGTTTCTCACTTTTTTCTTTCGAGTCTATGTGTCACAGCCATATGGATGTACAATTTATTTTCAACGCTTACATTCCATTCTTTTACAAGGATTTTTAAGATTCATATTCTCGAAGGTACTTTGTAGAATAGAATTTTGAGTTAATTTCATTAATATATTCTGGTTTGAGGATTCATTTTTTCAAATATTGATAGCCCCTTCAATTCTTTAACCTACCGATTTGTTAGACCAGTTTCTCATATTTTCTCAGGTTCTTTTTAAATTAGAATTTTCAATTATCATAAGTAATAGCATTTTCAGTTTTATAGGAATACTTTCATTTACATATATTGGTTCTTACTCGCAGAAGATATGATTACTCATAAATACCTTATTTTATACATATGAAGATAACTTTTGCAATATAATACATGGTGGCCCCCTATATTTAATTTCATGTTTTTATGCACTTTAACAATATTTTGTTTTCATGCTATATATTTTGCATTGATTTTCTGCTTTACCTCTTCTATTCATTTTATGCGGTTATAATGGTACAATGTTGTATGCATGGTCTCATTTTTAAATACTATGTAAATTTTGTGGCAGGTTGGTAGTTAGTTAAATAATAGTTGAATAGGAGGTTAGTATAATAATAGTTATATAACATTATGTTATTTTTGGTCTTTGTGTAAATGTTGAATGAATTTTTCCTGTGGTCATTTAGTGATTAATCTTATTTTTATTACAGACCAAATGAAAGCCATACAAATGTATAGTTTTACCTGCTTAACTATACTAAAATGTTCCTGATACAGATTAACATTGAGTATATTCCATTGGAATTTATATTTTTAACATTGTTTTCCATTTCCTACAGGTTTCCATGAATTTGAATGTTTTTCAGAATTTAAATGTACTTTTTTCCTTCAATCTACTCATACATTTATTACAGTACTATATCTTACTCTTTTTTCAGCATAGATGCAGAACCTGAATTGATTATGACACATGTTATTTACGACAAGCTGTTTCTCTTTCCGAATTGCGCAATCAAATTCCTTTGATTTAGTGGTTATGGTAGTAAAACTGATATTTTTGGTCATCTGACCTTTATTGATTTTGGTAGATGTGAATCATGCGTCTTACTCTCTGTTTGTGTACTGTTGCATGAGTTAGGAATCATTGAAAGATTGAAGTGAAGTTAGTCTGAGATTTCTTAAATTCTGGGATAAAGCATTTGTGAATGATAAAACCACTATCTTGCGGCCTTACCCTCCCTCACTACTTATGCCAATTCAATATTGTGCATAATTTAAGAGAAATAGATAGTAGGACAGGTCTCTTTTTCTTTGAGGAAAATGAAAAATGCCTTATGTGATTCTACTTCAATTCACAGCTTCTGTCACATGCCAAAAGGGGCATTGTTAAAATTTATATTTGTCTTTGCATTTTTGTATGTATTGTTTTCTCTTGATTGGTCCTTCCCTTGTTTTTTTTGGCTATTTAAATTTTTAATATTATTTCGTATATAGTATGTACATTATAATTTGGCTCAGAGAAACTGTTAAATGTGCAATATTTTATTGGAGCTAATTAGGCATCTCAACATTAATATAAAGAATTGGAGCTTCTTATACATTTGTTTAGAAACTTTTCTATATAAATATGATTTGTCAATCTGTTCATGCATTTATTTCTCCTGGAAATATGTTGTAATTTGTTTACATTTCTCTGTGACTGTGCTGGTTGGTGCCTAATTTGTATTTGCATAAATAAGAAAGTATAAACATTTTACTAAAATTGTTGCTGAATTTCAAAATATTTGCAATTGTATATGTATTGTTTAATGGATAAAAATGTAAATTATTATGCATTATGGGTTGGCTTATCATTTGGTTTTGTAGGCTCACTCTTATGGGATGATTGCTCTGATTTTTGGAAATTCAAATTGAATATGAAGCTTGGAGACCCATGTAACAAAATACAAATTTAGGTTAATTTTAACAAGTCTGAGTCATATTGTTTCCCATTATTATGGTATTCTAGTTGCACAATGTTTGCTACTGTGCTGGTATGTTGTCATTAAAAATATTTTTAGATGTCCACATATGACAAAGAAGTACTCCAGTTTTAGGTATTTTGATAAGTTTCTCACTCCGTAAAACAAATCCATCATCTGAAAGTCCTGCCTTTATAGTAATTGTAAATTATAATCTCTTATATCCCAGTATATAATCTTCTGGTATATAATATAGGATATTTTATGTTAATATTATTTTAATAATCCATAAAGTTGTAATATTCATAATAGATCCCATGTTGCATCTTGTTGCTACATGGTATGGTATGTAATTGTTAATATAATATGTTAACATTGGGATTATTGCTCTCATATTCTGCTGTTTTGATTGATTGTATATTGCATTACTTTCCTAACCTTTTAGAGATAATTATTATTTGAAAATGGGTGAGAAAAGTGAGGACTCTCAATGCTATCTTTAATTTGATGTATAATGAATTCAAGGTGTATTTAAGCATAGCTGCTAAATCATGTTAAAAATAACTGAATTCTTTCCAGCCAAGAGTGATGTTAGCAAAAACCAGTGAACACCAGACAATCTTCTAATTTTTCTATCATGTTGTGGATAATACAATAATTACAATTGTTGTGAATGTATTAACAAGTTGGATATGGAACTCTTCATTGATACGTTTGTTTATGTGCATGGGAAAGAGAAGAAATTGCAGACATGTGCAGTAACAGTTTTCCAGTGGTGCTTTAAAGGTTCAGTTTGTGGTGCTACAGACTTTTTATTGAATGAGTAAGTTTTATTTAATGGAACTAAATGTGGGTATTTGAATTTAATTTATTATAGTATGTTCTTCTGAAAGTGTTGATTCTTCGGTTTTTTGTCTATATATATATATTAAGTATTAATTGAACATCAATAGATATCATAGTTTGAAAGCTCAAATTGATTTGAGTATATTCTTCAAAGCCTATAGATTCTTGATTTTGTTGTTTTATATTTTGCTTTGGAAATTAATAGGAACTCCAAAACATCCAAACATGCATCAGAAAACATGGTTTTAATGTGTCTTTGCTGTTTTGTAATAATAGATTGGTTTAAAAATTTTTGGAATTTGTATTGATTTTTTATATGTTCATAGTCATTCCTCATTTGGGTTTCATTCTATTTTGAAGAAGTTGTGGTTATCTTAATTATATGATTTTGTCATATGTATATTGTAGCGGTTTTTTCCTCACAATACTACATCATTTTTGTAAATAATTGCCAATTATGTCCTTTTGGTTCTTAAGTGTTTTTATTTTGTGTGTTGTGTTTTGTCAATTGATCTCAATAAAGTGTATTTTTTTGGATTGTGTGTTTGTGCCTAAAGTGCTTGAGCAAGGTGCATATATCGCATTTTTTTTGTTCTACGGCAAGGAGAAAGCTACCCCTCGTGCTGAGCAAATCCGCACGTGGATGGGAGGGTTTGTGCGTGTGATAGATGTTTGCTTTAAAAGGGCGAACTGGCTCTCTTGAGCTCTCTTCTCTTGTCTATCAGCGCATAGCTCTACAGGTCTTGTGCTCAGTCATATTCAATACGTCAGAAGAGGCGAGGAGTACTCCATATCACTGCTTCATTTCTCCCAGTCAGTTTATCGTGCTTGGAAGAAGCTTTCCCAAGTGTGAAATATACCTGGGTCATCGTGGTCAGCTATTATTTCCATCCGACACCGAGGGATTTGGCCTCGAGCTGCAATGGTCTATTGAGGGGAATATTTTGTGTGATTGTGGACTCCATCCTCCAAATTTCGACGTGAGATATATTCTAAGGTCCTTTTTCAGACCCTTAGGTGTTAAAGTTAACCTCATCTTGCGTGATTGACTTATTTTTTCACGAAGTGTCTGGTATTTTGACATCGCTTATACTCCAGCATACAGTTTCATTTATAGTATATTGTGTATGTGTTATTTTGGGGGGATTTTGTTAAAATATTTCTCTTGATAGCTGTTTTGAAGATCTCTGTTATTTTTTGGAATCGCTCATAATTGAGCCTGGGGTTTTGTTTGTAGCGAATTGTGTGTGTGTCATTTTGTAAATGTTTCACGATCACGATGTAATCACGATTCCTCCACCTGAGTAATAAGTGATTTCAGACTCAGCCCACAAAATTTTACGAACAAAGAAAACGGCTTTATTCTGTTTTTTTTGGTTCATTTAGGAACCAGTTCTCCTTTTCCGCGCTTGTGTGAGATCGAAGAGGGACTAATTTGTTCACCTCCAAATCTTAGTGGGAAAGGGATTTTTCTTGTATACAATTTCAGGCACTTTAGCTAGCGTACGAAGTCTGGGCTGTTGTTCGAATCGTTACAATATGTAATATTTCCGAAATCTGCAGGAGTTCCAATAAACGTCCAAACACGTATTAGAAAAATATTTTAATGGTTTTATCAGCTAATTTTTGATGGCAGTTTGGTTTTTTAAATGTTTGGATTTTATATTGATTTTTTGTGGTCAAAATCTTTTGTCATTTGGGTTTTGTTTTGCTTTCATGATTTTGTGGTTATATTAAGTTCTTTAATTTAATGGTATATGTAAATAATATTTTAGAAATCAACAGGAACCCCAAGAAAAATACAAACATGCATTTCATTTTCAAATGGTATCAACTTTTTCATTTGGGAATTATTTTTTATTCATTAAGTCATTGTCCTTAAACTATTTTGGGTTATGTGCAATATGCTGAAAATATTCTCAAAATCTACAATTAAACCAAGCTCTATTTCTGTTGATTGTCTATTTTACTATTAACTATTTCACTGTTTCAATATTGTGCATTTTGCTGTCTTTGGGAGGTCTTTTATGAGGGGTTTTCCTCCCAGCTTTGGGCGAATGCCAGGCAGTATGTCCCCTCAAACAGATACATTTGAATAAAGTATGTAAAAATTATATACTTCATAGTTTGAATTATTTTAATCCCATGTTCTTATGGTTGTACCAATTTTAGCATAAGATTTTTGACTTTTAGATCTATCCTTCATAAATATTTCCATGATGCTTCATATTCAGCAGAATGGTCAAAAAAAATTAAGTGCTTCTAGAATTAATCAATCTTGGATCGATTTCTAAGTTTTAAATTGCTAACATAATTATTCAAAAGTTTCATGACATGGCTGTTTCGGGAAACAATTTTGCATTAATAGCACCTTGGGTAACTTGCTAATACAAGCAATGACTACTAAGAGATATCTTCACCTAAATTCTTAACATCTATATATATTTCTATCAAAACATTAGTGTATAGGTTTAGAACATAGGTTTCCAACCTTTTTTGAGTCAGCACCAACTTTTTCAGTCAATAATTTGATAGCACCCCCCTTAGGTTAACTACATTGTACATGCTATATATTGAATAACAAGAACAAATTTTTAATTTTCTTTAATCTAAAGATAATGAAATATTGTTTACAGAACGATTAAAATATGTTATTAATAATTAATATAGTATTATTAATGAGACAGCTGAGCTTGATGCGATGAAACTAATTTATCAATATTTGGTGCCATTTTTGTCATAAATAACCTTAAGTCACCACGTTCCACCATTCACAATCTGTTTCTTTTCTTATTTAATAGATTGGTCACCATGCCAAACCCTCTTTCTGCTAAATATGAAGACGTAAAAGTAATGAAAAATTTCTTCACTGCAGCTCATAAGGCTGGATATAATATTGGAATTCGACGTTGAAGCTAAAATTCTTGATGCACATTTTTAAATTTAAATTTATACTCTTCATTTGTTGAAAATTCAATAAAATCCTACTGCAGTGATAATTCTTTGATTTCTAAGTTAGAGGATGGTTCTATGACCCAATCTGGAATGACCATATTGAGTAAATCCTTTAATCTAATTTTAAAGTCTTCTTTTAGTGCTTCAAAATGCTGGCAGTAAGCAAGAATGTCGTTATCATTAGTTTCTATTGAAGAAAGATTTGGAAACTGATGAAATTGTGTTCTAGCTATATCTTGTTTTTACAAAGCAAGTTTTGACACAAACGCAGAGATAATTGCCTTGGCTTTGATCAAATTCAAATCATTCCCTTGCAGTTGTAAGTTTGTTTCATTCAATTTGTTGTATAAATCTGTCAAATAAGCAATATCGCTTTTACATTTCAATAAATTCACTCTTAATAAACCATATTTGCTTTCAAAAAAATTAGTAACTGCTTCAAAGAGTTCAAAAATCGTTTCAGACAAGTACCTTTTGACAAGCAACAGACTTCTGTGCGCAATAGTAACCGATTAAAGGCTTCGCCGTTTTCATCACAAAGCTTTCTAAATAATCTATCATCGAGAGCATTGCTTCTGATCCTGTTAACTGCAGTAATTACATACTGTAGCAAGCGTTGAAGGCAATCACTAAGGTGTTTTGCTACCAAATGTTGTCGGTGAATTACACAATGCACAGCTACTACATTTGGTACCGCACTTTTCAAATATGAAATATAACCACGGTGACGTCCAACCATTGCCAGAGCACCATCGGTAGCAACAGACAAGATATAATTCAGAGGAATTCCTTTTTCTTCAAAATAGTGTTCCAAAACGCCAAAAACATATTTTCCTTTAGTGTCGGTTTCTAATGTTCTTGCAAATAATAATTCTTGACAAATGCTTTCCTCTTTTATGAAGCGAACTTACACCATAAGTAAAGACTCGTTTTTAGGCAAAGTAGATTCATCAAGCTGTAATGAAAACTCGGTAGTCTTCGAAAAATCAGTTAGAGAATTCTCCACATCCTCGGACATTTCGTCCATTCGCCTCTGCAATGTATTATTACTCAACGGAATTCTTTTAATTATATCAGACGGCTTATGCAGCATGGTATGCAAAACTTCACTCAAAGCTGGCATTAACAATTCTTCACCAATTTTGTGTGGTATATTTATTGTAGATACTAAATAAGCATTCGTATTGCGTTATCATTGCAAATAAGCGAGATATAAGCGTTTGAAAAAATGAAAAATCGCAAATTTAAAATTGGTCGAAATCGAGGCGCATTAATTCTAGTGGTAGATATATTTATTGTTGATACTAAATAAGCATTCGTTTTGCGCTATCATTGCAAATAAGCGAGATATAAGCGTTTGAAAATTTGAAAAATCACAAATTTAAAATTGCTCGAAATCGATGCGCATTAATTCTGGTGGTAGATATATTTATTGTTGATACTAAATAAGAATTCGTTTTGCGCTATCATTGCAAATAAGCGAGATATAAGCGTTTGAAAATTTGAAAAATCGCAAATTTAAAATTGCTCAAAATCGATATCCATTAATTCTGGTGGTAGGTATAATTATTGTTGATACTAAATAAGCATTCGTTTTGCGCTATCATTGCAAATAAGCGAGATATAAGCGTTTGAAAATTTGAAAAATCGCAAATTTAAAATTGCTCAAAATCGATCCCCATTAATTCTGGTGGTAGGTATAATTATTGTTGATACTAAATAAGCATTCGTTTTGCGTTATCATTGCAAATAAGCGAGATATAACCGTTTGAAAATTTGAAAAATCGCAAATTTAAAATTGCTCAAAATCGATCCCCATTAATTCTGGTGGTAGGTATAATTATTGTTGATACTAAATAAGCATTCGTTTTGCGCTATCATTGCTAATAAGCGAGATATAAGCGTTTTAAAATGTGAAAAATCGCAAATTTAAAATTGCTCAAAATCGATCCCCATTAATTCTGGTGGTAGGTATAATTATTGTTGATACTAAATAAGCATTCGTTTTGCGCTATCATTGCAAATAAGCGAGATAAAAGCGTTTGAAAATTTGAAAAATCGCAAATTTAAAATTGCTCAAAATCGATCCCCATTAATTCTGGTGGTAGGTATAATTATTGTTGATACTAAATAAGCATTCGTTTTGCGCTATCATTGCAAATAAGCGAGATATAAGCGTTTGAAAATTTGAAAAATCGCAAATTTAAAATTGCTCAAAATCGATCCCCATTAATTCTGGTGGTAGGTATAATTATTGTTGATACTAAATAAGCATTCGTTTTGCGCTATCATTGCAAATAAGCGAGATATAAGCGTTTGAAAATTTGAAAAATCGCAAATTTAAAATTGCTCAAAATCGATATCCATTAATTCTGGTAGTAGGTATAATTATTGTTGATACTAAATAAGCATTCGTTTTGCGCTATCATTGCAAATAAGCGAGATATAAGCGTTTTAAAATGTGAAAAATCGCAAATTTAAAATTGCTCAAAATCGATCCCCATTAATTCTGGTGGTAGGTATAATTATTGTTGATACTAAATAAGCATTCGTTTTGCGCTATCATTGCAAATAAGCGAGATATAAGCGTTTGAAAATTTGAAAAATCGCAAATTTAAAATTGCTCAAAATCGATCCCCATTAATTCTGGTGGTAGGTATAATTATTGTTGATACTAAATAAGCATTCGTTTTGCGCTATCATTGCAAATAAGCGAGATATAAGCGTTTGAAAATTTGAAAAATCGCAAATTTAAAATTGCTCAAAATCGATCCCCATTAATTCTGGTGGTAGGTATAATTATTGTTGATACTAAATAAGCATTCGTTTTGCGCTATCATTGCAAATAAGCGAGATATAAGCGTTTTAAAATGTGAAAAATCGCAAATTTAAAATTGCTCAAAATCGATCCCCATTAATTCTGGTGGTAGGTATAATTATTGTTGATACTAAATAAGCATTCGTTTTGCGCTATCATTGCAAATAAGCGAGATATAAGCGTTTGAAAATTTGAAAAATCGCAAATTTAAAATTGCTCACAATCGATCCCCATTAATTCTGGTGGTAGGTATAATTATTGTTGATACCAAATTAGCATTCGTTTTGCGCTATCATTGCAAATAAGCGAGATATAAGCGTTTGAAAATTTGAAAAATCGAAAATTTAAAATTGCTCAAAATCGATCCCCATTAATTCTGGTGGTAGGTATAATTATTGTTGATACTAAATAAGCATTCGTTTTGCGCTATCATTGCAAATAAGCGAGATATAAGCGTTTGAAAATTTGAAAAATCGCAAATTTAAAATTGCTCAAAATCGATCCCCATTAATTCTGGTGGTAGGTATAATTATTGTTGATACTAAATAAGCATTCGTTTTGCGTTATCATTGCAAATAAGCGAGATATAACCGTTTGAAAATTTGAAAAATCGCAAATTTAAAATTGCTCAAAATCGAACCCCATTAATTCTGGTGGTAGGTATAATTATTGTTGATACTAAATAAGCATTCGTTTTGCGCTATCATTGCTAATAAGCGATATATTAGCGTTTTAAAATGTGAAAAATCGCAAATTTAAAATTGCTCAAAATCGATCCCCATTAATTCTGGTGGTAGGTATAATTATTGTTGATACTAAATAAGCATTCGTTTTGCGCTATCATTGCAAATAAGCGAGATATAAGCGTTTGAAAATTTGAAAAATCGCAAATTTAAAATTGCTCAAAATCGATCCCCATTAATTCTGGTGGTAGGTATAATTATTGTTGATACTAAATAAGCATTCGTTTTGCGCTATCATTGCAAATAAGCGAGATATAAGCGTTTGAAAATTTGAAAAATCGCAAATTTAAAATTGCTCAAAATCGATCCCCATTAATTCTGGTGGTAGGTATAATTATTGTTGATACTAAATAAGCATTCGTTTTGCGCTAACATTGCAAATAAGCGAGATATAAGCGTTTGAAAATTTGAAAAATCGCAAATTTAAAATTGCTCAAAATCGATCCCCATTAATTCTGGTGGTAGGTATAATTATTGTTGATACTAAATTAGCATTCGTTTTGCGCTATCATTGCAAATAAGCGAGATATAAGCGTTTGGAAATTTGAAAAATCGCAAATTTAAAATTGCTCAAAATCGATCCTTATTAATTCTGGTGGTAGGTATAATTATTGTTGATACTAAATAAGCATTCGTTTTGCGCTATCATTGCAAATAATCGAGATATAAGCGTTTGAAAATTTGAAAAATCGCAAATTTAAAATTGCTCACAATCGATCCCCATTAATTCTGGTGGTAGGTATAATTATTGTTGATACTAAATAAGCATTCGTTTTGCGCTATCATTGCAAATAAGCGAGATATAAGCGTTTGAAAATTTGAAAAATCGCAAATTTAAAATTGCTCAAAATCGATCCCCATTAATTCTGGTGGTAGGTATAATTATTGTTGATACTAAATAAGCATTCGTTTTCGGCTATCATTGCAAATAAGCGAGATATAAGCGTTTGAAAATTTGAAAAATCGCAAATTTAAAATTGCTCAAAATCGATCCCCATTAATTCTGGTGGTAGGTATAATTATTGTTGATACTAAATAAGCATTCGTTTTGCGCTATCATTGCAAATAATCGAGATATAAGCGTTTGAAAATTTGAAAAATCGCAAATTTAAAATTGCTCACAATCGATCCCCATTAATTCTGGTGGTAGGTATAATTATTGTTGATACTAAATAAGCATTCGTTTTGCGCTATCATTGCAAATAAGCGAGATATAAGCGTTTGAAAATTTGAAAAATCGCAAATTTAAAATTGCTCAAAATCGATCCCCATTAATTCTGGTGGTAGGTATAATTATTGTTGATACTAAATAAGCATTCGTTTTCGGCTATCATTGCAAATAAGCGAGATATAAGCGTTTGAAAATTTGAAAAATCGCAAATTTAAAATTGCTCAAAATCGATCCCCATTAATTCTGGTGGTAGGTATAATTATTGTTGATACTAAATAAGCATTCGTTTTGCGCTATCATTGCAAATAAGCGAGATATAAGCGTTTGAAAATTTGAAAAATCGCAAATTTAAAATTGCTCACAATCGATCCCCATTAATTCTGGTGGTAGGTATAATTATTGTTGATACTAAATAAGCATTCGTTTTGCGCTATCATTGCAAATAAGCGAGATATAAGCGTTTGAAAATTTGAAAAATCGCAAATTTAAAATTGCTCAAAATCGATCCCCATTAATTCTGGTGGTAGGTATAATTATTGTTGATACTAAATAAGCATTCGTTTTCGGCTATCATTGCAAATAAGCGAGATATAAGCGTTTGAAAATTTGAAAAATCGCAAATTTAAAATTGCTCAAAATCGATCCCCATTAATTCTGGTGGTAGGTATAATTATTGTTGATACTAAATAAGCATTCGTTTGGCGCTATCATTGCAAATAAGCGAGATATAAGCGTTTGAAAATTTGAAAAATCGCAAATTTAAAATTGCTCAAAATCGATCCCCATTAATTCTGGTGGTAGGTATAATTATTGTTGATACTAAATAAGCATTCGTTTGGCGCTATCATTGCAAATAAGCGAGATATAAGCGTTTGAAAATTTGAAAAATCGCAAATTTAAAATTGCTCACAATCGATCCCCATTAATTCTGGTGGTAGGTATAATTATTGTTGATACTAAATAAGCATTCGTTTGGCGCTATCATTGCAAATAAGCGAGATATAAGCGTTTGAAAATTTGAAAAATCGCAAATTTAAAATTGCTCAAAATCGATCCCCATTAATTCTGGTGGTAGGTATAATTATTGTTGATACTAAATAAGCATTCGTTTGGCGCTATCATTGCAAATAAGCGAGATATAAGCGTTTGAAAATTTGAAAAATCGCAAATTTAAAATTGCTCAAAATCGATCCCCATTAATTCTGGTGGTAGGTATAATTATTGTTGATACTAAATAAGCATTCGTTTGGCGCTATCATTGCAAATAAGCGAGATATAAGCGTTTGAAAATTTGAAAAATCGCAAATTTAAAATTGCTCAAAATCGATCCCCATTAATTCTGGTGGTAGGTATAATTATTGTTGATACTAAATAAGCATTCGTTTTGCGCTATCATTGCAAATAAGCGAGATATAAGCGTTTGAAAATTTGAAAAATCGCAAAATTAAAATTGCTCAAAATCGATCCCCATTAATTCAGGTGGTAGGTATAATTATTGTTGATACTAAATAAGCATTCGTTTGGCGCTATCATTGCAAATAAGCGAGATATAAGCGTTTGAAAATTTGAAAAATCGCAAAATAGAAATTGCTCAAAATCGATCCCCATTAATTCTGGTGGTAGGTATAATTATTGTTGATACTAAATAAGCATTCGTTTGGCGCTATCATTTCAAATAAGCGAGATATAAGCGTTTGAAAATTTGAAAAATCGCAAAATAGAAATTGCTCAAGATCGATCCCCATTAATTCTGGTGGTAGGTATAATTATTGTTGATACTAAATAAGCATTCGTTTTGCGCTATCATTGCAAATAAGCGAGATATAAGCGTTTGAAAATTTGAAAAATCGCAAATTTAAAATTGCTCAAAATCGATCCCCATTAATTCTGGTGGTAGGTATAATTATTGTTGATACTAAATAAGCATTCGTTTGGCGCTATCATTGCAAATAAGCGAGGTATAAGCGTTTGAAAATTTGAAAAATCGCAAATTTAAAATTGCTCAAAATCGATCCCCATTAATTCTGGTGGTAGGTATAATTATTGTTGATACTAAATAAGCATTCGTTTTGCGCTATCATTGCAAATAAGCGAGATATAAGCGTTTGAAAATTTGAAAAATCGCAAATTTAAAATTGCTCAAAATCGATCCCCATTAATTCTGGTGGTAGGTATAATTATTGTTGATACTAAATAAGCATTCGTTTGGCGCTATCATTGCAAATAAGCGAGATATAAGCGTTTGAAAATTTGAAAAATCGCAAATTTAAAATTGCTCAAAATCGATCCCCATTAATTCTGGTGGTAAGTATAATTATTGTTGATACTAAATAAGCATTCGTTTTGCGCTATCATTGCAAATAAGCGAGATATAAGCGTTTGAAAATTTGAAAAATCACAAAATTTAAAATTGCTCAAAATCGATCCCCATTAATTCTGGTGGTAGGTATAATTATTGTTGATACTAAATTAGCATTCGTTTTGCGCTATCATTGCAAATAAGCGAGATATAAGCGTTTGAAAATTTGAAAAATCGCAAATTTAAAATTGCTCAAAATCGATCCCCATTAATTCTGGTGGTAGGTATAATTATTGTTGATACTAAATAAGCATTCGTTTTCGGCTATCATTGCAAATAAGCGAGATATAAGCGTTTGAAAATTTGAAAAATCGCAAATTTAAAATTGCTCAAAATCGATCCCCATTAATTCTGGTGGTAGGTATAATTATTGTTGATACTAAATAAGCATTCGTTTTGCGCTATCATTGCAAATAAGCGAGATATAAGCGTTTGAAAATTTGAAAAATCGCAAATTTAAAATTGCTCACAATCGATCCCCATTAATTCTGGTGGTAGGTATAATTATTGTTGATACTAAATAAGCATTCGTTTTGCGCTATCATTGCAAATAAGCGAGATATAAGCGTTTGAAAATTTGAAAAATCGCAAATTTAAAATTGCTCAAAATCGATCCCCATTAATTCTGGTGGTAGGTATAATTATTGTTGATACTAAATAAGCATTCGTTTTCGGCTATCATTGCAAATAAGCGAGATATAAGCGTTTGAAAATTTGAAAAATCGCAAATTTAAAATTGCTCAAAATCGATCCCCATTAATTCTGGTGGTAGGTATAATTATTGTTGATACTAAATAAGCATTCGTTTGGCGCTATCATTGCAAATAAGCGAGATATAAGCGTTTGAAAATTTGAAAAATCGCAAATTTAAAATTGCTCAAAATCGATCCCCATTAATTCTGGTGGTAGGTATAATTATTGTTGATACTAAATAAGCATTCGTTTGGCGCTATCATTGCAAATAAGCGAGATATAAGCGTTTGAAAATTTGAAAAATCGCAAATTTAAAATTGCTCACAATCGATCCCCATTAATTCTGGTGGTAGGTATAATTATTGTTGATACTAAATAAGCATTCGTTTGGCGCTATCATTGCAAATAAGCGAGATATAAGCGTTTGAAAATTTGAAAAATCGCAAATTTAAAATTGCTCAAAATCGATCCCCATTAATTCTGGTGGTAGGTATAATTATTGTTGATACTAAATAAGCATTCGTTTGGCGCTATCATTGCAAATAAGCGAGATATAAGCGTTTGAAAATTTGAAAAATCGCAAATTTAAAATTGCTCAAAATCGATCCCCATTAATTCTGGTGGTAGGTATAATTATTGTTGATACTAAATAAGCATTCGTTTGGCGCTATCATTGCAAATAAGCGAGATATAAGCGTTTGAAAATTTGAAAAATCGCAAATTTAAAATTGCTCAAAATCGATCCCCATTAATTCTGGTGGTAGGTATAATTATTGTTGATACTAAATAAGCATTCGTTTTGCGCTATCATTGCAAATAAGCGAGATATAAGCGTTTGAAAATTTGAAAAATCGCAAAATTAAAATTGCTCAAAATCGATCCCCATTAATTCAGGTGGTAGGTATAATTATTGTTGATACTAAATAAGCATTCGTTTGGCGCTATCATTGCAAATAAGCGAGATATAAGCGTTTGAAAATTTGAAAAATCGCAAAATAGAAATTGCTCAAAATCGATCCCCATTAATTCTGGTGGTAGGTATAATTATTGTTGATACTAAATAAGCATTCGTTTGGCGCTATCATTTCAAATAAGCGAGATATAAGCGTTTGAAAATTTGAAAAATCGCAAAATAGAAATTGCTCAAGATCGATCCCCATTAATTCTGGTGGTAGGTATAATTATTGTTGATACTAAATAAGCATTCGTTTTGCGCTATCATTGCAAATAAGCGAGATATAAGCGTTTGAAAATTTGAAAAATCGCAAATTTAAAATTGCTCAAAATCGATCCCCATTAATTCTGGTGGTAGGTATAATTATTGTTGATACTAAATAAGCATTCGTTTGGCGCTATCATTGCAAATAAGCGAGGTATAAGCGTTTGAAAATTTGAAAAATCGCAAATTTAAAATTGCTCAAAATCGATCCCCATTAATTCTGGTGGTAGGTATAATTATTGTTGATACTAAATAAGCATTCGTTTTGCGCTATCATTGCAAATAAGCGAGATATAAGCGTTTGAAAATTTGAAAAATCGCAAATTTAAAATTGCTCAAAATCGATCCCCATTAATTCTGGTGGTAGGTATAATTATTGTTGATACTAAATAAGCATTCGTTTTGCGCTATCATTGCAAATAAGCGAGATATAAGCGTTTGAAAATTTGAAAAATCGCAAATTTAAAATTGCTCAAAATCGATCCCCATTAATTCTGGTGGTAGGTATAATTATTGTTGATACTAAATAAGCATTCGTTTGGCGCTATCATTGCAAATAAGCGAGATATAAGCGTTTGAAAATTTGAAAAATCGCAAATTTAAAATTGCTCAAAATCGATCCCCATTAATTCTGGTGGTAAGTATAATTATTGTTGATACTAAATAAGCATTCGTTTTGCGCTATCATTGCAAATAAGCGAGATATAAGCGTTTGAAAATTTGAAAAATCACAAAATTTAAAATTGCTCAAAATCGATCCCCATTAATTCTGGTGGTAGGTATAATTATTGTTGATACTAAATAAGCATTCGTTTTGCGCTATCATTGCAAATAAGCGAGATATAAGCGTTTGAAAATTTGAAAAATCGCAAATTTAAAATTGCTCAAAATCGATCCCCATTAATTCTGGTGGTAGGTATAATTATTGTTGATACTAAATAAGCATTCGTTTTGCGCTATCATTGCAAATAAGCGAGATATAAGCGTTTGAAAATTTGAAAAATCGCAAATTTAAAATTGCTCAAAATCGATCCCCATTAATTCTGGTGGTAGGTATAATTATTGTTGATACTAAATAAGCATTCGTTTGGCGCTATCATTGCAAATAAGCGAGATATAAGCGTTTGAAAATTTGAAAAATCGCAAATTTAAAATTGCTCAAAATCGATCCCCATTAATTCTGGTGGTAGGTATAATTATTGTTGATACTAAATAAGCATTCGTTTTGCGCTATCATTGCAAATAAGCGAGATATAAGTGTTTGAAAATTTGAAAAATCGCAAAATTAAAATTGCTCAAAATCGATCCCCATTAATTCTGGTGGTAGGTATAATTATTGTTGATACTAAATAAGCATTCGTTTTGCGCTATCATTGCAAATAAGCGAGATATAAGCGTTTGAAAATTTGAAAAATCGCAAATTTAAAATTGCTCAAAATCGATCCCCATTAATTCTGGTGGTAGGTATAATTATTGTTGATACTAAATAAGCATTCGTTTGGCGCTATCATTGCAAATAAGCGAGATATAAGCGTTTGAAAATTTGAAAAATCGCAAAATAGAAATTGATCAAAATCGATCCCCATTAATTCTGGTGGTAGGTATAATTATTGTTGATACTAAATAAGCATTCGTTTGGCGCTATCATTGCAAATAAGCGAGATATGTAAGCGTTTGAAAATTTAATAAAATCACAAATTTAAAATTGCTCAAAATCGATCCCCATTAATTCTGGTGGTAGG
The DNA here is from genome assembly GCA_947579665.1 of Sympetrum striolatum. NCBI lineage: Eukaryota > Metazoa > Arthropoda > Insecta > Odonata > Libellulidae > Sympetrum > Sympetrum striolatum. Next base: position 109,144,463 of record OX388343.1, on the reverse strand, counting down.
TATAATTATTGTTGATACTAAATAAGCATTCGTTTGGCGCTATCATTGCAAATAAGCGAGATATGTAAGCGTTTGAAAATTTAATAAAATCACAAATTTAAAATTGCTCAAAATCGATCCCCATTAATTCTGGTGGTAGGTATAATTATTGTTGATACTAAATAAGCATTCGTTTTGCGCTATCATTGCAAATAAGCGAGATATAAGCGTTTGAAAATTTGAAAAATCGCAAATTTAAAATTGCTCAAAATCGATCCCCATTAATTCTGGTGGTAGGTATAATTATTGTTGATACTAAATAAGCATTCGTTTGGCGCTATCATTGCAAATAAGCGAGATATAAGCGTTTGAAAATTTGAAAAATCGCAAATTTAAAATTGCTCAAAATCGATCCCCATTAATTCTGGTGGTAGGTATAATTATTGTTGATACTAAATAAGCATTCGTTTTGCGCTATCATTGCAAATAAGCGAGGTATAAGCGTTTGAAAATTTGAAAAATCTCAAATTTAAAATTGCTCAAAATCGATCCCCATTAATTCTGGTGGTAGGTATAATTATTGTTGATACTAAATAAGCATTCGTTTTGCGCTATCATTGCAAATAAGCGAGATATAAGCGTTTGAAAATTTGAAAAATCGCAAATTTAAAATTGCTCAAAATCGATCCCCATTAATTCTGGTGGTAGGTATAATTATTGTTGATACTAAATAAGCATTCGTTTGGCGCTATCATTGCAAATAAGCGAGATATAAGCGTTTGAAAATTTGAAAAATCGCAAATTTAAAATTGCTCAAAATCGATCCCCATTAATTCTGGTGGTAGGTATAATTATTGTTGATACTAAATAAGCATTCGTTTGGCGCTATCATTGCAAATAAGCGAGATATAAGCGTTTGAAAATTTGAAAAATCGCAAATTTAAAATTGCTCAAAATCGATCCCCATTAATTCTGGTGGTAGGTATAATTATTGTTTATACTAAATAAGCATTCGTTTGGCGCTATCATTGCAAATAAGCGAGATATAAGCGTTTGAAAATTTGAAAAATCGCAAAATAGAAATTGATCAAAATCGATCCCCATTAATTCTGGTGGTAGGTATAATTATTGTTGATACTAAATAAGCATTCGTTTTGCGCTATCATTGCAAATAAGCGAGATATAAGCGTTTGAAAATTTGAAAAATCGCAAATTTAAAATTGCTCAAAATCGATCCCCATTAATTCTGGTGGTAGGTATAATTATTGTTGATACTAAATAAGCATTCGTTTGGCGCTATCATTGCAAATAAGCGAGATATAAGCGTTTGAAAATTTGAAAAATCGCAAATTTAAAATTGCTCAAAATCGATCCCCATTAATTCTGGTGGTAGGTATAATTATTGTTGATACTAAATAAGCATTCGTTTTGCGCTATCATTGCAAATAAGCGAGATATAAGTGTTTGAAAATTTGAAAAATCGCAAATTTAAAATTGCTCAAAATCGATCCCCATTAATTCTGGTGGTAGGTATAATTATTGTTGATACTAAATAAGCATTCGTTTTGCGCTATCATTGCAAATAAGCGAGATATAAGCGTTTGAAAATTTGAAAAATCGCAAATTTAAAATTGCTCAAAATCGATCCCCATTAATTCTGGTGGTAGGTATAATTATTGTTGATACTAAATAAGCATTCGTTTTGCGCTATCATTGCAAATAAGCGAGGTATAAGCGTTTGAAAATTTGAAAAATCTCAAATTTAAAATTGCTCAAAATCGATCCCCATTAATTCTGGTGGTAGGTATAATTATTGTTGATACTAAATAAGCATTCGTTTTGCGCTATCATTGCAAATAAGCGAGATATAAGCGTTTGAAAATTTGAAAAATCGCAAATTTAAAATTGCTCAAAATCGATCCCCATTAATTCTGGTGGTAGGTATAATTATTGTTGATACTAAATAAGCATTCGTTTGGCGCTATCATTGCAAATAAGCGAGATATAAGCGTTTGAAAAAATGAAAAATCGCAAAATAGAAATTGATCAAAATCGATCCCCATTAATTCTGGTGGTAGGTATAATTATTGTTGATACTAAATAAGCATTCGTTTTGCGCTATCATTGCAAATAAGCGAGATATAAGCGTTTGAAAATTTGAAAAATCGCAAATTTAAAATTGCTCAAAATCGATCCCCATTAATTCTGGTGGTAGGTATAATTATTGTTGATACTAAATAAGCATTCGTTTTGCGCTATCATTGCAAATAAGCGAGATATAAGCGTTTGAAAATTTGAAAAATCGCAAATTTAAAATTGCTCAAAATCGATCCCCATTAATTCTGGTGGTAGGTATAATTATTGTTGATACTAAATAAGCATTCGTTTGGCGCTATCATTGCAAATAAGCGAGATATAAGCGTTTGAAAATTTGAAAAATCGCAAATTTAAAATTGCTCAAAATCGATCCCCATTAATTCTGGTGGTAGGTATAATTATTGTTGATACTAAATAAGCATTCGTTTTGCGCTATCATTGCAAATAAGCGAGGTATAAGCGTTTGAAAATTTGAAAAATCTCAAATTTAAAATTGCTCAAAATCGATCCCCATTAATTCTGGTGGTAGGTATAATTATTGTTGATACTAAATAAGCATTCGTTTTGCGCTATCATTGCAAATAAGCGAGATATAAGCGTTTGAAAATTTGAAAAATCGCAAATTTAAAATTGCTCAAAATCGATCCCCATTAATTCTGGTGGTAGGTATAATTATTGTTGATACTAAATAAGCATTCGTTTGGCGCTATCATTGCAAATAAGCGAGATATAAGCGTTTGAAAATTTGAAAAATCGCAAAATAGAAATTGATCAAAATCGATCCCCATTAATTCTGGTGGTAGGTATAATTATTGTTGATACTAAATAAGCATTCGTTTTGCGCTATCATTGCAAATAAGCGAGATATAAGCGTTTGAAAATTTGAAAAATCGCAAATTTAAAATTGCTCAAAATCGATCCCCATTAATTCTGGTGGTAGGTATAATTATTGTTGATACTAAATAAGCATTCGTTTGGCGCTATCATTGCAAATAAGCGAGATATAAGCGTTTGAAAATTTGAAAAATCGCAAATTTAAAATTGCTCAAAATCGATCCCCATTAATTCTGGTGGTAGGTATAATTATTGTTGATACTAAATAAGCATTCGTTTGGCGCTATCATTGCAAATAAGCGAGATATAAGCGTTTGAAAATTTGAAAAATCGCAAATTTAAAATTGCTCAAAATCGATCCCCATTAATTCTGGTGGTAGGTATAATTATTGTTGATACTAAATAAGCATTCGTTTTGCGCTATCATTGCAAATAAGCGAGATATAAGCGTTTGAAAATTTGAAAAATCGCAAATTTAAAATTGCTCAAAATCGATCCCCATTAATTCTGGTGGTAGGTATAATTATTGTTGATACTAAATAAGCATTCGTTTGGCGCTATCATTGCAAATAAGCGAGATATAAGCGTTTTAAAATTTGAAAAATCGCAAATTTAAAATTGCTCAAAATCGATCCCCATTAATTCTGGTGGTAGGTATAATTATTGTTGATACTAAATAAGCATTCGTTTTGCGCTATCATTGCAAATAAGCGAGATATAAGCGTTTGAAAATTTGAAAAATCGCAAATTTAAAATTGCTCAAAATCGATCCCCATTAATTCTGGTGGTAGGTATAATTATTGTTGATACTAAATAAGCATTCGTTTGGCGCTATCATTGCAAATAAGCGAGATATAAGCGTTTGAAAATTTGAAAAATCGCAAATTTAAAATTGCTCAAAATCGATCCCCATTAATTCTGGTGGTAGGTATAATTATTGTTGATACTAAATAAGCATTCGTTTTGCGCTATCATTGCAAATAAGCGAGATATAAGCGTTTGAAAATTTGAAAAATCGCAAATTTAAAATTGCTCAATATCGATCCCCATTAATTCTGGTGGTAGGTATAATTATTGTTGATACTAAATAAGCATTCGTTTTGCGCTATCATTGCAAATAAGCGAGATATAAGCGTTTGAAAATTTGAAAAATCGCAAATTTAAAATTGCTCAAAATCGATCCCCATTAATTCTGGTGGTAGGTATAATAATTGTTGATACTAAATAAGCATTCGTTTTGCGCTATCATTGCAAATAAGCGAGATATAAGCGTTTGAAAATTTGAAAAATCGCAAATTTAAAATTGCTCAAAATCGATCCCCATTAATTCTGGTGGTAGGTATAATTATTGTTGATACTAAATAAGCATTCGTTTTGCGCTATCATTGCAAATAAGCGAGATATAAGCGTTTGAAAATTTGAAAAATCGCAAATTTAAAATTGCTCAAAATCGATCCCCATTAATTCTGGTGTTAGGTATAATTATTGTTGATACTAAATAAGCATTCGTTTGGCGCTATCATTGCAAATAAGCGAGATATAAGCGTTTGAAAATTTGAAAAATCGCAAATTTAAAATTGCTCAAAATCGATCCCCATTAATTCTGGTGGTAGGTATAATTATTGTTGATACTAAATAAGCATTCGTTTTGCGCTATCATTGCAAATAAGCGAGATATAAGCGTTTGAAAATTTGAAAAATCGCAAATTTAAAATTGCTCAAAATCGATCCCCATTAATTCTGGTGGTAGGTATAATTATTGTTGATACTAAATAAGCATTCGTTTTGCGCTATCATTGCAAATAAGCGAGATATAAGCGTTTGAAAATTTGAAAAATCGCAAATTTAAAATTGCTCAATATCGATCCCCATTAATTCTGGTGGTAGGTATAATTATTGTTGATACTAAATAAGCATTCGTTTTGCGCTATCATTGCAAATAAGCGAGATATAAGCGTTTGAAAATTTGAAAAATCGCAAATTTAAAATTGCTCAAAATCGATCCCCATTAATTCTGGTGGTAGGTATAATAATTGTTGATACTAAATAAGCATTCGTTTTGCGCTATCATTGCAAATAAGCGAGATATAAGCGTTTGAAAATTTGAAAAATCGCAAATTTAAAATTGCTCAAAATCGATCCCCATTAATTCTGGTGGTAGGTATAATTATTGTTGATACTAAATAAGCATTCGTTTTGCGCTATCATTGCAAATAAGCGAGATATAAGCGTTTGAAAATTTGAAAAATCGCAAATTTAAAATTGCTCAAAATCGATCCCCATTAATTCTGGTGTTAGGTATAATTATTGTTGATACTAAATAAGCATTCGTTTGGCGCTATCATTGCAAATAAGCGAGATATAAGCGTTTGAAAATTTGAAAAATCGCAAATTTAAAATTGCTCAAAATCGATCCCCATTAATTCTGGTGGTAGGTATAATTATTGTTGATACTAAATAAGCATTCGTTTTGCGCTATCATTGCAAATAAGCGAGATATAAGCGTTTGAAAATTTGAAAAATCGCAAATTTAAAATTGCTCAAAATCGATCCCCATTAATTCTGGTGGTAGGTATAATTATTGTTGATACTAAATAAGCATTCGTTTTGCGCTATCATTGCAAATAAGCGAGATATAAGCGTTTGAAAATTTGAAAAATCGCAAATTTAAAATTGCTCAAAATCGATCCCCATTAATTCTGGTGGTAGGTATAATTATTGTTGATACTAAATAAGCATTCGTATTGCGCTATCATTGCAAATAAGCGAGATATAAGCGTTTGAAAATTTGAAAAATCGCAAATTTAAAATTGCTCAAAATCGATCCCCATTAATTCTGGTGGTAGGTATAATTATTGTTGATACTAAATAAGCATTCGTTTGGCGCTATCATTGCAAATAAGCGAGATATAAGCGTTTTAAAATGTAAAAAATCGCAAATTTAAAATTGCTCAAAATCGATCCCCATTAATTCTGGTGGTAGGTATAATTATTGTTGATACTAAATAAGCATTCGTTTTGCGCTATCATTGCAAATAAGCGAGATATAAGCGTTTGAAAATTTGAAAAATCGCAAATTTAAAATTGCTCAAAATCGATCCCCATTAATTCTGGTGGTAGGTATAATAATTGTTGATACTAAATAAGCATTCGTTTTGCGCTATCATTGCAAATAAGCGAGATATAAGCGTTTGAAAATTTGAAAAATCGCAAATTTAAAATTGCTCAAAATCGATCCCCATTAATTCTGGTGGTAGGTATAATTATTTTTGATACTAAATAAGCATTCGTTTTGCGCTATCATTGCAAATAAGCGAGATATAAGCGTTTGAAAATTTGAAAAATCGAAAATTTAAAATTGCTCAAAATCGATCCCCATTAATTCTGGTGGTAGGTATAATTATTGTTGATACTAAATAAGCATTCGTTTTGCGCTATCATTGCAAATAAGCGAGATATAAGCGTTTGAAAATTTGAAAAATCGCAAATTTAAAATTGCTCAAAATCGATCCCCATTAATTCTGGTGTTAGGTATAATTATTGTTGATACTAAATAAGCATTCGTTTGGCGCTATCATTGCAAATAAGCGAGATATAAGCGTTTGAAAATTTGAAAAATCGCAAATTTAAAATTGCTCAAAATCGATCCCCATTAATTCTGGTGGTAGGTATAATTATTGTTGATACTAAATAAGCATTCGTTTTGCGCTATCATTGCAAATAAGCGAGATATAAGCGTTTGAAAATTTGAAAAATCGCAAATTTAAAATTGCTCAAAATCGATCCCCATTAATTCTGGTGGTAGGTATAATTATTGTTGATACTAAATAAGCATTCGTTTTGCGCTATCATTGCAAATAAGCGAGATATAAGCGTTTGAAAATTTGAAAAATCGCAAATTAAAAATTGCTCAAAATCGATCCCCATTAATTCTGGTGGTAGGTATAATTATTGTTGATACTAAATAAGCATTCGTTTTGCGCTAATATTGCAAATAAGCGAGATATAAGCGTTTGAAAATTTGAAAAATCGCAAATTTAAAATTGCTCAAAATCGATCCCCATTAATTCTGGTGGTAGGTATAATTATTGTTGATACTAAATAAGCATTCGTTTTGCGCTATCATTGCAAATAAGCGAGATATAAGCGTTTGAAAATTTGAAAAATCGCAAATTTAAAATTGCTCAAAATCGATCCCCATTAATTCTGGTGGTAGGTATAATTATTGTTGATACTAAATAAGCATTCGTTTTGCGCTATCATTGCAAATAAGCGAGATATAAGCGTTTGAAAATTTGAAAAATCGCAAATTTAAAATTGCTCAAAATCGATCCCCATTAATTCTGGTGGTAGGTATAATAATTGTTGATACTAAATAAGCATTCGTTTTGCGCTATCATTGCAAATAAGCGAGATATAAGCGTTTGAAAATTTGAAAAATCGCAAATTTAAAATTGCTCAAAATCGATCCCCATTAATTCTGGTGGTAGGTATAATTATTTTTGATACTAAATAAGCATTCGTTTTGCGCTATCATTGCAAATAAGCGAGATATAAGCGTTTGAAAATTTGAAAAATCGAAAATTTAAAATTGCTCAAAATCGATCCCCATTAATTCTGGTGGTAGGTATAATTATTGTTGATACTAAATAAGCATTCGTTTTGCGCTATCATTGCAAATAAGCGAGATATAAGCGTTTGAAAATTTGAAAAATCGCAAATTTAAAATTGCTCAAAATCGATCCCCATTAATTCTGGTGGTAGGTATAATTATTGTTGATACTAAATAAGCATTCGTTTTGCGCTATCATTGCAAATAAGCGAGATATAAGCGTTTGAAAATTTGAAAAATCGCAAATTTAAAATTGCTCAAAATCGATCCCCATTAATTCTGGTGGTAGGTATAATTATTGTTGATACTAAATAAGCATTCGTTTTGCGCTATCATTGCAAATAAGCGAGATATAAGCGTTTGAAAATTTGAAAAATCGCAAATTTAAAATTGCTCAAAATCGATCCCCATTAATTCTGGTGGTAGGTATAATTATTGTTGATACTAAATAAGCCATTGTTTTGCGCTATCATTGCAAATAAGCGAGATATAAGCGTTTGAAAATTTGAAAAATCGCAAATTTAAAATTGCTCAAAATCGATCCCCATTAATTCTGGTGGTAGGTATAATTATTGTTGATACTAAATAAGCATTCAATTTGCGCTATCATTGCAAATAGCGAGATATAAGCGTTTGAAAATTTGAAAAATCGCAAATTTAAAATTGCTCAAAATCGATCCTTATTAATTCTGGTGGTAGGTATAATTATTGTTGATACTAAATAAGCATTCGTTTTGCGCTATCATTGCAAATAAGCGAGATATAAGCGTTTGAAAATTTGAAAAATCGCAAATTTAAAATTGCTCAAAATCGATCCCCATTAATTCTGGTGGTAGGTATAATTATTGTTGATACTAAATAAGCATTCGTTTTGCGCTATCATTGCAAATAAGCGAGATATAAGCGTTTGAAAATTTGAAAAATCGCAAATTTAAAATTGCTCAAAATCGATCCCCATTAATTCTGGTGGTAGGTATAATTATTGTTGATACTAAATAAGCATTCGTTTTTCGCTATCATTGCAAATAAGCGAGATATTAGCGTTTAAAATTTGAAAAATCGCAAATTTAAAATTGCTCAAAATCGATCCCCATTAATTCTGGTGGTAGGTATAATTATTGTTGATACTAAATAAGCATTCGTTTGGCGCTATCATTGCAAATAAGCGAGATATAAGCGTTTTAAAATGTAAAAAATCGCAAATTTAAAATTGCTCAAAATCGATCCCCATTAATTCTGGTGGTAGGTATAATTATTGTTGATACTAAATAAGCATTCGTTTTGCGCTATCATTGCAAATAAGCGAGATATAAGCGTTTGAAAATTTGAAAAATCGCAAATTTAAAATTGCTCAAAATCGATCCCCATTAATTCTGGTGGTAGGTATAATTATTGTTGACACTAAATAAGCATTCGTTTTGCGCTATCATTGCAAATAAGCGAGATATAAGCGTTTGAAAATTTGAAAAATCGCAAATTTAAAATTGCTCAAAATCGATCCCCATTAATTCTGGTGGTAGGTATAATTATTGTTGACACTAAATAAGCATTCGTTTTGCGCTTTCATTGCAAATAAGCGAGATATAAGTGTTTGAAAATTTGAAAAATCGCAAATTTAAAATTGCTCAAAATCGATCCCCATTAATTCTGGTGGTAGGTATAATTATTGTTGATACTAAATAAGCATTCGTTTTGCGCTATCATTGCAAATAAGCGAGATATAAGCGTTTGAAAATTTGAAAAATCGCAAATTTAAAATTGCTCAAAATCGATCCCCATTAATTCTGGTGGTAGGTATAATTATTGTTGATACTAAATAAGCATTCGTTTTGCGCTATCATTGCAAATAAGCGAGATATAAGCGTTTGAAAATTTGAAAAATCGCAAATTTAAAATTGCTCAAAATCGATCCCCATTAATTCTGGTGGTAGGTATAATTATTGTTGATACTAAATAAGCATTCGTTTTGCGCTATCATTGCAAATAAGCGAGATATAAGCGTTTGAAAATTTGAAAAATCGCAAATTTAAAATTGCTCAAAATCGATCCCCATTAATTCTGGTGGTAGGTATAATAATTGTTGATACTAAATAAGCATTCGTTTTGCGCTATCATTGCAAATAAGCGAGATATAAGCGTTTGAAAATTTGAAAAATCGCAAATTTAAAATTGCTCAAAATCGATCCCCATTAATTCTGGTGGTAGGTATAATTATTGTTGATACTAAATAAGCATTCGTTTTGCGCTATCATTGCAAATAGCGAGATATAAGCGTTTGAAAATTTGAAAAATCGCAAATTTAAAATTGCTCAAAATCGATCCCCATTAATTCTGGTGGTAGGTATAATTATTGTTGATACTAAATAAGCATTCGTTTTGCGCTATCATTGCTAATAAGCGAGATATAAGCGTTTTAAAATGTGAAAAATCGCAAATTTAAAATTGCTCAAAATCGATCCCCATTAATTCTGGTGGTAGGTATAATTATTGTTGATACTAAATAAGCATTCGTTTTGCGCTATCATTGCAAATAAGCGAGATATAAGCGTTTGAAAATTTAAAAAATCGCAAATTTAAAATTGCTCAAAATTGATCCCCATTAATTCTGGTGGTAGGTATAATTATTGTTGATACTAAATAAGCATTCAATTTGCGCTATCATTGCAAATAGCGAGATATAAGCGTTTGAAAATTTGAAAAATCGCAAATTTAAAATTGCTCAAAATCGATCCTTATTAATTCTGGTGGTAGGTATAATTATTGTTGATAATAAATAAGCATTCGTTTTGCGCTATCATTGCAAATAAGCGAGATATAAGCGTTTGAAAATTTGAAAAATCGCAAATTTAAAATTGCTCAAAATCGATCCCCATTAATTCTGGTGGTAGGTATAATTATTGTTGATACTAAATAAGCATTCGTTTTGCGCTATCATTGCAAATAAGCGAGATATAAGCGTTTGAAAATTTGAAAAATCGCAAATTTAAAATTGCTCAAAATCGATCCCCATTAATTCTGGTGGTAGGTATAATTATTGTTGATACTAAATAAGCATTCCTTTTGCGCTATCATTGCAAATAAGCGAGATATAAGCGTTTGAAAATTTGAAAAATCGCAAATTTAAAATTGCTCAAAATCGATCCCCATTAATTCTGGTGGTAGGTATAATTATTGTTGATACTAAATAAGCATTCGTTTTGCGCTATCATTGCAAATAAGCGAGATATAAGCGTTTGAAAATTTGAAAAATCGCAAATTTAAAATTGCTCAAAATCGATCCCCATTAATTCTGGTGGTAGGTATAATTATTGTTGATACTAAATAAGCATTCGTTTTGCGCTATCATTGCAAATAAGCGAGATATAAGCGTTTGCAAATTTGAAAAATCGCAAATATAAAATTGCTCAAAATCGATCCCCATTAATTCTGGTGGTAGGTATAATTATTGTTGATACTAAATAAGCATTCGTTTTGCGCTATCATTGCAAATAAGCGAGATATAATCGTTTGAAAATTTGAAAAATCGCAAATTTAAAATTGCTCAAAATCGATCCCCATTAATTCTGGTGGTAGGTATAATAATTGTTGTTACTAAATAAGCATTCGTTTTGCGCTATCATTGCAAATAAGCGAGATATAAGCGTTTGAAAATTTGAAAAATCGCAAATTTAAAATTGCTCAAAATCGATCCCCATTAATTCTGGTGGTAGGTATAATTATTGTTGATACTAAATAAGCATTCGTTTTGCGCTATCATTGCAAATAGCGAGATATAAGCGTTTGAAAATTTGAAAAATCGCAAATTTTAAATTGCTCAAAATCGATCCCCATTAATTCTGGTGGTAGGTATAATTATTGTTGATACTAAATAAGCATTCGTTTTGCGCTATCATTGCTAATAAGCGAGATATAAGCGTTTTAAAATGTGAAAAATCGCAAATTAAAAATTGCTCAAAATCGATCCCCATTAATTCTGGTGGTAGGTATAATTATTGTTGATACTAAATAAGCATTCGTTTTGCGCTATCATTGCAAATAAGCGAGATATAAGCGTTTGAAAATTTAAAAAATCGCAAATTTAAAATTGCTCAAAATCGATCCCCATTAATTCTGGTGGTAGGTATAATTATTGTTGATACTAAATAAGCATTCATTTTGCGCTATCATTGCAAATAAGCGAGATATAAGCGTTTGAAAATTTGAAAAATCGCAAATTTAAAATTGCTCAAAATCGATCCCCATTAATTCTGGTGGTAGGTATAATTATTGTTGATACTAAATAAGCATTCGTTTTGCGCTATCATTGCAAATAAGCGAGATATAAGCGTTTGCAAATTTGAAAAATCGCAAATATAAAATTGCTCAAAATCGATCCCCATTAATTCTGGTGGTAGGTATAATTATTGTTGACACTAAATAAGCATCCGTTTTGCGCTATCATTGCAAATAAGCGAGATATAAGCGTTTGAAAATTTGAAAAATCGCAAATTTAAAATTGCTCAAAATCGATCCCCATTAATTCTGGTGGTAGGTATAATAATTGTTGATACTAAATAAGCATTCGTTTTGCGCTATCATTGCAAATAAGCGAGATATAAGCGTTTGAAAATTTGAAAAATCGCAAATTTAAAATTGCTCAAAATCGATCCCCATTAATTCTGGTGGTAGGTATAATTATTGTTGATACTAAGTAAGCATTCGTTTTGCGCTATCATTGCAAATAAGCGAGATATAAGCGTTTGAAAATTTAAAAAATCGCAAATTTAAAATTGCTCAAAATCGATCCCCATTAATTCTGGTGGTAGGTATAATTATTGTTGATACTAAATAAGCATTCAATTTGCGCTATCATTGCAAATAGCGAGATATAAGCGTTTGAAAATTTGAAAAATCGCAAATTTAAAATTGCTCAAAATCGATCCTTATTAATTCTGGTGGTAGGTATAATTATTGTTGATACTAAATAAGCATTCGTTTTGCGCTATCATTGCAAATAAGCGAGATATAAGCGTTTGAAAATTTGAAAAATCGCAAATTTAAAATTGCTCAAAATCGATCCCCATTAATTCTGGTGGTAGGTATAATTATTGTTGATACTAAATAAGCATTCGTTTTGCGCTATCATTGCAAATAAGCGAGATATAAGCGTTTGAAAATTTGAAAAATCGCAAATTTAAAATTGCTCAAAATCGATCCCCATTAATTCTGGTGGTAGGTATAATTATTGTTGATACTAAATAAGCATTCATTTTGCGCTATCATTGCAAATAAGCGAGATATAAGCGTTTGAAAATTTGAAAAATCGCAAATTTAAAATTGCTCAAAATCGATCCCCATTCATTCTGGAGGTAGGTATAATTATTGTTGATACTAAATAAGCATTCGTTTTGCGCTATCATTGCAAATAAGCGAGATATAAGCGTTTGAAAATTTGAAAAATCGCAAATTTAAAATTGCTCAAAATCGATCCCCATTAATTCTGGTGGTAGGTATAATTATTGTTGATACTAAATAAGCATTCGTTTTGCGCTATCATTGCAAATAAGCGAGATATAAGCGTTTGAAAATTTGAAAAATCGCAAATTTAAAATTGCTCAAAATCGATCCCCATTAATTCTGGTGGTAGGTATAATTATTGTTGGTACTAAATAAGCATTCGTTTTGCGCTATCATTGCTAATAAGCGAGATATAAGCGTTTTAAAATGTGAAAAATCGCAAATTTAAAATTGCTCAAAATCGATCCCCATTAATTCTGGTGGTAGGTATAATTATTGTTGATACTAAATAAGCATTCGTTTTGCGCTATCATTGCAAATAAGCGAGATATAAGCGTTTGAAAATTTGAAAAATCGCAAATTTAAAATTGCTCAAAATCGATCCCCATTAATTCTGGTGGTAGGTATAATTATTGTTGATACTAAATAAGCATTCGTTTTGCGCTATCATTGCAAATAAGCGAGATATAAGCGTTTGAAAATTTGAAAAATCGCAAATTTAAAATTGCTCAAAATCGATCCCCATTAATTCTGGTGGTAGGTATAATTATTGTTGATACTAAATAAGCATTCGTTTTGCGCTATCATTGCAAATAGCGAGATATAAGCGTTTGAAAATTTGAAAAATCGCAAATTTAAAATTGCTCAAAATCGATCCCCATTAATTCTGGTGGTAGGTATAATTATTGTTGATACTAAATAAGCATTCGTTTTGCGCTATCATTGCAAATAAGCGAGATATAAGCGTTTGAACATTTGAAAAATCGCAAATTTAAAATTGCTCAAAATCGATTCCTATTAATTCTGGTGGTAGGTATAATTATTGTTGATACTAAATAAGCATTCGTTTTGCGCTATCATTGCAAATAAGCGAGATATAAGCGTTTGAAAATTTGAAAAATCGCAAATTTAAAATTGCTCAAAATCGATCCCCATTAATTCTGGTGGTAGGTATAATTATTGGTTATACTAAATAAGCATTCGTTTTGCGCTATCATTGCAAATAAGCGAGATATATGCGTTTGAAAATTTGAAAAATCGCAAATTTAAAATTGCTCAAAATCGATCCCCATTAATTCTGGTGGTAGGTATAATTATTGTTGATACTAAATAAGCATTCGTTTGGCGCTATCATTGCAAACAAGCGAGATATAAGCGTTCGAAAATTTGAAAAATCGCAAATTTAAAATTGCTCAAAATCGATCCCCATTAATTCTGGTGGTAGGTATAATTATTGTTGATACTAAATAAGCATTCGTTTTGCGCTATCATTGCAAATAAGCGAGATATAAGCGTTTTAAAATGTGAAAAATCGCAAATTTAAAATTGCTCAAAATCGATCCCCATTAATTCTGGTGGTAGGTATAATTATTGTTGATACTAAATAAGCATTCGTTTTGCGCTATCATTGCAAATAGCGAGATATAAGCGTTTTAAAATGTGAAAAATCGCAAATTTAAAATTGCTCAAAAACGATCCCGATTAATTCTGGTGGTAGGTATAATTACTGTTGATACTAAATAAGCATTTGTTTTGCGCTATCTTTGCAAATAAGCGAGATATAAGCGTTTGAAAATTTGAAAAATCGCAAATTTAAAATTGCTCAAAATCGATCCCCATTAATTCTGGTGGTAGGTATAATTATTGTTGATACTAAATAAGCATTCGTTTTGCGCTATCTATGCAAATAAGCGAGATATAAGCGTTTGAAAATTTGAAAAATTGCAAATTTAAAATTGCTCAAAATCGATCCCCATTAATTCTGGTGGTAGGTATAATTATTGCTGATACTAAATAAGCATTCGTTTTGCGCTATCATTGCAAATAAGCGAGATATAAGCGTTTGAAAATTTGAAAAATCGCAAATTTAAAATTGCTCAAAATCGATCCCCATTAATTCTGGTGGTAGGTATAATTACTGTTGATACTAAATAAGCATTCGTTTTGCGCTATCATTGCAAATAAGCGAGATATAAGCGTTTGAAAATTTGAAAAATCGCAAATTTAAAATTGCTCAAAATCGATCCCCATTAATTCTGGTGGTAGGTATAATTATTGTTGATACTAAATAAGCATTCGTTTTGCGCTATCATTGCAAATAAGCGAGAAATAAGCGTTTGAAAATTTGAAAAATCGCAAATTTAAAATTGCTCAAAATCGATCCCCATTAATTCTGGTGGTAGGTATAATTATTGTTGATACTAAATAAGCATTCGTTTTGCGCTATCATTGCAAATAAGCGAGATATAAGCGTTTGAAATTTTGAAAAATCGCTGATTTAAAATTGCTCAAAATCGATCCCCATTAATTCTGGTGGTAGGTATAATTATTGTTGATACTAAATAAGCATTCGTTTTGCGCTATCATTGCAAATTAGCGAGATATAAGCGTTTGAAAATTTGAAAAATATCAAATTTAAAATTGCTCAAAATCGATCCCCATTAATTCTGGTGGTAGGTATAATTATTGTTGATACTAAATAAGCATTCGTTTTGCGCTATCATTGCAAATAGCGAGATATAAGCGTTTGAAAATGTGAAAAATCGCAAATTTAATATTGCTCAAAATCGATCCCCATTAATTCTGGTGGTAGGTATAATTATTGTTGATACTAAATAAGCATTCGTTTTGCGCTATCATTGCAAATAAGCGAGATATAAGCGTTTTAAAATGTGAAAAATCGCAAATTTAAAATTGCTCAAAATCGATCCCCATTAATTCTGGTGGTAGGTATAATTATTGTTGATACTAAATAAGCATTCGTTTTGCGCTATCATTGCAAATAAGCGAGATATAAGCGTTTGAAAATTTGAAAAATCGCAAATTAAAAATTGCTCAAAATCGATCCCCATTAATTCTGGTGGTAGGTATAATTATTGTTGATACTAAATAAGCATTCGTTTTGCGCTATCATTGCAAATAAGCGAGATATAAGCGTTTGAAAATTTGAAAAATCGCAAATTTAAAATTGCTCAAAATCGATCCCTATTCATTCTGGTGGTAGGTATAATTATTGTTGATACTAAATAAGCATTCGTTTTGCGCTATCATTGCAAATAAGAGAGATATAAGCGTTTGAAAATTTAAAAAATCGCAAATTTAAAATTGCTCAAAATCGATCCCCATTAATTCTGGTGGTAGGTATAATTATTGTTGATACTAAATAAGCATTCGTTTTGCGCTATCATTGCAAATAAGCGAGATATAAGCGTTTTAAAATGTGAAAAATCGCAAATTTTAAATTGCTCAAAATCGATCCCTATTAATTCTGGTGGTAGGTATAATTATTGTTGATACTAAATAAGCATTCGTTTTGCGCTATCATTGCAAATAAGCGAGATATAAGCGTTTGAAAATTTGAAAAATCGCAAATTTAAAATTGCTCAAAATCGATCCCCATTAATTCTGGTGGTAGGTATAATTATTGTTGATACTAAATAAGCATTCGTTTTGCGCTATCATTGCAAATAAGCGAGATATAAGCGTTTGAAAATTTGAAAAATCGCAAATTTAAAATTGCTCAAAATCGATCCCCATTAATTCTGGTGCTAGGTATAATTATTGTTGATACTAAATTAGCATTCGTTTTGCGCTATCATTGCAAATAAGCGAGATATAAGCGTTTGAAAATTTGAAAAATCGCAAATTTAAAATTGCTCAAAATCGATCCCCATTAATTCTGGTGGTAGGTATAATTATTGTTGATACTAAATAAGCATTCGTTTTGCGCTATCATTGCAAATAAGCGAGATATAAGCGTTTTAAAATGTGAAAAATCGCAAATTTAAAATTGCTCAAAATCGATCCCCATTAATTCTGGTGGTAGGTATAATTATTGTTGATACTAAATAAGCATTCGTTTTGCGCTATCATTGCAAATAAGCGAGATATAAGCGTTTGAAAATTTGAAAAATCGCAAATTTAAAATTGCTCAAAATCGATCCCCATTAATTCTGGTGGTAGGTATAATTATTGTTGATATTAAATAAGCATTCGTTTTGCGCTATCATTGCAAATAAGCGAGATATAAGCGTTTGAAAATTTGAAAAATCGCAAATTTAAAATTGCTCAAAATCGATCCCCATTAATTCTGGTGGTAGGTATAATTATTGTTGATACTAAATAAGCATTCGTTTTGCGCTATCATTGCAAATAAGCGAGATATATGCGTTTTAAAATGTGAAAAATCGCAAATTTAAAATTGCTCAAAATCGATCCCTATTAATTCTGGTGGTAGGTATAATTATTGTTGATACTAAATAAGTATTCGTTTTGCGCTATCATTGCAAATAAGCGAGATATAAGCGTTTGAAAATTTGAAAAATCGCAAATTTAAAATTGCTCAAAATCGATCCCCATTAATTCTGGTGGTAGGTATAATTATTGTTGATACTAAATAAGCTTTCGTTTTGCGCTATCATTGCAAATAAGCGAGATATAAGCGTTTGAAAATTTGAAAATTCGCAAATTTAAAATTGCTCAAAATCGATCCCCATTTATTCTGGTGGTAGGTATAATTATTTTTGATACTAAATAAGCATTCGTTTGGCGCTATCATTCCAAATAAGCGAGATATAAGAGTTTGAAAATTTGAAAAATCGCAAATTTAAAATTGCTCAAAATCGATCCCTATTAATTCTTGTGGTAGGTATAATTATATTTGATACTAAATAAGCATTCGTTTTGCGCTATCATTGCAAATAAGCGAGATATAAGCGTTTGAAAATTTGAAAAATCGCAAATTTAAAATTGCTCAAAATCGATCCCCATTAATTCTGGTGGTAGGTATAATTATTGTTGATACTAAATAAGCATTCGTTTTGCGCTATCATTGCAAATAAGCGAGATATAAGCGTTTTAAAATGTGAAAAATCGCAAATTTAAAATTGCTCAAAATCGATCCCCATTAATTCTGGTGGTAGGTATAATTATTGTTGATACTAAATAAGCATTCGTTTTGCGCTATCATTGCAAATAAGCGAGATATAAGCGTTTGAAAATTTGAAAAATCGCAAATTTAAAATTGCTCAAAATCGATCCCCATTAATTCTGGTGGTAGGTATAATTATTGTTGATACTAAATAAGCATTCGTTTTGCGCTATCATTGCAAATAAGCCAGATATAAGCGTTTGAAAATTTGAAAAATCGCAAATTTAAAATTGCTCAAAATCGATCCCCATTAATTCTGGTGGTAGGTATAATTATTGTTGATACTAAATAAGCATTCGTTTTGCGCTATCATTGCAAATAAGCGAGATATAAGCGTTTGAAAATTTGAAAAATCGCAAATTTAAAATTGCTCAAAATCGATCCCCATTAATTCTGGTGGTAGGTATAATTATTGTTGATACTAAATAAGCATTCGTTTGGCGCTATCATTGCAAATAAGCGAGATATAAGCGTTTGAAAATTTGAAAAATCGCAAATTTACAATTGCTCAAAATCGATCCCCATTAATTCTGGTGGTAGGTATAATTATTGTTGATACTAAATAAGCATTCGTTTTGCGCTATCATTGCAAATAAGCGAGATATAAGCGTTTGAAAATTTGAAAAATCGCAAATTTAAAATTGCTCAAAATCGATCCCCATTAATTCTGGTGGTAGGTATAATTATTGTTGATACTAAATAAGCATTCGTTTTGCGCTATCATTGCAAATAAGCGAGATATAAGCGTTTGAAAATTTGAAAAATCGCAAATTTAAAATTGCTCAAAATCGATCCCCATTAATTCTGGTGGTAGGTATAATTATTGTTGATACTAAATAAGCATTCGTTTTGCGCTATCATTGCAAATAAGCGAGATATAATCGTTTGAAAATTTGAAAAATCGCAAATTTAAAATAGCTCAAAATCGATCCCCATTAATTCTGGTGGTAGGTATAATTATTGTTGATACTAAATAAGCATTCGTTTTGCGCTATCATTGCAAATAAGCGAGATATAAGCGTTTGAAAATTTGAAAAATCGCAAATTTAAAATTGCTCAAAATCGATCCCCATTAATTCTGGTGGTAGGTATAATTATTGTTGATACTAAATAAGCATTCGCTTTGCGCTATCATTGCAAATAAGCGAGATATAAGCGTTTGAAAATTTGAAAAATCGCAAATTTAAAATTGCTCAAAATCGATCCCCATTAATTCTGGTGTTAGGTATAATTATTGTTGATACTAAATAAGCATTCGTTTTGCGCTATCATTGCGAATAAGCGAGATATAAGCGTTTGAAAATTTGAAAAATCGCAAATTTAAAATTGCTCAAAATCGATCCCTATTAATTCTTGTGGTAGGTATAATTATATTTGATACTAAATAAGCATTCGTTTTGCGCTATCATTGCAAATAAGCGAGATATAAGCGTTTGAAAATTTGAAAAATCGCAAATTTAAAATTGCTCAAAATCGATCCCCATTAATTCTGGTGGTAGGTATAATTATTGTTGATACTAAATAAGCATTCGTTTTGCGCTATCATTGCAAATAAGCGAGATATAAGCGTTTTAAAATGTGAAAAATCACAAATTTAAAATTGCTCAAAATCGATCCCCATTAATTCTGGTGGTAGGTATAATTATTGTTGATACTAAATAAGCATTCGTTTTGCGCTATCATTGCGAATAAGCGAGATATAAGCGTTTGGAAATTTGAAAAATCGCAAATTTAAAATTGCTCAAAATCGATCCCTATTAATTCTGGTGGTAGGTATAATTATTGTTGATACTAAATAAGCATTCGTTTTGCGCTATCATTGCAAATAAGCGAGATATAAGCGTTTGAAAATTTGAAAAATCGCAAATTTAAAATTGCTCAAAATCGATCCCTATTCATTCTGGTGGTAGGTATAATTATTGTTGATACTAAATAAGCATTCGTTTTGCGCTATCATTGCAAATAAGAGAGATATAAGCGTTTGAAAATTTAAAAAATCGCAAATTTAAAATTGCTCAAAATCGATCCCCATTAATTCTGGTGGTAGGTATAATTATTGTTGATACTAAATAAGCATTCGTTTTGCGCTATCATTGCAAATAAGCGAGATATAAGCGTTTTAAAATGTGAAAAATCGCAAATTTTAAATTGCTCAAAATCGATCCCCATTAATTCTGGTGGTAGGTATAATTATTGTTGATACTAAATAAGCATTCGTTTTGCGCTATCATTGCAAATAATCGAGATATAAGCGTTTGAAAATTTGAAAAATCGCAAATTTAAAATTGCTCAAAATCGATCCCCATTAATTCTGGTGGTAGGTATAATTATTGTTGATACTAAATAAGCATTCGTTTTGCGCTATCATTGCAAATAAGCGAGATATAAGCGTTTGAAAATTTGAAAAATCGCAAATTTAAAATTGCTCAAAATCGATCCCCATTAATTCTGGTGGTAGGTATAATTATTGTTGATACTAAATTAGCATTCGTTTTGCGCTATCATTGCAAATAAGCGAGATATAAGCGTTTGAAAATTTGAAAAATCGCAAATTTAAAATTGCTCAAAATCGATCCCCATTAATTCTGGTGGTAGGTATAATTATTGTTGATACTAAATTAGCATTCGTTTTGCGCTATCATTGCAAATAAGCGAGATATAAGCGTTTTAAAATGTGAAAAATCGCAAATTTAAAATTGCTCAAAATCGATCCCCATTAATTCTGGTGGTAGGTATAATTATTGTTGATACTAAATAAGCATTCGTTTTGCGCTATCATTGCAAATAAGCGAGATATAAGCGTTTGAAAATTTGAAAAATCGCAAATTTAAAATTGCTCAAAATCGATCCCCATTAATTCTGGTGGTAGGTATAATTATTGTTGATACTAAATAAGCATTCGTTTTGCGCTATCATTGCAAATAAGCCAGATATAAGCGTTTGAAAATTTGAAAAATCGCAAATTTAAAATTGCTCAAAATCGATCCCCATTAATTCTGGTGGTAGGTATAATTATTGTTGATACTAAATAAGCATTCGTTTTGCGCTATCATTGCAAATAAGCGTTTGAAAATTTGAAAAATCGCAAATTTAAAATTGCTCAAAATCGATCCCCATTAATTCTGGTGGTAGGTATAATTATTGTTGATACTAAATAAGCATTCGTTTTGCGCTATCATTGCAAATAAGCGAGATATAAGCGTTTGAAAATTTGAAAAATCGCAAATTTAAAATTGCTCAAAATCGATCCCCATTAATTCTGGTGGTAGGTATAATTATTGTTGATACTAAATAAGCATTCGTTTTGCGCTATCATTGCAAATAAGCGAGATATATGCGTTTTAAAATGTGAAAAATCGCAAATTTAAAATTGCTCAAAATCGATCCCTATTAATTCTGGTGGTAGGTATAATTATATTTGATACTAAATAAGCATTCGTTTTGCGCTATCATTGCAAATAAGCGAGATATAAGCGTTTGAAAATTTGAAAAATCGCAAATTTAAAATTGCTCAAAATCGATCCCCATTAATTCTGGTGGTAGGTATAATTATTGTTGATACTAAATAAGCTTTCGTTTTGCGCTATCATTGCAAATAAGCGAGATATAAGCGTTTGAAAATTTGAAAATTCGCAAATTTAAAATTGCTCAAAATCGATCCCCATTTATTCTTGTGGTAGGTATAATTATTTTTGATACTAAATAAGCATTCGTTTGGCGCTATCATTCCAAATAAGCGAGATATAAGAGTTTGAAAATTTGAAAAATCGCAAATTTAAAATTGCTCAAAATCGATCCCTATTAATTCTTGTGGTAGGTATAATTATATTTGATACTAAATAAGCATTCGTTTTGCGCTATCATTGCAAATAAGCGAGATATAAGCGTTTGAAAATTTGAAAAATCGCAAATTTAAAATTGCTCAAAATCGATCCCCATTAATTCTGGTGGTAGGTATAATTATTGTTGATACTAAATAAGCATTCGTTTTGCGCTATCATTGCAAATAAGCGAGATATAAGCGTTTTAAAATGTGAAAAATCGCAAATTTAAAATTGCTCAAAATCGATCCCCATTAATTCTGGTGGTAGGTATAATTATTGTTGATACTAAATAAGCATTCGTTTTGCGCTATCATTGCAAATAAGCGAGATATAAGCGTTTGAAAATTTGAAAAATCGCAAATTTAAAATTGCTCAAAATCGATCCCCATTAATTCTGGTGGTAGGTATAATTATTGTTGATACTAAATAAGCATTCGTTTTGCGCTATCATTGCAAATAAGCCAGATATAAGCGTTTGAAAATTTGAAAAATCGCAAATTTAAAATTGCTCAAAATCGATCCCCATTAATTCTGGTGGTAGGTATAATTATTGTTGATACTAAATAAGCATTCGTTTTGCGCTATCATTGCAAATAAGCGAGATATAAGCGTTTGAAAATTTGAAAAATCGCAAATTTAAAATTGCTCAAAATCGATCCCCATTAATTCTGGTGGTAGGTATAATTATTGTTGATACTAAATAAGCATTCGTTTGGCGCTATCATTGCAAATAAGCGAGATATACGCGTTTGAAAATTTGAAAAATCGCAAATTTACAATTGCTCAAAATCGATCCCCATTAATTCTGGTGGTAGGTATAATTATTGTTGATACTAAATAAGCATTCGTTTTGCGCTATCATTGCAAATAAGCGAGATATAAGCGTTTGAAAATTTGAAAAATCGCAAATTTAAAATTGCTCAAAATCGATCCCCATTAATTCTGGTGGTAGGTATAATTATTGTTGATACTAAATAAGCATTCGTTTTGCGCTATCATTGCAAATAAGCGAGATATAAGCGTTTGAAAATTTGAAAAATCGCAAATTTAAAATTGCTCAAAATCGATCCCCATTAATTCTGGTGGTAGGTATAATTATTGTTGATACTAAATAAGCATTCGTTTTGCGCTATCATTGCAAATAAGCGAGATTTAATCGTTTGAAAATTTGAAAAATCGCAAATTTAAAATTGCTCAAAATCGATCCCCATTAATTCTGGTGGTAGGTATAATTATTGTTGATACTAAATAAGCATTCGTTTTGCGCTATCATTGCAAATAAGCGAGATATAAGCGTTTGAAAATTTGAAAAATCGCAAATTTAAAATTGCTCAAAATCGATCCCCATTAATTCTGGTGGTAGGTATAATTATTGTTGATACTAAATAAGCATTCGTTTTGCGCTATCATTGCAAATAAGCGAGATATAAGCGTTTGAAAATTTGAAAAATCGCAAATTTAAAATTGCTCAAAATCGATCCCCATTAATTCTGGTGTTAGGTATAATTATTGTTGATACAAAATAAGCATTCGTTTTGCGCTATCATTGCAAATAAGCGAGATATAAGCGTTTGAAAATTTGAAAAATCGCAAATTTAAAATTGCTCAAAATCGATCCCCATTAATTCTGGTGGTAGGTATAATTATTGTTGATACTAAATAAGCATTCGTTTTGCGCTATCATTGCAAATAAGCGAGATATAAGCGTTTGAAAATTTGAAAAATCGCAAATTTAAAATTGCTCAAAATCGATCCCCATTAATTCTGGTGTTAGGTATAATTATTGTTGATACTAAATAAGCATTCGTTTTGCGCTATCATTGCAAATAAGCGAGATATAAGCGTTTGAAAATTTGAAAAATCGCAAATTTAAAATTGCTCAAAATCGATCCCCATTAATTCTGGTGGTAGGTATAATTATTGTTGATACTAAATAAGCATTCGTTTTGCGCTATCATTGCAAATAAGCGAGATATAAGCGTTTTAAAATGTGAAAAATCGCAAATTTAAAATTGCTCAAAATCGATCCCCATTAATTCTGGTGGTAGGTATAATTATTGTTGATACTAAATAAGCATTCGTTTTGCGCTATCATTGCAAATAAGCGAGATATAAGCGTTTGAAAATTTGAAAAATCGCAAATTTAAAATTGCTCAAAATCGATCCCCATTAATTCTGGTGGTAGGTATAATTATTGTTGATACTAAATAAGCATTCGTTTTGCGCTATCATTGCAAATAAGCGAGATATAAGCGTTTTAAAATGTGAAAAATCGCAAATTTAAAATTGCTCAAAATCGATCCCCATTAATTCTGGTGGTAGGTATAATTATTGTTGATACTAAATAAGCATTTGTTTTGCGCTATCATTGCAAATAAGCGAGATATAAGCGTTTGAAAATTTGAAAAATCGCAAATTTAAAATTGCTCAAAATCGATCCCCATTAATTCTGGTGGTAGGTATAATTATTGTTGATACTAAATAAGCATTCGTTTTGCGCTATCATTGCGAATAAGCGAGATATAAGCGTTTGAAAATTTGAAAAATCGCAAATTTAAAATTGCTCAAAATCGATCCCCATTAATTCTGCTGGTAGGTATAATTATTGTTGATACTAAATAAGCATTCGTTTTGCGCTATCATTGCGAATAAGCGAGATATAAGCGTTTGAAAATTTGAAAAATCGCAAATTTAAAATTGCTCAAAATCGATCCCTATTAATTCTTGTGGTAGGTATAATTATATTTGATACTAAATAAGCATTCGTTTTGCGCTATCATTGCAAATAAGCGAGATATAAGCGTTTGAAAATTTGAAAAATCGCAAATTTAAAATTGCTCAAAATCGATCCCCATTAATTCTGGTGGTAGGTATAATTATTGTTGATACTAAATAAGCATTCGTTTTGCGCTATCATTGCAAATAAGCGAGATATAAGCGTTTTAAAATGTGAAAAATCACAAATTTAAAATTGCTCAAAATCGATCCCCATTAATTCTGGTGGTAGGTATAATTATTGTTGATACTAAATAAGCATTCGTTTTGCGCTATCATTGCAAATAAGCGAGATATAAGCGTTTGAAAATTTGAAAAATCGCAAATTTAAAATTGCTCAAAATCGATCCCCATTAATTCTGGTGGTAGGTATAATTATTGTTGATACTAAATAAGCATTCGTTTTGCGCTATCATTGCAAATAAGCCAGATATAAGCGTTTGAAAATTTGAAAAATCGCAAATTTAAAATTGCTCAAAATCGATCCCCATTAATTCTGGTGGTAGGTATAATTATTGTTGATACTAAATAAGCATTCGTTTTGCGCTATCATTGCAAATAAGCGAGATATAAGCGTTTGAAAATTTGAAAAATCGCAAATTTAAAATTGCTCAAAATCGATCCCCATTAATTCTGGTGGTAGGTATAATTATTGTTGATACTAAATAAGCATTCGTTTGGCGCTATCATTGCAAATAAGCGAGAAATAAGCGTTTGAAAATTTGAAAAATCGCAAATTTACAATTGCTCAAAATTGATCCCCATTAATTCTGGTGGTAGGTATAATTATTGTTGATACTAAATAAGCATTCGTTTTGCGCTATCATTGCAAATAAGCGAGATATAAGCGTTTGAAAATTTGAAAAATCGCAAATTTAAAATTGCTCAAAATCGATCCCCATTAATTCTGGTGGTAGGTATAATTATTGTTGATACTAAATAAGCATTCGTTTTGCGCTATCATTGCAAATAAGCGAGATATAATCGTTTGAAAATTTGAAAAATCGCAAATTTAAAATTGCTCAAAATCGATATCCATTAATTCTGGTGGTAGGTATAATTATTGTTGATACTAAATAAGCATTCGTTTTGCGCTATCATTGCAAATAAGCGAGATATAAGCGTTTGAAAATTTGAAAAATCGCAAATTTAAAATTGCTCAAAATCGATCCCCATTAATTCTGGTGGTAGGTATAATTATTGTTGATACTAAATAAGCATTCGTTTTGCGCTATCATTGCGAATAAGCGAGATATAAGCGTTTGAAAATTTGAAAAATCGCAAATTTAAAATTGCTCAAAATCGATCCCCATTAATTCTGCTGGTAGGTATAATTATTGTTGATACTAAATAAGCATTCGTTTTGCGCTATCATTGCGAATAAGCGAGATATAAGCGTTTGAAAATTTGAAAAATCGCAAATTTAAAATTGCTCAAAATCGATCCCTATTAATTCTTGTGGTAGGTATAATTATATTTGATACTAAATAAGCATTCGTTTTGCGCTATCATTGCAAATAAGCGAGATATAAGCGTTTGAAAATTTGAAAAATCGCAAATTTAAAATTGCTCAAAATCGATCCCCATTAATTCTGGTGGTAGGTATAATTATTGTTGATACTAAATAAGCATTCGTTTTGCGCTATCATTGCAAATAAGCGAGATATAAGCGTTTTAAAATGTGAAAAATCACAAATTTAAAATTGCTCAAAATCGATCCCCATTAATTCTGGTGGTAGGTATAATTATTGTTGATACTAAATAAGCATTCGTTTTGCGCTATCATTGCAAATAAGCGAGATATAAGCGTTTGAAAATTTGAAAAATCGCAAATTTAAAATTGCTCAAAATCGATCCCCATTAATTCTGGTGGTAGGTATAATTATTGTTGATACTAAATAAGCATTCGTTTTGCGCTATCATTGCAAATAAGCCAGATATAAGCGTTTGAAAATTTGAAAAATCGCAAATTTAAAATTGCTCAAAATCGATCCCCATTAATTCTGGTGGTAGGTATAATTATTGTTGATACTAAATAAGCATTCGTTTTGCGCTATCATTGCAAATAAGCGAGATATAAGCGTTTGAAAATTTGAAAAATCGCAAATTTAAAATTGCTCAAAATCGATCCCCATTAATTCTGGTGGTAGGTATAATTATTGTTGATACTAAATAAGCATTCGTTTGGCGCTATCATTGCAAATAAGCGAGAAATAAGCGTTTGAAAATTTGAAAAATCGCAAATTTACAATTGCTCAAAATCGATCCCCATTAATTCTGGTGGTAGGTATAATTATTGTTGATACTAAATAAGCATTCGTTTTGCGCTATCATTGCAAATAAGCGAGATATAAGCGTTTGAAAATTTGAAAAATCGCAAATTTAAAATTGCTCAAAATCGATCCCCATTAATTCTGGTGGTAGGTATAATTATTGTTGATACTAAATAAGCATTCGTTTTGCGCTATCATTGCAAATAAGCGAGATATAATCGTTTGAAAATTTGAAAAATCGCAAATTTAAAATTGCTCAAAATCGATCCCCATTAATTCTGGTGGTAGGTATAATTATTGTTGATACTAAATAAGCATTCGTTTTGCGCTATCATTGCAAATAAGCGAGATATAAGCGTTTGAAAATTTGAAAAATCGCAAATTTAAAATTGCTCAAAATCGATCCCCATTAATTCTGGTGGTAGGTATAATTATTGTTGATACTAAATAAGCATTCGTTTTGCGCTATCATTGCAAATAAGCGAGATATAAGCGTTTGAAAATTTGAAAAATCGCAAATTTAAAATTGCTCAAAATCGATCCCCATTAATTCTGGTGTTAGGTATAATTATTGTTGATACTAATTAAGCATTCGTTTTGCGCTATCATTGCAAATAAGCGAGATATAAGCGTTTGAAAATTTGAAAAATCGCAAATTTAAAATTGCTCAAAATCGATCCCCATTAATTCTGGTGGTAGGTATAATTATTGTTGATACTAAATAAGCATTCGTTTTGCGCTATCATTGCAAATAAGCGAGATATAAGCGTTTGAAAATTTGAAAAATCGCAAATTTAAAATTGCTCAAAATCGATCCCCATTAATTCTGGTGTTAGGTATAATTATTGTTGATACTAAATAAGCATTCGTTTTGCGCTATCATTGCAAATAAGCGAGATATAAGCGTTTGAAAATTTGAAAAATCGCAATTTTAAAATTGCTCAAAATCGATCCCCATTAATTCTGGTGGTAGGTATAATTATTGTTGATACTAAATAAGCATTCGTTTTGCGCTATCATTGCAAATAAGCGAGATATAAGCGTTTTAAAATGTGAAAAATCGCAAATTTAAAATTGCTCAAAATCGATCCCCATTAATTCTGGTGGTAGGTATAATTATTGTTGATACTAAATAAGCATTCGTTTAGCGCTATCATTGCAAATAAGCGAGATATAAGCGTTTGAAAATTTGAAAAATCGCAAATTTAAAATTGCTCAAAATCGATCCCCATTAATTCTGGTGGTAGGTATAATTATTGTTGATACTAAATAAGCATTCGTTTTGAGCTATCATTGCAAATAAGTGAGATATAAGCGTTTTAAAATGTGAAAAATCGCAAATTTAAAATCGCTCAAAATCGATCCTTATTAATTCTGGTGGTAGGTATAATTATTGTTGATACTAAATAAGCATTCGTTTTGCGCTATCATTGCAAATAAGCGAGATATAAGCGTTTGAAAATTTGAAAAATCGCAAATTTAAAATTGCTCAAAATCGATCCCCATTAATTCTGGTGGTAGGTATAATTATTGTTGATACTAAATAAGCATTCGTTTTGCGCTATCATTGCAAATAAGCGAGATATAAGCGTTTGAAAATTTGAAAAATCGCAAATTTAAAATTGCTCAAAATCGATCCCCATTAATTCTGGTGGTAGGTATAATTATTGTTGATACTAAATAAGCATTCGTTTTGCGCTATCATTGCAAATAAGCGAGATAAAGGGGTTTTAAAATGTGAAAAATCGCAAATTTAAAATTGCTCAAAATCGATCCCCATTAATTCTAGTGGTAGGTATAGTTATTGTTGATACTAAATAAGCATTCGTTTTGCGCTATCATTGCAAATAAGCGAGATATAAGCGTTTGAAAATTTGAAAAATCGCAAATTTAAAATTGCTCAAAATCGATCCCCATTCATTCTGGTGGTAGGTATAATTATTGTTGATACTAAATAAGCATTCGTTTTGCGCTATCATTGCAAATAAGCGAGATATAAGCGTTTGAAAATTTGAAAAATCGCAAATTTAAAATTGCTCAAAATCGATCCCCATTAATTCTGGTGGTAGGTATAATTATTGTTGATACTAAATTAGCATTCGTTTTGCGCTATCATTGCAAATAAGCGAGATATAAGCGTTTGAAAATTTGAAAAATCGCAAATTTAAAATTGCTCAAAATCGATCCCCATTAATTCTGGTGGTAGGTATAATTATTGTTGATACTAAATAAGCATTCGTTTTGCGCTATCATTGCAAATAAGCGAGATATAAGCGTTTGAAAATTTGAAAAATCGCAAATTTAAAATTGCTCAAAATCGATCCCCATTAATTCTGGTGGTAGGTATAATTATTGTTGATACTAAATAAGCATTCGTTTTGCGCTATCATTGCAAATAAGCGAGATATAAGCGTTTGAAAATTTGAAAAATCGCAAATTTAAAATTGCTCAAAATCGATCCCCATTAATTCTGGTGGTAGGTATAATTATTGTTGATACTAAATAAGCATTCGTTTTGCGCTATCATTGCAAATAAGCGAGATATAAGCGTTTTAAAATGTGAAAAATCGCAAATTAAAAATTGCTCAAAATCGATCACCATTAATTCTGGTGGTAGGTATAATTATTGTTGATACTAAATAAGCATTCGTTTTGCGCTATCATTGCAAATAAGCGAGATATAAGCGTTTGAAAATTTGAAAAATCGCAAATTTAAAATTGCTCAAAATCGATCCCCATTAATTCTGGTGGTAGGTATAATTATTGTTGATACTAAATAAGCATTCGTTTTGCGCTATCATTGCAAATAAGCGAGATATAAGCGTTTGAAATTTTGAAAAATCGCAAATTTAAAATTGCTCAAAATCGATCCCCATTAATTCTGGTGGTAGGTATAATTATTGTTGATACTAAATAAGCATTCGTTTTGCGCTATCATTGCAAATAAGCGAGATATAAGCGTTCGAAAATTTGAAAAATCGCAAATTTTAAATTGCTCAAAATCGATCCCCATTAATTCTGGCGGTAGGTATAATTATTGTTGATACTAAATAAGCATTCGTTTTGCGCTATCATTGCAAATAAGCGAGATATAAGCGTTTGAAAATTTGAAAAATCGCAAATTTAAAATTGCTCAAAATCGATCCCCATTAATTCTGGTGGTAGGTATAATTATTGTTGATACTAAATAAGCATTCGTTTTGCGCTATCATTGCAAACAAGCGAGATATAAGCGTTTGAAAATTTGAAAAATCGCAAATTTAAAATTGCTCAAAATCGATCCCCATTAATTCTGGTGGTAGGTATAATTATTGTTGATACTAAATAAGCATTCGTTTTCCGCTATCATTGCAAATAAGCGAGATATAAGCGTTTGAAAATTTGAAAAATCGCAAATTTAAAATTGCTCAAAATCGATCCCCATTAATTCTGGTGGTAGGTATAATTATTGTTGATACTAAATAAGCATTCGTTTTGCGCTATCATTGCAAATAAGCGAGATATAAGCGTTTGAAAATTTGAAAAATCGCAAATTTAAAATTGCTCAAAATCGATCCCCATTAATTCTGGTGGTAGGTATAATTATTGTTGATACTAAATAAGCATTCGTTTTGCGCTATCATTGCAAATAAGCGAGATATAAGCGTTTGAAAATTTGAAAAATCGCAAATTTAAAATTGCTCAAAATCGATCATCATTAATTCTGGTGGTAGGTATAATTATTGTTGATACTAAATAAGCATTCGTTTTGCGCTATCATTGGAAATAAGCGAGATATAAGCGTTTGAAAATTTGAAAAATCGCAAATTTAAAATTGCTCAAAATCGATCCCCATTAATTCTGGTGGTAGGTATAATTATTGTTGATACTAAATAAGCATTCGTTTTGCGCTATCATTGCAAATAAGCGAGATATAAGCGTTTTAAAATGTGAAAAATCGCAAATTTTAAATTGCTCAAAATCGATCCCCATTAATTCTGGTTGTAGGTATAATTATTGTTGATACTAAATAAGCATTCGTTTTGCGCTATCATTGCAAATAAGCGAGATATAAGCGTTTGAAAATTTGAAAAATCGCAAATTTAAAATTGCTCAAAATCGATCCCCATTAATTCTGGTGGTAGGTATAATTATTGTTGATACTAAATAAGCATTCGTTTTGCGCTATCATTGCAAATAAGCGAGATATAAGCGTTTGAAAATTTGAAAAATCGCAAATTTAAAATTGCTCAAAATCGATCCCCATTAATTCTGGTGGTAGGTATAATTATTGTTGATACTAAATAAGCATTCGTTTTGCGCTATCATTGCAAATAAGCGAGATATAAGCGTTTGAAAATTTGAAAAATCGCAAATTTAAAATTGCTCAAAATCGATCCCCATTAATTCTGGTGGTAGGTATAATTATTGTTGATACTAAATAAGCATTCGTTTTGCGCTATCATTGCAAATAAGCGAGATATAAGCGTTTGAAAATTTGAAAAATCGCAAATTTAAAATTGCTCAAAATCGATCCCCATTAATTCTGGTGGTAGGTATAATTATTGTTGATACTAAATAAGCATTCGTTTTGCGCTATCATTGCAAATAAGCGAGATATAATCGTTTGAAAATTTGAAAAATCGCAAATTTAAAATTGCTCAAAATCGATCCCCATAATTCTGGTGGTAGGTATAATTATTGTTGATACTAAATAAGCATTCGTTTTGCGCTATCATTGCAAATAAGCGAGATATAAGCGTTTGAAAATTTGAAAAATCGCAAATTAAAAATTGCTCAAAATCGATCCCCATTAATTCTGGTGGTAGGTATAATTATTGTTGATACTAAATAAGCATTCGTTTTGCGCTATCATTGCAAATAAGCGAGATATAAGCGTTTGAAAATTTGAAAAATCGCAAATTTAAAATTGCTCAAAATCGATCCCCATTCATTCTGGTGGTAGGTATAATTATTGTTGATACTAAATAAGCATTCGTTTTGCGCTATCATTGCAAATAAGAGAGATATAAGCGTTTGAAAATTTGAAAAATCGCAAATTTAAAATTGCTCAAAATCGATCCTCATTAATTCTGGTGGTAGGTATAATTATTGTTGATACTAAATAAGCATTCGTTTTGCGCTATCATTGCAAATAAGCGAGATATAAGCGTTTGAAAATTTGAAAAATCGCAAATTTAAAATTGCTCAAAATCGATCATCATTAATTCTGGTGGTAGGTATAATTATTGTTGATACTAAATAAGCATTCGTTTTGCGCTATCATTGGAAATAAGCGAGATATAAGCGTTTGAAAATTTGAAAAATCGCAAATTTAAAATTGCTCAAAATCGATCCCCATTAATTCTGGTGGTAGGTATAATTATTGTTGATACTAAATAAGCATTCGTTTTGCGCTATCATTGCAAATAAGCGAGATATAAGCGTTTTAAAATGTGAAAAATCGCAAATTTTAAATTGCTCAAAATCGATCCCCATTAATTCTGGTGGTAGGTATAATTATTGTTGATACTAAATAAGCATTCGTTTTGCGCTATCATTGCAAATAAGCGAGATATAAGCGTTTGAAAATTTGAAAAATCGCAAATTTAAAATTGCTCAAAATCGATCCTTATTAATTCTGGTGGTAGGTATAATTATTGTTGATACTAAATAAGCATTCGTTTTGCGCTATCTATGCAAATAAGCGAGATATAAGCGTTTGAAAATTTGAAAAATTGCAAATTTAAAATTGCTCAAAATCGATCCCCATTAATTCTGGTGGTAGGTATAATTATTGCTGATACTAAATAAGCATTCGTTTTGCGCTATCATTGCAAATAAGCGAGATATAAGCGTTTGAAAATTTGAAAAATCGCAAATTTAAAATTGCTCAAAATCGATCCCCATTAATTCTGGTGGTAGGTATAATTACTGTTGATACTAAATAAGCATTCGTTTTGCGCTATCATTGCAAATAAGCGAGATATAAGCGTTTGAAAATTTGAAAAATCGCAAATTTAAAATTGCTCAAAGTCGATCCCCATTAATTCTGGTGGTAGGTATAATTATTGTTGATACTAAATAAGCATTCGTTTTGCGCTATCATTTCAAATAAGCGAGAAATAAGCGTTTGAAAATTTGAAAAATCGCAAATTTAAAATTGCTCAAAATCGATCCCCATTAATTCTGGTGGTAGGTATAATTATTGTTGATACTAAATAAGCATTCGTTTTGCGCTATCATTGCAAATAAGCGAGATATAAGCGTTTGAAATTTTGAAAAATCGCTGATTTAAAATTGCTCAAAATCGATCCCCATTAATTCTGGTGGTAGGTATAATTATTGTTGATACTAAATAAGCATTCGTTTTGCGCTATCATTGCAAATTAGCGAGATATAAGCGTTTGAAAATTTGAAAAATATCAAATTTAAAATTGCTCAAAATCGATCCCCATTAATTCTGGTGGTAGGTATAATTATTGTTGATACTAAATAAGCATTCGTTTTGCGCTATCATTGCAAATAGCGAGATATAAGCGTTTGAAAATGTGAAAAATCGCAAATTTAATATTGCTCAAAATCGATCCCCATTAATTCTGGTGGTAGGTATAATTATTGTTGATACTAAATAAGCATTCGTTTTGCGCTATCATTGCAAATAAGCGAGATATAATCGTTTGAAAATTTGAAAAATCGCAAATTTAAAATTGCTCAAAATCGATCCCCATTAATTCTGGTGGTAGGTATAATTATTGTTGATACTAAATAAGCATTCGTTTTGCGCTATCATTGCAAATAAGCGAGATATAAGCGTTTGAAAATTTGAAAAATCGCAAATTTAAAATTGCTCAAAATCGATCCCCATTAATTCTGGTGGTAGGTATAATTATTGTTGATACTAAATAAGCATTCGTTTTGCGCTATCATTGCAAATAAGCGAGATATAAGCGTTTTAAAATGTGAAAAATCGCAAATTTAAAATTGCTCAAAATCGATCCCCATTAATTCTGGTGGTAGGTATAATTATTGTTGATACTAAATAAGCATTCGTTTTGCGCTATCATTGCAAATAAGCGAGATATAAGCGTTTGAAAATTTGAAAAATCGCAAATTTAAAATTGCTCAAAATCGATCCCCATTAATTCTGGTGGTAGGTATAATTATTGTTGATACTAAATAAGCATTCGTTTTGCGCTATCATTGCAAATAAGCGAGATATAAGCGTTTGAAAATTTGAAAAATCGCAAATTTAAAATTGCTCAAAATCGATCCCCATTAATTCTGGTGGTAGGTATAATTATTGTTGATACTAAATAAGCATTCGTTTTGCGCTATCATTGCAAATAAGCGAGATATAATCGTTTGAAAATTTGAAAAATCGCAAATTTAAAATTGCTCAAAATCGATCCCCATAATTCTGGTGGTAGGTATAATTATTGTTGATACTAAATAAGCATTCGTTTTGCGCTATCATTGCAAATAAGCGAGATATAAGCGTTTGAAAATTTGAAAAATCGCAAATTAAAAATTGCTCAAAATCGATCCCCATTAATTCTGGTGGTAGGTATAATTATTGTTGATACTAAATAAGCATTCGTTTTGCGCTAT
Source organism: Sympetrum striolatum (assembly GCA_947579665.1). Lineage (NCBI taxonomy): Eukaryota > Metazoa > Arthropoda > Insecta > Odonata > Libellulidae > Sympetrum > Sympetrum striolatum. The sequence goes on along the minus strand of OX388343.1, from coordinate 109,110,053 downwards.
CATTGCAAATAAGCGAGATATAAGCGTTTGAAAATTTGAAAAATCGCAAATTTAAAATTGCTCAAAATCGATCCCCATTCATTCTGGTGGTAGGTATAATTATTGTTGATACTAAATAAGCATTCGTTTTGCGCTATCATTGCAAATAAGAGAGATATAAGCGTTTGAAAATTTGAAAAATCGCAAATTTAAAATTGCTCAAAATCGATCCCCATTAATTCTGGTGGTAGGTATAATTATTGTTGATACTAAATAAGCATTCGTTTTGCGCTATCATTGCAAATAAGCGAGATATAAGCGTTTGAAAATTTGAAAAATCGCAAATTTAAAATTGCTCAAAATCGATCCCCATTAATTCTGGTGGTAGGTATAATTATTGTTGATACTAAATAAGCATTCGTTTTGCGCTATCATTGCAAATAAGCGAGATATAAGCGTTTGAAAATTTGAAAAATCGCAAATTTAAAATTGCTCAAAATCGATCCCCATTAATTCTGGTGGTAGGTATAATTATTGTTGATACTAAATAAGCATTCGTTTTGCGCTATCATTGCAAATAAGCGAGATATAAGCGTTTTAAAATGTGAAAAATCGCAAATTTTAAATTGCTCAAAATCGATCCCCATTAATTCTGGTGGTAGGTATAATTATTGTTGATACTAAATAAGCATTCGTTTTGCGCTATCATTGCAAATAAGCGAGATATAAGCGTTTTAAAATGTGAAAAATCGCAAATTTTAAATTGCTCAAAATCGATCCCCATTAATTCTGGTGGTAGGTATAATTATTGTTGATACTAAATAAGCATTCGTTTTGCGCTATCATTGCAAATAAGCGAGATATAAGCGTTTGAAAATTTGAAAAATCGCAAATTTAAAATTGCTCAAAATCGATCCCCATTAATTCTGGTGGTAGGTATAATTATTGTTGATACTAAATAAGCATTCGTTTTGCGCTATCATTGCAAATAAGCGAGATATAAGCGTTTGAAAATTTGAAAAATCGCAAATTTAAAATTGCTCAAAATCGATCCCCATTAATTCTGGTGGTAGGTATAATTATTGTTGATACTAAATTAGCATTCGTTTTGCGCTATCATTGCAAATAAGCGAGATATAAGCGTTTGAAAATTTGAAAAATCGCAAATTTAAAATTGCTCAAAATCGATCCCCATTAATTCTGGTGGTAGGTATAATTATTGTTGATACTAAATAAGCATTCGTTTTGCGCTATCATTGCAAATAAGCGAGATATAAGCGTTTTAAAATGTGAAAAATCGCAAATTTAAAATTGCTCAAAATCGATCCCCATTAATTCTGGTGGTAGGTATAATTATTGTTGATACTAAATAAGCATTCGTTTTGCGCTATCATTGCAAATAAGCGAGATATAAGCGTTTTAAAATGTGAAAAATCGCAAATTTAAAATTGCTCAAAATCGATCCCCATTAATTCTGGTGGTAGGTATAATTATTGTTGATACTAAATAAGCATTCGTTTTGCGCTATCATTGCAAATAAGCGAGATATAAGCGTTTTAAAATGTGAAAAATCGCAAATTTAAAATTGCTCAAAATCGATCCCCATTAATTCTGATGGTAGGTATAATTATTGTTGATACTAAATAAGCATTCGTTTTGCGCTATCATTGCAAATAAGCGAGATATAAGCGTTTGAAAATTTGAAAAATCGCAAATTTAAAATTGCTCAAAATCGATCCCCATTAATTCTGATGGTAGGTATAATTATTGTTGATACTAAATAAGCAATCGTTTTGCGCTATCATTGCAAATAAGCGAGATATAAGCGTTTGAAAATTTGAAAAATCGCAAATTTAAAATTGCTCAAAATCGATCCCTATTAATTCTGGTGGTAGGTATAATTATTGTTGATACTAAATAAGCATTCGTTTTGCGCTATCATTGCAAATAAGCGAGATATAAGCGTTTGAAAATTTGAAAAATCGCAAATTTAAAAAAGCTCAAAATCGATCCCTATTAATTCTGGTGGTAGGTATAATTATTGTTGATACTAAATAAGCATTCGTTTTGCGCTATCATTGCAAATAAGCGAGAAATAAGCGTTTGAAAATTTGAAAAATCGCAAATTTAAAATTGCTCAAAATCGATCCCCATTAATTCTGGTGGTAGGTATAATTATTGTTGATACTAAATAAGCATTCGTTTTGCGCTATCATTGCAAATAAGCGAGATATAAGCGTTTGAAAATTTGAAAAATCGCAAATTTAAAATTGCTCAAAATCGATCCCCATTAATTCTGGTGGTAGGTATAATTATTGTTGATACTAAATAAGCATTCGTTTTGCGCTATCATTGCAAATAAGCGAGATATAAGCGTTTGAAAATTTGAAAAATCGCAAATTTAAAATTGCTCAAAATCGATCCCCATTATTTCTGGTGGTAGGTATAATTATTGTTGATACTAAATAAGCATTCGTTTTGCGCTATCATTGCAAATAAGCGAGATATAAGCGTTTGAAAATTTGAAAAATCGCAAATTTAAAATTGCTCAAAATCGATCCCCATTAATTCTGGTGGTAGGTATAATTATTGTTGATACTAAATAAGCATTCGTTTTGCGCTATCATTGCTAATAAGCGAGATATAAGCGTTTGAAAATTTGAAAAATCGCAAATTTAAAATTGCTCAAAATCGATCCCCATAAATTCTGGTGGTAGGTATAATTACTGTTGATACTAAATAAGCATTCGTTTTGCGCTATCTTTGCAAATAAGCGAGATATAAGCGTTTGAAAATTTGAAAAATCGCAAATTTAAAATTGCTCAAAATCGATCCCCATTAATTCTGGTGGTAGGTATAATTATTGTTGATACTAAATAAGCATTCGTTTTGCGCTATCATTGCAAATAAGCGAGAAATAAGCGTTTGAAAATTTGAAAAATCGCAAATTTAAAATTGCTCAAAATCGATCCCCATTAATTCTGGTGGTAGGTATAATTATTGTTGATACTAAATAAGCATTCGTTTTGCGCTATCATTGCAAATAAGCGAGATATAAGCGTTTGAATATGTGAAAAATCGCAAATTTAAAATTGCTCAAAATCGATCCCCATTAATTCTGGTGGTAGGTATAATTATTGTTGATACTAAATAAGCATTCGTTTTGCGCTAATATTGCAAATAAGCGAGATATAAGCGTTTGAAAATTTGAAAAATCGCAAATTTAAAATTGCTCAAAATCGATCCCCATTAATTCTGGTGGTAAGTATAATTACTGTTGATAGTAAATAAGCATTCGTTTTGCGCTATCATTGCAAATAAGCGAGATATAAGCGTTTGAAAATTTGAAAAATCGCAAATTTAAAATTGCTCAAAATCGATCCCCATTAATTCTGGTGGTAGGTATAATTATTGTTGATACTAAATAAGCATTCGTTTTGCGCTATCATTGCAAATAAGCGAGATATAAGCGTTTGAAAATTTGAAAAATCGCAAATTTAAAATTGCTCAAAATCGATCCCCATTAATTCTGGTGGTAGGTATAATTATTGTTGATACTAAATAAGCATTCGTTTTGCGCTATCATTGCAAATAAGCGAGATATAAGCGTTTGAATATTTGAAAAATCGCAAATTTAAAATTGCTCAAAATC